>VZSF01002953.1:238025-459748 GCA_013398295.1 Chionis minor
AAAAAAAAAAAAAAAAAAAAAGACAAAACAAAGAAAAACTCAGGCACTTTAATCCGGAGTATGTGTGTTTCAGACTGCATATGTCAGTATGCACACAATTCTGATATGACATAAACAGAAAACGATTAAACATAGAAACGGGAGGTGTAAACTGCCTATTAAAAGAGAAGTCTCTTGTAACCTGCTTCTCCTACCTTGTTCCTCCAGACAAAAAGTCATGTTAACAAGCCAGTGGTAGTCCGTGTTGTGGAGCTGAAAGGCTTTCTATATTTTGCCTATTCAGATGAAACGAGAAAGTGAAGCACCCAGTAAACTCCTTTCTCTTTGCCTTTCTTGTGTTTGCGTACGCATAGGCACACACACAATAATTTCTTCTCTTCCTACCCCAGAGTTTCAGTCCCAGGCTTCTCTGTTTTAATATTTTACATTCCTACATTTTAAGAGAGTGCTATTTTTGTATTTGTTCCCTTCTTTTCTAAACACGAGCACTCAGAGTATATTCATCTGCTGTCCTAATGAGGAAATGACGACTTTTATCAACCTTATTAAACATACACCCAGAAGATATCCATTTTAATAAGAGGCCAATTACTAAGTGTGTCTTCAGTTAGAAGGAACGTAGCTTTTACCTTGTTCTTTGGCTCTCCATGTCTCTAATTAATTGAATCTTGAAATCGTTGGACTTTCAGCTTAAGAGAAGACTGAAGAAGGGAACTTAACAACACTGCCTATTCCTTTATGTCTAGAAAGGGCTATAAAAAAAAAAAAAACCAACACCTGTAATGCTAAAAGACTCAGGCTTTTGTCTGTTTCTAATATTACTTTTCTGCCTAATTGCCATCACTGCCACGTACATTAGGCCTTTTTTCAGCAGGGTTAAAACAGGGCCAGTGATGAATGGAAAACTGATTGTACTGCTGTCAAACTTGAATGTGAGGCTTATTCTGGAGATAGAAGTATGAGGAAAAGGACAGAGAATTGCACTTCATTAAAGCTCTACCAAGCTGATTGGAGTGGAGGAGGTAATTGAGATTTAAAGTGGCATTCCCATCACACTGTCCCTTTTTCAACTTAACAACTGTCATTCAAGCCACATAGGGCAACAATTGGCCAGATTTCCCAGCTCTTCTGAGTAATAAAACAGACACTCACCTTCTGGCTATTCGTTTTACTTACTTTGTTCTAATTTCCAATTCATGTGTCATTAGTGAACGAAGATTGACAAGAAATAGCTTTGACCTCACAGATTTGACCTTCAACCTCAGAGACCCAACTCTAGACTGAACATAGGTTGGAATATGCTAAGAAACACCTTTCCTTTGCACAAGAATGAATGGCAGTTTTTTTCATCATTGTACCACCCCCTGCTTGCCACTACATTTAGACTATGAGACATGTCAACTGCCTGTCACAATTACAATAGACACAGCAAACCAGAATTTTACCCAAATCCAAGGGGAACTTCCTGAACAAAGAGTAAATTTTACTGCACAGATTTTGGAGACCTCCAATTTGTGCAGGCATAATGAATGCAGCCTACAGACAAATAGGTAGTTGTTAATTATCCCAGCAATTTCTTTTTTTAATGTGCTAACAACACAGCGTGCTAAGCCTTCATATCTTACACTGTTACCTGATGATCTCATCACATTTGAAAAGATGGTAATCTAAAGGAAGGCATTATTATTGCAAGTGTTCATGACAATAAGTTACATCGGAATAGTCCCTACATTTTTTATCATTTAATAACGTGTGTCAGAATAAAAACAGATGGATTCTACTACACCTTTCACAGTGGACTGAAGTTGTCTACCTATATAGTACCCTTTTTGGGGTAACTTAATCTTTTTATTTTCTTTATACAATTATCCCAAGGCTTGTGTATACTAATTTAGTGTCATATTACTTATCAGAGCATTTTGTGGATGAATAATAACCACAGGGCAAGACCTATGACCTTAATAAGAACCTTCAACGAATTTTAGAGTAATTTGTGCCTTTTGCATAGGGGTCTTTTAGAGCTCTACTGCTCTGAACAGAAACTTGATCGCAGTAAGTCTATTGTATTTAGAACATTGTTTTTGTTCCTTCATATTTAGTGAATAAATATTTGGATGGTCCTGGTATTAAGCACCAATAAACACAATAATTGAGTACACCAATTCATTGTTGTCAGGTGTTTAAGAAGTTGATTGTGGGGGTTTTTTTGTTTTGTTTTGTTTCATTTTCTAAGATGAAACATTTTGAAAACACAGGCAGGCTTCCTTACTGCATTGACTTCACTTTAATGAGGTGTGCAGTCATTTCTCTTTTTTTTCCCCTATGTAATATTCATTCTTCTATGCATAAAGAAAACAACATGGGCAGGTTACTGCATTGACTTCACTCTAATGGAGTGGGAGACACAGTCATTTTGTTTTCTTCTATAATATTCTTTCTTCTATTATAAAATATATTTGCATAGCTCATTGTGTTGCTCTGTGTTTTCTGAATTCCCATTCATGTTGCTGAAGAAAAAAAGCATAAAATGTACTCTATTTTCTAACAGAAGGAGGGATAAACTTTTGTGAAGTCTCACAGTTGTCACCACGTCATTTATAAATACTGTTACAATCCTCTACCTTCCTAAAATTTAAATACAATTCAAAGAGCTGGCTTCTATTGAAAAGATACTATTAGCATATAAATACAACAGAATCATTTAGGAATAGTACACATCCAGAGTATGACATGCTAAAGAATTTACTCATAATTACAAAACCCATGAACTCTATTGAGTGTACAGTACTGGTCTTTGTTGAAACCATGTTACAATTGCGTGAGAAACATGCTTTTGTGTTGATGAAAATAAATTACTTCACCGTCACTCTGCTTTGTTTGTCAACTTAATTATTACACAGGTAAAATATTGCTTTGCATTAGTCAGAACAGACTATTTTCCTTTTATATAGTTTCCTTTTCCCAGGGGTAAATTTTAATGTCCTGAAAGGTCAACAGAGGTCGGGACTTCTTGACTATATCTCAACAGTGCATTTCTGGTCATCAAAAGAAATAAGCCTCTGACCACTGGTAGCTGCTGTAGGGGTTTCTTTTATCCTGCACCTGTGACAATTACCCTGTGTTAGTGAAGCTAACAGGAGTCAGGTTGTAGGTTAAGGGTCAGGGCACTGTCAAGAGGAAGTTATTCTTCAGTCCACTAAGTCTGTTATCATTTTCATCTAATGTGACATCCATCTGTCAATCAGGGAATTTAGGCAATTGTCTTATTCTAAGTGCTGCACTTTATGCCTCAACCAGCTCACATTTTACTGCTTTTCCTATAATTACATTTTTCTACCTCTGAAAACCCATCTGCAAAATAAACAGGGAAATTCTTACTCAATCATTTTGAAGATCCAGGCTCTTTATGCTAAAAGCTGTTTCACTTACAAAATTGAGTGATTTCTCTGAAAAGTTTTATGTTCATTTAATTTTCATTGTTATGGCTTTTCAACATGTAGAAAGAGAATAAAGCTCCTGTAGCTACATGGATATCAAAATAAGTTTACATGTAAAACTGCCAAATGCATAGCAGTCAAAAGGGGTATGCCTCATACCTTTTAGATTCTCTACTTCTCAAACACCATGCAAATGGCATGCTATAGTTATGAATGACAAGGATAAGTTTTTACAATGGACTGTTGAGGAATTAGAAGCTAGTGTATAGTTGAAACGACTACAAATGAGCAAAGGCTCTGAGTAACTCCACGTATAGCACCACAGAATGAAGTTCCAAACTCTGTTAATTCTAATTCAGCACTGCTGTTAAAGATGTGCTTAATTTCAAGCGTGTAAGCAATCGCAGCCAGTTACCAAAGCATCTATATTAATGGGAATAAAACCTAGGCGTAAAGGTAGATGTTCTACTGAATATGGGTGAGATTGCTCATACGCTTCAATTTAGACACACTTTTAATTGCTTTGATGAACACGAATCTAAATACTTTGCCAAGCATAAAAATCGTGGCGTGGTTATATGATGCAGTTGAGCCAATCTAACAGCTTGTTACCACTGAAAAGGATAGTCCTGTTCCCCCTACTTCCTCCCCCCGCCTTCCCACCCCAGATTAGTTTTCTGCTGGGTTAGCAAATTTAATTGCCTCACCAAGTGTAGGGACAGTGACAAGAGTCTGTGGCTGGAGAGAATGTTATTGGCAAGCCATTACATAGATCCAGTCATAATTAAATTGTAGTTTCTCCTTTCACTTTTGCCAAAATTCCCCTTTCTAAAAATTAAACTTAATCAATTTGAAGTTATTATCGACAAACTCTCCAGGACCTATGCTGCTATAATTTCACCGATAGCAAAAGTAATAGATATGAGATATTCTTACAAATTCCAGAGCACAACTTATCTCAGTAGAGCAGCAATAATATTAATAGTAACTGGCTTTCAGTATATTTTGTTAGGAATGCTTGAAAGAAGGCTAGGATCCTTATTCCTATATTACAAGTGGGGAAACCGAGGCACACAAAGGGGGAAAAAACCACCATGGACAGTCATTAGCAGAAATAGAAAAGGACTATAGTATCCTTAAGACCATTCCAAGGGTCTGTGCTCTAGGCCATAGGATTCTTCCCATCAACTTTGTGGGGTTGTCTGTAAATTTTTAGCGTCAGATGTTTAATTGCTCCAGAACCATCTGTGTTCCTTGCAGCACCCACAAATTCTTGCACTCTTTTACTCTTATCAGCATGGTGTCCTGTAGTCCACACTCTGTGAGCTTTCTGTTTCAAGGATTCTCTCAAGCTCTTAATTACTCAACCTCTTCCTTTTTGTAAGATTTACTATACTTGTTTCCACCTAATTTGTACAGGCATAAACTAGATATACCTCCCTTCCTGCCAACCGCCATCTTTAACTCTTCCTGCTTTCTCGCTTTCATCAAAAAAATCAGGGTTTTCAATTAATTCTGTATGTGCTTTTCTTTTCTTTTCTTTTCTTTTCTTTTCTTTTCTTTTCTTTTCTTTTCTTTTCTTTCTATTGACTTGGTGGTCCGACTTTTCTGGGTCATACACCTAGAGGTGGAAGTAGAGAAATACTTCCCATTTCCTTGGTATAGATATGACTGTGTAAAAATGTCAAGATAAATACTAGCTGTCAATTTACATGTCTACATATATTTATGCTGGCAGAAAGCTTCCTATGCTTCCCCTCCCCCCAAAGCAGACATCATCTTTGATCCAAAATTCTGTGTAGTGTAGTCCTCTGCTCAAGACAGTAAGGTCTCAGTAGATAACTGCAGCTGAACAGCTGGCTTGAGGCTGGTCCACCACAGTTCAGTCATCTTCTCATTTCAGAACACTACACATACTCATAACTACTTGCTAGAGTTAACCATATAGCAACAACATAAAATGTCACCAGTATTTGATGTGCTGACGTAGGATTTATGTAAGAAAATGGGTAACTTTTAGGTGCCATTTGGAGCATGAAAATGTATGTTGTAAAGTTGTAGTAACATTTTGAAAAATAATTATAAGCTATAGTTTCCATATTCAAGGCTACAGGAAGAACTAACCAAGAAACATCTTATTTCATCCTTTTTTAATTGATAGTCATATTCAATGGAACATTTCACAAGAAATAAGTCTAGTTTTGCATAAGGGAATTCTGGTAATAACGGGAGTCATCCCTGTCAACATTGTTCTGTTTACAGAAAAGTGTTCTACAGTTTTGGTAGCCAGTCTGGTGCCTCTTAAATGCTACATGTACTACCTAAGAGCAGATAAAATTATAGTTTCTTTATATCTTTGGATGGTAATAGTTTTTCACTGAATTTCCACAAAATTTCGGTATTTGATGTCCCTAAAATAACATTTTGATGTCCTCTCATTTTTTTTCTTTTTAGTATTTATGTATAAATTAAACCCCACTCCCATTTATGTCTCTTGCTCTGACTCCTTTGAAAATGAGTAAATTCTATAGAGAAACCATTAAGTCACGGCTGTGTTGAGCAAATCCAATTAGGCAAATATAATTCAGTTTCCTCTGTTGAAGCAGTAACACAGTGCATATTAAAGAGGGAAGCTTATGAATTATATTGGTTTTGTTGGTTTTGATTACCTGTAATTTAAGTTGAGTTCAAGTATGTTTGACCTTTCAAATAGCAAGGAGAAAGGCCAACAACTGGAAAGGAAGCTGCACTGGTTTCAGTGTCCAAGTTCTGCATATTTACAGAAAAAAATTTGGAATAATTTCAACATTTAAGTAGAGAAATGACTCCTGTAAAAGGAAAGCGTAGTGATTTGAATCAATGCATTCTCCCAGGTTTTCAATATAGAAACTTCCTTGTTTGTTTGAGTCAACCACTGCTGCAAGACAGACAAAAACTAGTTTTCAGAAGTCAGTTGTAGACTACTATAAAGTTAAGCTGTTGGTTGTCCCTCTGCTGTTACATTACAGATTATAAAGAAAGACAGAAAAAAAGATTTTTTTTTGGGGGGGGAACATACAGAAACATGATGATATTTTCTATTATTTATCTAAACAACCTATGGAGGCCGCTGTTGTAAAATCTTCTGGTTTAGTCTTCAGAGCAGAACAGAACAGCATAGTTCACTTGGAAAGGACCTGCAATGATCATCTAGTCCAGTTGTCTGAGCACTTCAGGGCTGACCAAGAGTTAAAGCTTGTTATTAAGGCATTGCCCAAATGCCTCTTAAACACTGACAGGCATGGGGCACCAACCACCTCTCTAGGAAGCCCGTTGCAGTGTTTGACCACCCTCTTGGTAAAGAAACGTTTTCTAATGTCCAGTCTGAACCTCCCCTGGTGCAGCTTTGAACCATTCCCACATGTTCTGTCACGGAATACCGGGGAGAAGAGATCAACACCTCTTTCTCCACTTCCCCTCCTCAGGAAGCTGTAGAGATCAATGAGGTCATCCTTCAGCCTCCTTTTCTTCAAACTAGAAAAGCCCAAAGTCCTTAGCTGCTCCTCATAGGACATGGCTTCCAGCCCTTTCACCAGCTTTGTTGCCCTCCTTTTCTGTTTTAAGATGTGAGAATTTAGGTACAACAAAATAACCACAACAACTTAACTAATATAAAAAAAAAAAAAAAAATCACTAAACCACTGACACAGGTATTGTTTCTGTTTGTAATTTCAAAATTACCTCATATTTTCTATGTATTTTGTGCATCACTTTTTAAGGAGTCTAAATTTAATAAAAGACTCTGATGTTTGGTAGTTCAAATGTGTGACTAGTTTTGAAAGAAAAATTTTCAAGGGTTCTCTCAAACTATCTTAACTTTCTGAACTTGGTAGTTGTTGGCTACTGAACCATAATAGTTTATATACACATACATACTCTGTGTGTGTATATATATATAAAGGTGTAACTGAAAAGAAAATCTATGCTAGATCTCAGTAGCTGTGAAGTTGTGAAGCTAACTTTACCAGTGATATTTTAAACTGAGAAAGTGAAAAATCTCGCAATTAATATGAGACCACTTCAGGAACACAATCATGTGCTTTGGCATTTTGAGACTGCATATGAATCTAATGATTCTTGCCACTTGATGGAAGATTTTCAGGGCTAGAAGAAAAAAAAATCTAGAAACATTTATGCTATGTTTCAAGACCATATTTTAATTGGCGTAGAAGGAATAATTAAAATAGCCTTGATTTGGCTTTGTTGTTACCACCTCACTGCCATCTGACAACAGCTGTATAGCCAGCCATTAGGGTATGCTTGTATCTATTGTATTTGTGTAACTAAGTGGGGAATATCTGGCTACATTTAGCCATCAGAAACTTTGGGCCCACTGCATTTCCAAGTCATTGTTAGTTTAACACACTGGCTTTTAAAACTGTGTCTACCATGAATTTACAGACTCTGGTCCCATGTTCTGTATTAAAAATAGGTTAAAAAAAAATTAAGGTTTCAATGTATAAATTCTCTGCGCAAGCGGTCTGTGATAATTCTACCATCACGCAACAATTGCCCTCACTTTCTTTGATTTTCTACCTTTAGCTGGTATTCAGAAATCCTTTAAGGCAGAGACTGTGGGATTTTTGTTTATTAATAGTGCATTGCCTAGACCCATTAGGCACTAATAACAAGAATTAAAAATGATAATTATCTCTGGCATAAAAAGATAGTACTTAATCTCATATGTTTAGTTGGAGACAGTGGATTTTAAATAAGATAGAAAGTGTTAGTGTACACTTTAATGACTATCTTCATAACAAATAGTAAGAGGATGGATTTCTAAGAAGTAAGGCTAAATAGTCAGAAAACATTAGAAATTACACACAGGCTTTGAAATAGCTGAATCCTCAATGTTTTGTGATTACAGGTTCCCATCAGCCCAGCAGAAAACCGTCAAATTAGATGGAAATAGGATATGCTATCAGCTACAAGTAGTCATCTTTTTATTAGCTCTGCAACAACCAATCAGCCACACCACAATGTGCAACTGTAATGAAATATAGATTCCTTTTTTTTTTCTTTGAAGCAAACCCCTTCCATTTTATGAATCTACATAGCCCTTTAGTAAGCAGTAGATGTTGTTTTTCAAGTTTTGTTAGAGTTAATTTAGTGCTGAAAATATCAGACCGTCAGGTAAGTGAGGCCTGGAAACTGCAGACTTCCATTTATTCCCAGAACGGTTGCACTCTGTGTCTGATGTCCCTATACTGTCATGATTTTGTGCTAGAGGCAAGATCTAGCAACATAAGGGCAAGGCATTTTTTTCCCCAATAAAAGTCTCTGTTGAGACTGCAAGCAACTACAACAGTCATTATCTATTGTAATGATATCTTTTTAATTTTGCAAACACCCAGCCATTAAAAGCAGGACTGAAACAAAAAGTACTCATTTTACATATGTCCAGGGGTAAAAAACTTGAGGGAAAGGATTTTAAAATTACATGAGAATTAAAGGGTTTTAATTGTAGAAAATTTTCATAACTAAGAAATTAACTCCCACTGCAAACAAGGAGGAACATAGGCTACACCAACACAGCTTGGGCAGCTTAACATTAGGAGCTTCAAGTCACAAAGTGGTTAGACACGGGTTTCAGAAATCACAAGGGAAGACCTAGGCTACCATAAATCTTACAACGACTGAGGCTTATTATGACAATTCCTTCTCTTTTGACTTCTGGTAGAAGGAGAAGTACATCACATTTCTGTGGCTCAGTAGTCTCCCTGCCAGTATGACTTTTTAAATTTAGGTACAGTAGAAGCACATTACAATAGTTAAAGATCTTTCCTGTTAATTTGGAGTGGACATTAAAGTGGTTTAAACTTCTCTGGTATCCACCAGATAAGATTCATTTCCCTTCCTTTTGATTATGTTCAATGTGTATCTTATGACAGCTATTTAGGCTCTTTCTGTAATCAGTGGAGAATAAAATTACTCCAAAGAATAATTCATTCATCTGACTTAGATCCTGCATTGGGAAAGAATGAATTGTTCTCTAGAGATTTGTAGCCCTGCATTTCTGTAGAGGAAGAGCTGACAAATTGCTTAGACAGTTTAAAGTTAAGTGAGATGAATCCTGCCCATCACTCCTGACACATACCCTTGAAAGATAAAATTCAGCTCCTTGAACTCAGTAGGATTCAAGCATCTAAATAATTTTTAGAATTTTGTCATGCATCTTAAAATCTACTAGCTCTTCATTTGTATGAACAATTGTACTTTTTTATCTCGCCACACCATTATGAATTTAAATGCCTTAAACACTGTGAAACAGACACTGATCACTGCAATTAAGGTCGGATACCTTGGGTAAAGTCACTGGTATTTGGAGGCAATGAAAACAACATTATATATTTTAGTGATTAGTGAGTAACAGAAACAAGTTTGCTTTGGCTGGTGTCTTCGTACCTCAAACCTGTGTGCACTTGAAATATGTGATCCCTCTCAGATCTGAGCAACAGACTCAATGGTACAGCTGTTTTCATGCCATGGTAAGGAGGCTGTGTTAATTCAGCCTTGCTTTGAGCCTTTGTGATTATCTTCTAATGATGACTCTTCCTGTGACTCATGAGTGAAGGCATTTCTGTATAGATGATATATATTAAACATTTACTTCTAGACAGTGTGCTACTTCTCATTATTAAATCAATGCTTGAAAATTGACTTTTGAGTGCACTGGCAGAAATAATTTCCACCTATACAAAGATGTCACTTAAGAGGAAAACTTACTATTAAGTCAAAATTTCCTCTCTTGTCTCAGCTATTTTTGCTGAACAGTAAAAGTCGGTGTCATCTTCATCCAAAGAAAATGGGTTTTTGACTGTAATACTGAAAAGAATACAGAAAATGTTACTGGTAGTTAGGAACTCTTGTTTCTCAGGAATCCAGAGACACAAGGTCAATGTTTGGTTGTAAAGTTTTAGAGTCCACTTTCTTCTGTCCCTGTCATGATTTACTGCTCTGTTACTTGCCATTTTTAATGGAAACCTAGTAACCCTTCTTGTTAAGAAACACTTAAAATTTGTCTAGGCTGGAAGACCTTTAGCTAAGGAACTTGAATCCAAGTCCTCTGTATAACAACTGGGTTGCCTGACATGCGGCCTACCAGCTATTCTCTTTCTTCCTCTTCACAGTCACTTTGCAAAGGCTCTGATTTGCGCCTAAGGCACAATAAGAAAAATAACTGAAATCTTGTAAAATTTCATGGGACCAAAAAAAAATTATGGCTAGCTTTAACATTGATTAATTCAAGTCATTAAATATTAAGGGGTTAGTTTTTCATTCAATAACCCTCACAGGATTGTCACAATGTTATGCTCACATCTTCCTTGAAAACAAACAGTACTTTCTGTAGCCACTTGTAATACGTTATTTTGATGTGTTGCACCAAGATTAGTGTTTATTAGGGAAGAGAAATGCTAATTTGAAGTCTGCCTGCTCCTGAGCAATAGTGTCTCTAGGAGACACCTACAGAACACTTCAAATATTATTCCGTAAGATGTGCAAGTTTTGTTCTGAATATAGGTATGCATATACCTTGGGTATTATTTACTGAATGAAGCTCTACACTCATTACATCTCATTTGAACTCACATTTGTTTAAAAGAGGACCAGTAAATTTCCCATACAAAAGGATACTCTTCCATATTTCAAGCCTTCATAAATTTAACTTTAGTTACAGAGTAGAAAATATAGTTCCAATTTGAAATAAATAGGCTATTGTTAGTTTTAAAAAAAATCTATTTATCCTTTCACGTTGTCCCTCTCTATCTTGGCTGAATCCTTTTTTAAAGTTCTGTACATCCTCTTCATAATCCTACTGGAATGGCTACTGCATTCACAGCCATAGCACACTTGCAGAATTCCAAAAGGTCTATTTTCTTCCATTTAATATAGCAAAAAGAAATCTTGCCTGAATACAAAACATATCTGTTTTGATTATGCAAACTGTTGTGTGTAATTTTGCATCTTCTTTTTATATCATCATGTCCATTGAATCCATTTTAAAGGGAAATCATTTTCTAGACTAAAATGTTATCCTAAGAGCAGCTCCACTTTTGCTGACATGATTATGATTAGGAAATGTAGATCACTGCATATGAATACATTAGAAAAGAATTTTTCTGATCTAAACTCTACAAGAGAACAAAATATACCACAAATAAATAATCAAGCAGCTTTTATAAGTTTAAAAATAAGTCATGTATTGCAAAGTTTAAAAAAAAAGTAGTCACTTTGATCCGAAAAATAACATATCTAATTTACAGCAGAGCGAATCCAGCAACATCGTTTTTTAATTGGGTAGTAGAAGTGCTAAGGTGACAGGACTGAGAACAGGTAAATCATCTAGGAATAGAAATGCTCTAAGACAGAAAGCCAGCTGGTGTAGTGCTTCCTTTGTGTCAGTGATCCATGTTGCGTTCTGTAATAGGGACTGTTCAGACAGTCTGTTGCACAGCTGTTCTTCCTTAGAAACAAACAGCCAGGTCTGTTAGTGGTATCACTCTGCAGGTATTATAATGACAGTAGGGTTTTTTTGGTTTTGTTTTGGTTTTTTGATTTTCTTTGAAAGTGGTAGTCGTCTCATTGAGGAGGAGCAGCTTCACAGGGATATAAATTGGAGTTGCTTTATGTTGCCATCCATGTTGGATTAAATACTTATAGTGTGGCTGTAGAGGGAAACTGTGGAGGTTGGCTATTTTTTTGGGTTTTTTTACCTTGCTATGATTTTGGTATATACGAGGCATAGGAGGATTATTTTGCGGATAAATGTTGTCTAATCATGGAAATAATTCATAAAATACCTGCGCCTTCATGACTTTATTTGAAGAGTTTCATTTTCAAAACCCAAACTCGGTTTCTGCTCCACTTACTGCTGCAACAGTGCAAGGAGATAGAGGATTCCCAAAAGACACATTATAATGCTTTTCAAACTTAGCAGGCATATGTAGAAGAATATACACCTAGGGTAACTCCGTTCTCTGACTTTTCCTATGTGTAAGACTGATCTGGATCGTGGATTGCCAGCTATTAGGGCAGATTTAGGCCAGCAGTCCAAACCTTTTTCTTTTTAAGAAAATTGGCAATGTTCTACATTCTAAACACTGTAAAGTTATTTTCCACCAAAGCATAGAATTTAATCATAAAGGATCATAAATATTTTTAAAGTCACAAATGAACTATGTCACACCACTAATTAGCTGATTATTTTAAAAACAAACACAAAATTAATTATGCCTGCTAGTGAGAGCTTTTTTTTCCCCCCACGTAGTCCTTATGGAAGGAATCTGGAGAAACAAATTGTGGCGATCTTGAATAACAGTATTCTGGGACTGGATTGACACTGAAGTAGTCAGAGCTGTGTGTAAAATAAATCTTAAAATGATACTAAAATTTTGGTCTATGCTGGGGATGAAACAGGAATGCGTTGAGTTGAAATACAAGGTGACAGGGGTGATACTGGGTTTAAAATGCCCTGGAGGCAGAAATGGCTGAAATGTTATTAAGACTGAAAGGAGTTACGGAGTAGTAGACATCAGGGATGCTATTTCCAGCAGTGACTACCAGGATTTGTCCACAACTAGGCAAAGTTGCTGTTTACTGCAATGCTTTTTCTTTGGCTTCTCTGTCATTATTGCTGGCTGGGCAAACTTGGTGCCGCCTTCTTGCCTCACTGCTACTGGGCAAAAGAAGCTGCAAAGAGTTCACGTAGCCTCAGTGCCAGACTTGTGTCAGAGGCACTGCTAAGTGGAGGCCACTGCCTCTCTTATTCAGTGCTTAGGAAGGGATGAAATATAGCTGCCACAATCTAACCCAGCTAAACTGGAGGTGTTACAACAAACGGGAAGAGTTAGCAGTACAAGCTGAACCAGGATCTCACGTCCTTACTCTATGTTGTTTCCCCAGCAGGTATGTCTAACTCATTGAATATCACTTTTGAGTATTAGAATTTGTACCATAATACAGACTGGTGTCTGGATCCAAATTCTGGTACTTGGTACTATGAAGGTAGGCAACGATTTCCTAAGGGAAATACCAGATCCAGCACATTTGCAATGTGACTGCAAAACTTTCCTCACAATTTCCACGTACAGGTGATATATGTATATGTCCCTGGTTTCACTAAGCTACACTACATGTACCTCCAAAGTACCACAGGATGCAGACCTAGGAACCAGAGTGAACGTCATGATCAAAAAATTCAAAATGTAGGATTTATCAGGAATCTCAGTTATTATTATAGCAAATTTCTCTGCAAACATTTTAATTAAAACCAGATTGCTGTTTGCAAAAAAGTTGGAGGCTTTGAAGAATCAATTCCATGATCAAAATAAACAGCTGTTAGGTACGCCAACATAAAAAGAAACCCCTTATTCTATTGCATTTATTATGATAAAATTTTTGGCAGAAACAGGACAACAAGGATACAATATCTCACATGGTGACAGTGCTAAATTGTCATTAGCCAGATAGGAAAGATCATTACTGTTACTTTCTGAAGTGAGAAATTAGGGATTTAATCCAAAACCAACTACAGCCTGAGAGATACTACTGTGATCAGCACGTAGAAAGGAACTTAAAGTACAAAGTACGAGAGTGACACCGATAATTTTGCAGATCCAATCAAAACAAGCTATGATATTAGGGAAGTTTTGGAGGATCATGAAGGAAGGGAAGAAGAGAAGGCTGATTATTTCTTTTTGGTTTAGGAAGTGTTGTTTTAAGAAAAAACGTGTTGCTAGATGAATAGAATTAATTATTTTTCTTTCCCAAGTTGCCTACAAAAGTAAGTACCATTGTTTTAAACCAACAAGCTGATCACCAAGCAAGTCAACGAAGAGAACTAAAAATGTGTATATGTAGCGGGATGTTGATATACAAGGAGAATGTTTATCTCAATAAACCTCTGACAGTTTAGAGTATTTTAGTTTAGCCATTACATATCAGTGGATTTAGTGAAAATTGAGAAGGGAGTGTATGAGACATTGATCTTTTGTCCATCCGTGGGCATACACCATGAAAGTCTGTAAAAGATACAATACTGTGTTCTCTGTAGGTTTGCTAATTTAGTCTGATATGTAATGCACTCTGAACATTGTTTCTGGTTGTGGCTTTCGCGTCTTTTAAATATATAATAATGATGCCACTATTATTTGCCTGTTACCTATAGGTATTGTTTTCTCCTATTTTTTACCCTTTCATATGTGCTTTGTACAATGATTAAGAGCCGACCTAGACTTACATGGGAACTATATGAACCGTTTTCTATTGG
Organism: Chionis minor; assembly: GCA_013398295.1. Lineage (NCBI taxonomy): Eukaryota > Metazoa > Chordata > Aves > Charadriiformes > Chionidae > Chionis > Chionis minor. The sequence continues at coordinate 252,771 of VZSF01002953.1, forward strand.
CCACGAGGTTTTGGTAGCAAATAACAATATAATTGGAACTAAAACTTCTGTTTATTAAGTTAGCTTCACGGTTGACTAGAGGTAGATAAAGACTAGTACTTTTCTCTCTCAATACTTTGGGAATTTTCTTATTATGTTTATCAAAAATTAAATGTTTCTGAGGACAATTTTGATAGATGCTGTCATTTTTCGTTTATTGTGTATTTGATTCATCATATGTAATGCCAAATAGAAAGTAAAAATTCTATAAAAAATCTAATCATCTATAGGTGATTTAATTAGTGCATGTATGTAGAAAATGTAATCTGTGGTAATTAGCTATAATTATGTTTTGCTTGTAATTTAAAATAACTTGTCTTTTTCAGTAGGGAGCAACTCTCTTTTTCACTTTTCACCACTTTCCATAGCATTGATTGCCTTTTTGGCAAGAAAGAATTCACCACTTGAACTAGAAGAAAAATCAAGGAATTATTAACGGTTTATAGTTATTCAGAAACAGAAACACTGAAGAGGAAAAGACATTTATATAGAGGTCAAAAGGGGTATTTAATTAACAGCCATCAAATAAAACAACAAGCAATGTAGATCATTAAAGAAAATCCTCCCAACACTGAGATCTATTGCACCATTCACAAGTGTCCTACAGGAAAGTGGTAGAATCTTGTGTGTTCAATTCCTAATGTGAAGCTGGTGCTCCTGTTTATGTATCTCCTTTGTGACAGAGACGGCAGTGGAAGTGGAATGAAGATATAGGAGATGGATTAACTTTGTCTCCTATTCAGGAGACTTCTGAGACACTTGGGAGAATTTGCAAAGTTAGTAAGGCACTGAGGTGGGTAGCTCTGTGGATAGAATATAGAGAGGGAAAGCAGAGCTAGGTTGGAGCGTTGCATATGTCTGAGCAGAATAACGCGCTAGCACAGACAGTGAAGAATTACTAAAATTCAGCAAGAAGTCTGTGAGAAAATATCAAAATATGAAGATGCCTGCCCAGGAATAGCTGTAAAAAGCCTGCATAAAGACTTAGAAATATACACCCCGTTTCCTGCATTCACAGATGTGTGGATTATAGAATATGTTATTGAATTCCTAGAGTAATGGAAATGTAAATAATTCAGTATTAGGATAAAAAGCTGGAATATCAATATTTTCTGTAGGTTTCACTTTGAAATTATCTATTGAGTAGATTATTTATGCATTCCCATTTCAACCCGAGGTAATCAGAAGCATTCTACTTGAATTTACCTCTGTAATAACAGAATTTTTTTTTCCATATAACCTCCCAGTTGTCTCCCCTGAGATACAGTCAGAGTCCTTTATACGAGCATATATCCACAGTGGATCAGTAAGATCTTTTCAGAGGGAAGTAAAAGCTTTTGAGGCATTTAGCCCGTCAGAAAGACATGAACATAAAATAGCTTCCATAAGGCAATCTCTTAATAGTAAAATTAAACTAATATCAAAAAAAGTTTGAAGAAATAGTTATAACAAATGAAATAGTTTCAAACCCAAATAATTTAATCATGTCTTTCCTGATGAGAGACAAATATTTAAGGTTTGGTTCTGTTTCAGAAAAATGCATGATGTTCCTTTTAAAAGCTTGATTATGATGAAAATGTATTTTCTCTCCATCTAACTGGGTTGAAAAGACAGTATGCTCCAATGACCATGTTCTTGACTTCTGCTTGATGTTTGATATGAAGACAGAAGTTGTTGATGGAGTCCTAGTGGCACAGAATAAAGTCAGGGATGGAGAGGTAAAGATAATAATGCAAATGCTATAGATGCGTATGTTATAATATATGTTTTAATGTATGTTTTAACTGTTCTGGAGATATCAGGATAATAAAGTCAATATTAAAGACAAGATTTTTCTGTTAAATGTTGAATGAAAAAGGTTGTGTATAGAAATAATGAATAACATATACTTTACTTTTAAAACTAGTACAGATCAAAATGAAGTAGGGGTGGTATCAGCTGTCTTAGAGATGCAGTAAAACAGGTCAGTCATAGGTATAACAAGAAACTGGGTCCATTAACATCTGCGTGGTTTCATTTACCTGTGTCAGCCAAAGATCAGCAGTCAACGAGATGGGCATGTTGAGACCAGATACTTTGCAAAGGATTTCAACAACTACACAGAGAAACTGTATTCAACACAGGTTTCAACCAGGTGCTCCACAACCTACACTGGTGGATTTCCTTCCTTCTCTACCTCTTAGGATCCAGGAGAAGGTCACGGCAGCACACCCCTAGCAACAGTTCTTTACTCTGTTCTCTTTCTTGCCACAGCCTTCAGATGGTGCCACTCAAGCTGAGGTTTCTCTTCTTCCCACCATTTTCTTTTCTGCAGCGTAAAAGTGTGACTGAGGCTTCTACAAAATACTTTTCTGAAAAACTTGCAATTTTCACAAAGAGGAGACCTAAGGGGGAAAAAAAAAGTTCTCAGAGTATGCCTTACCAATAATTAATTCTTGGGCAACAGGCAGAGATAACTGATACCATATACAAGTCATTGCAGCTTGAAATGCAACTCAGTTGCTTTTATTGATTGGGACGTCACTTTTCCACTATTAAGTAGTAGAATACTTCATCTGATGTTAATTCTATTAGTTCATATTTTATGCAGACAATACCTGTATGATTGCCAAAAAAATGTTATATTTTAGCTGTTGACTTTTACTGAAAACAGGAACCTGATTTTGGAAGATGTAGGAGGCAATTAAAAAGATTTAGAATGAAGACAATGATCCGTAAAAGTTGCAGAGATGTGTTTCAAATTGACATCCGTAGCTCTGGATATGGGATTGAGAGCCATGTGAAACAATATTGCTCCTGAAATGATGTCTTCAATCATTGTAGAAAAGACTGATGTATGAAGTTCACACCAGAAACATTTAATATGCTGTTTTAAACTATTAATTCCTATTTTTTATTTTATTCAGTCATGACATCTTGGGATGTCCAGAACCTCAATGCAGTAAGGATTAGAAATCTTAATTTCTAGCAAGAATTTACTCATGGGTAGTTTGTATCTGAATGCTCTTTTGCCAATAGTGGCTTAAATGGCTTAAATAGTTAAGCCAAATGGCTTAAATAGTTTGTCTTTTCTCCTGATACCTGGCTGAAGAATATACTGATATTAATTATTCTCCCTTCAACTTTCAATCTGTTACATTAGAAAATCAGCAAGGCTTTTCAACACTCTTAACCAAGATCAGCTCAACAGTAACCTCTTCATCCTAGTAGCCTCTCCTTGTTCCCTTTCAGTTTGAATTTACCTTTTCTGAATATTGGTGTGCAGAACTACAAATGTATTTCACATAAGATTTTATATACATATATATATATATATTTCATGCTAACTGCATTGCACAAATATAAAACCAGTGGAAATGAGGTCAGACTCATACCCTGCATTGGGTAACAAAGAATATGAAACTCAGATATCTAAGCAATAACCCTTCTTCCCTTCATTTACTCCAGACAATAAATTTGAGAAACAGAAGTACACTACAGAAAACATCTTATTTTACAGTGGGACCCCTGTTCACTGAACTTATCTCTAGCTACTTGGAGAAATTTTTTTTTGCTTTTATGCTATGAATATCCATAAGTATAGCTATGTTCTATTTCATATTTTTATTTCTAAAATATCAGTTCAGTTCCCTGAAAAATGTCAATATTGTGCAGCTCATGTAATTGCATGTAACAATAAATCATGCACCTTTATCATATCACTTATTCCTACTCATTGAATATATAACTGTCAAGAAACAACTATGCCATCATATTTCAGTTTCAGTAAAAAGATCTTATTTTATTGTGGCTTTCACTCATTCCCAGATGTCCTCCCTTCCTTGAAAGAGACAAGCCTGGGCGATGCCAGATTAAAATGAAATATCATCATCGCAACATATTAATTTTTCTTCGAGGATCTTAAAATAGCTTTCTTATGCTTTTGCTGGAACATTTTTCATCTTGCTTGAAGGGGAAAAAACATGGATATGAAAATCATCATCATAACTTCAAATTGAGTGGTATATCCTCAAAATGTGGGCTGAAAATTTAACTGCAGTGGCACAAACACTGTGCAGAAATAAACAAATATATACTGTTATAGTAGAGAAAACATGTCCTTTTTGGAGGCTGCACCCTTTATACATAAGTAACAAGCTGAATGTAAATCAGTAATATTTTCTAGGCATATTTATGAGATATATGCAAATAAGATAAAAAGGCAAACATCTCTTATGCACATTTGAACATTATAGGCCTGTCTTCTGAATCAGATATATAATTTTTACTTTCTTTGAGATATATCAGCACAAATTTTGCTTGGAAAAAGCACTCAGTTGAAGTCACTGAAGTTATTTTCCCCAGTCCAGGATCTGAATGTATCTACTTGTCTTAGTTCAAATGAGAGAACAGTGTTAGTCTATTAACACATAAGGTATGAAGCATTAAAAGGTAACTTTTAATTAGAGAACTTTTCATTCTATTTAAAATGCAAATAGAATATCAGTGCTATATATTGTACAGGACCTTTTCAGGATATATATATATATCCATAACTACGATATTTTTGACCTCGTGAAATACTTTATGAAAAAAGCAAAAAAAGCTTCAAAGAGAAATTGCAATACAAAATAAGAGAAAAAAGAAGGGACTAAAAAGTGTTTGCATTAATCCAGTGCTTTCATTATCAGTCAAGATGACCACAAGTTAGTAAAATTCTACAAAGGGAACAATCGACTGCTGGAACGCAAGCAAGAAAAAAGTCACATAGGCAGAGAAACACCAAAATCAGTCACTGTAGGCTCTTTGTTTCAATGCTGGAGAATGGAGATAGCTTATTTGAATTTTTATTTATGATTTTTCTGCCATATGCAGAACATATAACATTCAGTTATATTTACAGTCTCTTGATTCATTTCAGCAATTCTGTGTTCTGTCCATATCTTTTCCTGAAGGGTCACTCATTTTGTTGGCATGATAACCAAACTCAGACTTAATCTAGAAACATTTTTATATTATTCTAACTATTCTATAAGTGAGTGGTCTTTTTTAAAAAAGAAAAATAACTTAACTGGAGGCACCTTACTTTTCTTCCATTTTAATCCAGAACATACTGTACTTTCACACGGCAGTGTGTTTCTTGTGATGTTCAAGGCTTAAGTGTGCTTATATCTTACTGCAGACCAGGAAGCTCATATTTCAGGGTAAGTTCTGTCTCACTTGGCCTCACTGGGGCTAGCTCTTCACCTCGCCTGTGTAGTTCAAAAGGAGGGCTGAGAAATTAATTTAGTCCAACCTTCCCATTTAAGCATTTGCCATGATCATGTGCACAGAATAACTTAATTCACAATTAACGTGTTATGGTCAAGTGCAAATACAAGCTCTTATTCACAACACCTGAAGCAGACAACATGGTTGCAAAAGTTTACAGAAGACAGAGGTGAAGAAATGGAAGGAAGAAAGTATACTTCATCTGCTTATGCTAAGGATACATGAGACACTAACGATATTCTGTGTTTCTCCTTTGCTCTCTTGCCCAGCTGATTTTATATTCTTTATGAAGTTGTGGGTCGTGGGGAGAGAAACTTCTCTGTGAGAAAGGTGCTGACACTTCCATCAGAGAACACTTTCAGGAGCACTCTCAAGGAGCCACCTTCAGAGGTATGTTCATGTCCGCAGGCTCAGTTCCTGTGGGACATGGTATTTAACTGTTTGCCACCACTAAAAGTGTCAGAAAGAGGGAGAGAAGTACGAGAGAAAAGGAAAATGCTCATTTTTTTTTCCCTTTTAGCAGCAGTAATCTGTTGTGTCATGGTAACTACCTTTGAGACGGTAGTCTCATCCTTTATCACCCTGAGATAGCCACATTTGGGAAAATGTATTTGTTCTCACAGTTCATCTGCTTTTTGAAGTCCTACCGTGATTCCAGAGGGTTTTAATTTTTATGAAGTACCACAATAATGACTAATTTGGTAAAATGTAATAATAGAGCCAAAGACAACAAGAAAAGTCACTAATAAATTGTGAGTGCAGGGGATTTTATGTGCCCTGAAGTCTTACATTAAACCTGGGCATGTAACACTTACATTGTGTTATATATATTTTTATTAACAGTCTAAAATCTAGCACGGAGACAGAAGCATTCATTCACCTGAAGAGTTTGCTAGACTTAATCCAGATATTGTGTTATGGAGGCAAGAATGGATGTAATGATGAAATTTTCAAACAGGGATGCCTCCTATAAATATGTAAGCTGTTAGAATCTGTTATATTTAATATCAGGTCTATTCTTACTTCTGTGCTACAGTGATGGTCCTCCTTTGCAACCAATGAGTTCACCTTCTTGCCATGACTGTCCAGTGTCTCTTGCCTTCCCCTTCTTCCTATAAATAATGTCCTTCCACCTACCCACCCATATGTCTGGCCAGGAGATATGCGTTTCATTGGCTGCTTTCAGCTGAGAGGTTGGTTAAAAGCCCAGCCAGGATGCACACCCTGCTTTTTATAACAGTACACATTGCTGTTAAATAGCTGGCATGCTACAGAAGCTGCTTTGCGGGCTGCATGAAGTCCCTGAGCCGTATGTTATGCAGGTCTGTTCTCCAACTTAGTTTTGTTTATTTCTGTGTGTGTCAGTGGTAGGATATGGAACCGTGATCTCCTTTCTTATTTAAAGCTATCAATAAGCTTCAAAGGCAGAGGGCTTTTAAAAATCATTATTGCATTGGTATGTTACCATTTATTTTTAATAAGAATTTTTATATATGGTAGTTAGTCATCTCAGAGTAAACAACAGATGTATACACCTATATTATGGTTTAGCACTGATGCTAGTATTAAACAACAATAAGAAAACATGTCAGAAACTTTAATGATTAATAAAAGTGACAAGAAGAAGAAACACTCAAAGTTCAGTTCTGCTTTCAATAAATAACTGAAAATGGCATATAATTCTTTTCAGGACATTCTAAAATAACAAAATTCCTAGTCAGACATATACGGTTGCTACTAAAAAGACACCGCTAATTTAGCACCAATTTGAGTTTTATTACTATTTTCCCCCAGACCATGCCTTCCTCTGCTTCTGGAGTAAACAAGGAACAAAAAAAAGTTATCCCTACAGTATTGTGGCTCTGACTGTCATAAAGGTGTGTAGCTTTAGTCCTGAATAAAAAGAAAGTCTTTTTACCACTTGAAACCAGATTTTCATTGCACTCTAGAAGTTTTAAACCTCACTAATGCTCAACCCAGTGTACAGCATTAGCTGTGAGCTATCAAACCTCAGTTTTTAACCGTGTTGTAAGAGTTGAGTCACTGACAATCCATGTCACTAAAAAAATAGCAAATGTGTGACTCCAATAAGAAGAAAGTAGGAGTAGGCAAAAAGTGAGAGAATGGAGTTGATGTGAATGACTGTAAGACTTTCTAAGGAACCAGTGCAGGGCCAGAGGACTGATCTGGCCATCTCAGGGTATTGAGGGAGACATGTACCGAAGCTTAACATATTAATAAAACTAACTTCTTTTGAACGCAAGCATATTGTATGGCAGTAGTCTGGACAGGAGATAATCTAGGCCATCATCCATCATAATGGAAGCAATTTTTTCTTGCTAGTTGGAGATGATGAAACATATTCCCATAAATTACTGTGTGGTACCTTCCTGTCAACAAGATAGTCGTGAGCATTGAATTGTTTAATTGTGTGTATCAATCTTCTAAGCAGCATGATTTAACACTCTCCAACATGCTCTCTTTTTGTTCTCTGTAGTCTCTAACAGAACTGTGATTTTAACTTGACTAGCTGGACAGGGATACCTCAACACGGGGGCAACTTATTTATAATTGTACTGTTGTAGAGGTCAAGGTTGAATAGATAAAATGTTATTTATGATACAATGAAAAAGGAAGATTAGGGAAGAAGGAAAAATGTAGTATAAGAAAAACAATGAATGAATATTAGAAAAAATTCTCTATATACCTATATGTACATAGAGATAACATTGGATTTGTTAGTTGACAAAGATAGTATTGCAGGACTGTAGAGGCATAAAAAACCCTGTCCTGTTGATCACCCTGTTGAAATGTTTTCCTCATTATAAGCAAGGAAAAAAGTTTCTTTTTCGCTTTGCAACTAACAAACTACAGCAGACTAAGAGCAAATGGTCTTAAGAAGGGAATAGCAGGAAACCTTAGCTATGGAAAGATGAAAAACACGTTATCAGCAGGGTAAGGTGTTACGAACCTTGTTCCTCTACTCCATATTTGTATTCTGTCTGAGTGGTACAATGCAGTGTAAAATGTGTTGTAGGCAATTCTTGCAGAGTATGAGAAATATAAGTTCAGAGGGTAACTCGTTTATCTGCACACACTCTTAATGCCTCTCAAGTTGTCCAAGTGAGGGATGCTTACAGATAAGACAAAACGATTATGTAAAAGCAAGTCCTATCACATCTGCAGCTGACTGCAGAAAACTTGCAGCCTGGAGCATGAACTAGCATCCATTTATAGTAAGACTGGACCAGGGAGATGTATATTTTCAGAAACTGAACTCCATCTGCATTTTGTGTTCTCAAACATGCTGCGTATTGTGTGAATTTTTATTATAACTGTGTTCTTCACTAATGGTTTTCCCCCCATATGCCAGCTTCCACAGATTCCAGGTTTCTAAAAAACAAGAAAGCTTTCAGAATTATATCCTAAATCATGTATTGATATGTCAATTAAGTTAAAACTATAATACTTAATGAATGAGGAAAAAGTTATTCATGTCAAAAATGTAATATGAAGAAGCCATGCCTAAGCCTGTCAAGAAGGAGAAATGGTTCTAAATTGTAAGTGTCAGAACCACAACATTCTCACCATTTTTTTGTTGTTTTGGTTTTTGACATGCACATTTATCTACTTCCAACTTCTGTGGAAAATACATTCACTGAATTCAGGATCATCCCATTGTCCTGACTGTATACACTGAACACAGTTTAGTAATTAGACTCTAAAGCATTTCAGCTTTGTATGTTTACTCTTGTCATCACTCAGCCTCTCCCTGCTATTATTAAAACAAGTAGTTGAATTTGGGCTCAAATTAAGTTGCTAATTCTCTAGTCTGATAGTGTTTGTGATGGAACAATGAAATGTCATTCTTCCAACACAGGATATGGTAGCACCACTAGTGACTGGATATGATAGTACCACTAGTGACCAAATAGCCATTGTTAGCAAATTTAGCCATTTCTGCGCAGCTCCTACCCCTTATCAGGAGGATGTCCAAGAAATAATTTAGAAACCATAAAGTCAAATGCACATTACCAAAAAAGGGAAGAGTTAATGAAGTCAACTTTGTTCAGTTGTAATCTGATTTTATAATGTTACCCATTAATTTTTGAAAAGCTTTCAATTCACTCTTCGCCTGAGTAGTTGATAACTAACTAGCACAGAGCAGGTCTTGAACTTATTGAATCTGGGGTGGTAAGTGACTTAAGGACTTTGGAGAATGTACTATGAAAGTTTAGGTTATTTTACAATTGTGAAAGGAGTTTCTAAGATGACAGAGAACCTTTCAACCTTTGTATGCTGAGTCTGAACAAAAACGACTAAAAGCTGTAGAAAGCTTGAACCTTTTCAGGCAACATATTTTTTTAAATAAACATGGAAGGTAGATTTCGAACTCAGACTGTAAAAAATGTTTTACTGTCATTTAGGCGGTTCGTTCCATGTTTATATTTCTCAAAATATCCATCATCTTAGGACATTACATATAAAGAGGTCTACGTAGCTAAGTTTATATGACGCCAGGGAAGCTAGAGTTAAAGGAAATTACAATAAGAAGTGATAGCTGGAATATATATACTTACAAAATACTGATTTCTACTACTAAATGGAAATTTTATATTTTGTAAACTTTTTCCAAAATTGTTGGTAAGGCTGTAATGACATTGGTAAAGACGATCATCCTGTTTAAGAATGTTTTTTTCAGAAATAACATTGTTGTGGTTGTCAAGCCCACTTGGTGAGGTACAAATTAGGGACAGGATAGGATTCAGTTCCCCTAACTTTAGCAGCCTAGGAGATGAATGCATATTTCAAGCTAAGTGATGGCTTTCCTCTGTGATGAACATCTTCAGAATGCAGCTCACACCTCCTTTCTTGAATAGCTGGGGAAATTACCCTCCTGGAGGTGGTACTTCTTGCATTGACTGCAGGGCAAGCTTAGAAGATGTACACAGACAAGGTGACCAATTTTCATATATAAAATTATATGAAATAACCTTCATGTTTTCCACAACAACATAAGAATAATCTTAACTAATAGCTTATTAGTAGCCCCATGAAAAAAAGTAGGATGATCCACATGCTTTAGGTTACATAGATGCCCAAATGTTTTGATTGACCTTGGTTTAAATCTGCAGTGTGGGCATCTTTTCTCTTTCAGCTGTCATTCTGTAAGCTGAAGTTTACCAACCCCAGACTGCTTTCACTAGCTGCCATCCACTTAGTTTTCCTGGCTGAGCTGCTGCTGAGATTGCTTTCTAGGCTATTAAAATTAAAATGAGCCAGCATAAACCATTGAAATAATAGATCTTTTTTGCTTGCCTGCTTTGCTAACCCAACTCTCTTTGAAATGAATTAGGGGGGGATCACACAAGTAATTTAACCAGTGGATCTGGCAAGGCAATGTTCTCTGGCAAGAGGATGGCAATAAACAGTTGGGGGTTGGCTGGAGATGGTAATCTCTTCAGCTGGTCCTGTGGGAGCAGTAATGCAGAAACAATTACACAAAGCTCCTAACTGTATCTTCTTTTGAAGGGCATCATTTGTTTTCATCCAATAGTCTTCAGTCCGCTCATTTACCACCAGAAATAATGCTATGGTTTCCTATTTCTAATGTAAATGTAGGTAAAAGAAAGGACTTCATATTCTAAGTAAATAAACCTCACAGAATATGTGCCACATTTAGACCCATTTGTATTAAGAGCATACAAGTCTAAATTGTAAGGAAACAATCTTGCAGTTTACGGATTGAATTATTGCTGAAGTTTTTTATAGAAACAGAATACCTTAGAAATTCTCTCTCGTGAGACACTATAGGAGAACTACTGGAAGTGACATGCTCACAAAAAGAAAAACAGAAAAAAATGCTTTACAGCTGTTTTTTTGACATAGTGATCTTGGAAGCTGATAAGAAAAAAAGAAAAGTAGTGTATTTCTTTCTAATTCCTTAGATGTAGCATGTTTAAATACTGTGACTTATCCACTCAGTGGTGTGGTGATAAGTCTACTGCTGGCAAACTTGTTCAAAAAGAGAAAATCTCTACAGTCTCTGTGTTGGTAATCTAGCTGTTTGTCATTACTCTTATTGTTGAAAGGAATCTAATTCTTAGACATAAAAAGAATATTTTGCTGCTCAGCTGTCTTCTGCTCTTACTAGTGTCATCCTACCTTGCTGTTTTATGAATTACAGGAATGTGATCTTTATGTGATCTGATCATCCATAAAGAAAATTTGTGACTCAAACAATTTTTCTTTAAAACATGTTTGCTCAGGTTTGAAAGTTCATAAAATCTCATCTGTAAGTTAAGATTTACATATGCTATTCTTTACATTTGAGATAATCCACATTGGTTTATGTAACAGCAGCCTTGGATTTTTAACTAGTATTTCAATATGCAGTCAAGATTTATACTTTTTAATGAATAAGTATATATACCAGTGTAACAATTTTATTAATTATTACCCCCTTACTAATTTTTACAAGATAATTGCAATTTTCAGACATTATGGATAAGTTATTTGGCAAATCTGTAAAAACAATTCTACTTGACAAAGCTAGGACTTTAAGAGGCCAAATCACTTCCACATTTGCAGGTCCTTACTGTTTCTATCATATATTCAAAGATATTCTTGTAATTGTATCTAATTACACAGAAAACATGAGCCATGAGTTTACTCAAACTAATACTAATTACTTTTTGCTGAATGTTTTTAATTTATATCTTGTAAAGAAAGTTCATATATTTTTTTTACTATTCTTGTATGATATAAATTTTGAACTAATTCTAATTAATGTGAGCAATCAGAATGCCACACTCTTTTCTCACTGTGGCAACTGGTCTTTGCTAGTAATTGAATAGTAGCCTTAAACAAGGTGAGGTCATGAAGCTTATTTATCTGACACTGTGAATTCTATGCCTGTGTAAGAGGGGAAAAAGGATGTTTTTTTGCCCTCAGGGTATTAGTCATGGTCCATAGGTTCGTGGGAAAAATGTAGGAAGTCTCAAAAGTTTGTTCCTATTATTTCAATTTTTCTTAGACTTCATTTGAATCCCAAAGTGAATTTTCTATTATTCCTTTGAAGGGTGCATAGGAGGGTACCAACAGTCTTTGAGGAGCAACACCTGCAGTTGCATTCAAAGGCATGACTTTTCCAAGCAGTTTCTGAGCTGCCTGGTATTGTCCCAGGAAGGATAAAGGCCTAGGTTTTTTACCTGACTGGCAGAACATTCCACCACCAATAGAACTCTAAACATTGTTTTAGAAGTAATGAGTCCTGCTGGTTTCATCCTGCAAGACCTTGAAATCCCACAGGGCAATGTGGTTAGAAATAAAACACAAGGCTGAGGCTTTTAATGAGTTTCCTATCCACAGATGCCATCAAGCTTTTATACTATTCATTTTATTTCTACAGCTTCAACAAAGGAACCCAGAGTTGTGGGCAATACTCTGACAAGTGCAGTTCACAAACTTGGCAGAAATCTAGACTTCAGACAATAAAAGATCATTGAAAGAAGTAAAAGAAAAGCAAAATAATAAAAAATGAACTTAAATATGGGATACTTTACTTGCAAAAAGTGAACATAGTGCAATTCAGACAAGCTAAACTGCTTGCAGCATAGAATGAGAATATGACTGCAGGTTTCCATGATGTTACAGAGGTTATGACGACAAGGAAAAGTGAACTGAATGGGGCCAGTGAGAGGTCAGTGTGCATTTTGGGAATGTCCTTCAAGCAATACTAAATTGACCATTCTCTAACTCTTCACTGTGTGTGGATCTTAACTATTTGAAGTCTTCCATACAGTCAGAGAAAATGAAGAATGTTAATGGAGAAACAGTCTCCAGTACAATTTTGCAGTCTTGGAAAATTTCACCAAAAGATGTAGATCCACTGTAAACCTAATACCCATGAGGAACAGGTTTCCAGCTATTTTGAGTTGTTCACTTCACTGGTTTTCAGACAGCAAAACTACTGATCACATATTGAAAAAAACCCATTTCTTAAACCAGTGCCAGCATGGACTCTTCAGGTGCACGCAATGCACAGTTGCGCTCTAAATTTTAAGGTTTGTCTTTGTTTTAGTTTCCATTGGTACAAGAAAATATGCCATCTGCAAAAAACCTTTACAAGCTGTGGAGCTAGCAGAACAGATTATAAGTAGTCAGAATGTTCAGCGTTAAATTCTGAAAATGGTATTTACTTCACATCTAGATTTCTATGTCTATAATTTCAGCTATGGACTGTAAACATTGAGTCAGGCTCAGCCTATTGACTTAGTCATGGCCAAGTAGCTTGAAAAGGAGAAGAGCTGAGTTCAAATTCTTTAAACTTCTGTGTACTTTCATTCTAAGAATTTTCCAGGGCTCTCAGAAGCACTTACGCAATCAGTATTTTCAGCTCCACATTTTGGCACTTCTCAAATCTGAGCATCTCTTGTTCTGTCCTCTGTTAGTATCTTACACTAATTAGCTGTACAATGTTTAAGTTTTACTATTTAATATTGAAAGGAGACTGCCATTCCATCCTCATGCTGTCTTTGAAATTTCTCTTTTTAAAAAATACATAATGTATTACTTGTGATGCTGTCATAAAGACAGCAGTTAGCAGAGGAAGAATTGGCTTTTAAAGGATATATATGTACATATATGTTACATAATCATATATGTAGATACATAGATATGTACATAATCATATCCATGATTACTATTACCAGACCTCATTTGTACAGAATAAAATAACGCAGGATTGTAATGTTTTGCCTTTTTAATGAAAACTTCAAGCTGATTATAAAATAAGCTAAGCGGTATCTAACATACAATGCTGCCAGTAATGATTAACTAGACATCCACTGACAATTCCCAATATTTGTCATGTGTTACAGCTTTTAAGATAAAATTGAAATTACTTAATAGTCAACTGACATATTAAATATATAGCCTGCAACTACTCATTCTTACCACTTCTACCTAAATGCTTACTCCCATATTCCCTTCTGCAGAGCCCAACTGAACACCTTTTGAAATTAATTGGCAATTCTATAATGAAATTTTGACATTTCTCAAATCTGAACATCTCTCCTCTGTTGGTATTTTGCTCACAATGAGGAAATCATGCTTATTCTAGCAGCATCTAGTTTCGTACGGAAGTCTAAAATTAGATTCCAGCCTTGTAACTGAATCTACATCAGCATATGTGTCTGCTCAGCACTCCAGTCCCTTCAAGTCGGCTCTGGTTTGGTATGGGAACCTTGAGCACAACATTTGTTTTTGACAGTATGGTATTTGGGGCATAGACTAATTTTCTAAATGTGTCTACAGTGCCCACTATAATTAGGTAATATCCTGAAAAAGCTACTAAATATTTAGTAGTGGTAATGAAGGAAAATGAATATTAAAAGCAAAATGGCAAATGAATGTTTTGCTCAGTTTAAACCTATATGGCTGTTTATGATAAAGCCAGTAAAATTTTTTTTGTCTTTCAGTAGAGTTCACACTGGGGAAAAAAAAAATTAAAGAAGGTAGAATGAATGGGTTTTAAAAAATATGTTGCAAATTACGACTTTTTTTTTCTAGTTGAGTGCAAGTTTAAGTACTAACTAGTATTTTGGATACTTACCATGAGATATCAAACAGCATGTGCTTTCTATTTATATTGGTTACCAATCTCAATATTCAGAGGAAGAGCATATAAAGTTAACAAGCAATTATTTGGCAAATTAGTACTCAACAACCCTGAGTAAATAGGAAGTTTGAAACCTATCTGTTATACAGCTACTTTAATTTGCATAGCACACTGGTGTGTTTGCTTTGCAAATACTTTGCAATGAATCATCATTTGTACTATACAGTCCAAAGAAAAGCAATCAAAATTCACAGCAAGACAATGAAATTAATTATAACTGTTGAATTCTGTGGTGGTAATTCCTCCTCATGCAGGAAGATTAATTGCATTGCACTTTCCTTGCACTCCACTAAATGATCTGATGAATGTATAATCATTTACAGATTTCTCAAATGCTGAAAATTGATTACCTTTGATTAGCTCTGATCTGCACAAAGAGCTCTGACAGAGTATCAGTGAAACATTACAACATTACAGACAAAGTAACAAATGATTTAATTACCAGTGTGCTTATTAATGTTAGATTCCCTGCAGTGATCCTGGCAAATCAGGGCCCTGTAATAGACCTGTGGGTTTCACTGAATTCCATTAGGGTTTAAATAATATTTCTCACTATTTCTCAAATCCTTCTTTTCATGGCTTCTTAATAACTCTAATTAATTCTAATTTGCACAAAAATCCATTGCATCTCCATAAACTTTTAATTAGATGTAAAGTAAGATAAGTCAGTGCTTTCAGAGACTGGGGGAAAATGCAAACTGCGGCTTTATATGCTTCCAAATAAGTTTTTCATTAACAAAAGATATTTCTCTATAAAGCTATTTAATGAAAGTTTAGAACTAATTTTGAATTAGGCATGTGGTCCAGCTATGCACTTTTAGCTGCAAACATAATAATAGTTGCTTATACATGAAGAGAGTGAAAAAACAGGATGGCAAAATGTTTAGCTAACTAAATGGTAAACATAATTTTAATACTTTTTTATGTATTGCCAATATATACATTCACTCATTTTGTTAATTGTGGCAGATAAAACACTCTGATTAAGCAGCTACACTGTACACTGAAAGACTATTTGAAAATGAAATAGCAAGGGAACACTAGCCCAGTTACAGACCATGCTGAATGTTATTGGCACAAACAAATCAGGCTTTTCTAGTCTTATACTCGTGAACACTTAGATCAGTTCAGATTGGCAGCTTCTTTGGTTTTCTCTGGTTTTATGTCATTATATATGACATTAAATTATTATGAAGCAATGACAATGAAAACCCAGATGATCAGAGAAGTCAAACAGAGCTCAAATTAAGCTCTGTTTCTGCAAGTGTTTCTTAGAGAAAAAAATAAATGTAGGTAATTAAAAGCTTATTTAGCACTGAAGTACTAATACATAGACAACTTATAATAATATTTTTGTATTTCAGTTGTGTAGGAAAGGAGTGACTGTAATACTGCAGGTGTTACTTTGTCATTCGTAATGCACAAGACGGAAACCTTAAAAAATAGAAATATTCAGCCCCCAGTGTGGATGATTACATTTATTACATTCACTGCTGTCAGCAGCTGAAAAGCTATCCATCACACTGAAACAGCGATGAGAGTCAGAAGTCTCTTTTTGTGGAGAAATATTGAAGTCAGATTGTTGATGTCAAAAGTCAAACTCTAGTTCAGCTATCTGTTTTATGAATCTGACTGAGACACATTGTGCCTGTGTTCAAACTGATATCTACCAGAGCTCATTTTAGCAAATGTGTGATTTAGAAGTCAGAAAAACATTCGTACCAGCAAAATATTAAGAGGAAACTGATAGGGCACTCAACTGCTTTTATATTTAAATATCACATCATTCAATAATAATGTATCATTTATTTTTCACTGATGGTTAAATACTTGCTGTGTATGATACAATGACATTATCTTACTTATATACAGTAGTCATAAAAATATTTTATAAATGCACAAAAACATTTGAAATATGACCACTTTTATGACGCTAACATAGACTTTTCTGTTGGCATTGGAATATTCATTTTTCAATTTATTTTGGATACACATACACACACGCACACATATATATGAGGAACGATGCATTCAACTAGTTTCAAAAGGCAAGTAGAAGACTTACATAGAGGTATAGTGACATAAGGAAGAAGCAGTGCACATACAATAGCCGAATGAGAAAATCCAGTGTAGACATGATGAGAAAAAAAAGAATGTTTTAAGCCCTGAAAGACTGATTACATGTTCACCATTGGAATTATCTGTCTTTACCGACCGCAGCTACCATTCGCTGTACTTCGACAACATAAGTAGGATTCTTAGAAAACCAGTACTGAATAAAAATGTCTAACATAGTGTATTTTCAACTCTGCCTAATTCTTCAGGTTTGACTTCCAAAAAAGTGAAATAAATCAACTGCCTCTTTTCATTTCATAAGAATTTTTAAAAGAGAATTTTGCAAATAATTGGGAGGAAAACAGGTTCCGGATAATAAATTGTACTCCATTGCAAAACACTGAAAATAAATCAAGAAATCTACTCACTGCTTGGGGAGTACTACTTAATATGAGTATCTTCAGTAGTTTACATTGAATATTTTAAAAGCATTTCTAAAGGAAGGTGCTTTGTGGCTGAGAGAAAAACGTATGCATTACACGTTATTGAACTTGCTACCGTCACTGCAGATTTTGTTCTGTTTAACAAAAACAAGCACAGTTTGTGAATTCAAGTCAGGGAGTTCCTTTTATTTTTGCTAATTTCACCATCCTTTCTCTTTTTAAGCACAGCCCTCAGGGTACATGATGTAATGGTCACCATTATAGTACTGAACAGGAAAAAAGGGTATCATGAAATGCAGAACTGAATGGTATTCTTAGAAAAGAAAAATGTATGCCAGATTTTTTCCAAGGGAGCTCTACTCAAAAACAAACAAATATGCAGATAGTGTACAAAGATTCTTGAATCATCATTAGTGGTTAGAAAAAAAAAAAAATTGGCAGAAAGAAAGTGGACGGTTAAAAAAAAATAAAAATGCCAAAATGGAAGGACTAATTCAATGATACCAGATGTAACACATGACTGTGGGGATTGAAGGGTCATGAGTTTGAGTCAAAACTCAACTTCGAGTTAATTGGCTGGCAGTGGGGCTGCACAAATTGCAGAGATAGAGTACTTGTTTCCTAGTGCAGGAGGTCAGCTGCCTTATGCATTTGCACTCTTTGCATGGCATCCAAGAACTAACACTTGCATTTGCTAGAAAAGAGTTTGCTTGCTTGTCATCTTTTTAAGTAGAAGAAAAAGAACTGGCTGAGAATAAAGCAGAATGACATGTTTAAAATGATTCAAAAGCTGCTCTGTCTTGAACTACATGTATTTCCTTCCTCGATTTTTTTTGTCTCTACAAACAACCCAGAAAACAAATGGTATACAATACTTTCAGAGAATATTTTAGCCCAGCGCTATGACTCCATTGATATGAAAACCATCTATAAAATATATAATCTTAACATATTTTCCCTTTGAAAAGACCAATATAGTTCTTTCCACCTTATCCAAGTTGAAATGTTATTATGTTTAAAAGAAGAAAATAATTGCAGTTACCGACTTCGCTGGGGGAAAAAAAAAAATAAATGTTCCCTAAAACATTTAAACAGGCAAGTGGGAAGAAATTTTTTTAAAAAAAGCTTCTAGCTGTGTGCGTGGAAACTCTGGCTATGTGCCCGAGACGTACAGCAAAAAACAACATATGGAACTCACCAGTTCCTAAAATCCCTTTCCACAAAATTCATGCCACTCCTCACCACAATAAAATGACTCACGGAGGGGTGTGTTTTATGCCTCCCAGGCAGAACTCCATAGTCCACAATTAGTCTATCTATTGAAAGGCCAAAATACCTTATTGTTTTACTTGCTGTATAATTATCTGTTATGATGAACTGTGCTTCTAAGGACTATTGTCCCTAGGCTTGGATCTGTGTGTGGAGTGGTTCCCTGGCTGAGACCCAGGAGTGGACCTTCCATTTAGAATCCATGCCTGAGTGATTTCTCCAGTCTCTCCCCGGCTGGCTGAAACAGGGACTGTTTCTGCATGATTTCTTGGGTTGATGAGAAGCAATTATGCCTTAAATGAAGTCATTCATGTCTGCCATTTTGTTTGCATATTTTTCAGCATTCACCTGTTATTAGACCTGTTTTTAAACTGTAAACTAGTTTCAAGTAGACTTTTGTGTCTAATGCAGTTTGGTAATCAGAAAAAAAAAATATATGTAATGTTTTCTTCACAAGTCACTCAAGCAGGAAATCTAATAGTGCGATCTAGAAGTAAAATAGCATTTAAGAATGTCCCAGGCATTTCATTTCTGAAGTCATAATGGAGAAAGATAATAACCTTGAGGTATTAACTAAGATTTTTAATGTGTATTCTTTAAATAGCCTCATCCGGAGGAAAAGATTGCCAAAACAGCTACTTTACACCATTTAAAGCCAGAATCCAGTAATACCGGCAGTGTAAACAAAATACTATTTTAATATTTAAGGATGTATTTGCATGCAAGGCAAGCTATTGTGCGCCATTTTTCATAATTCCTTTTGAAATGTATAAACACTTTGAACAGCCAGTTTTTTCTGCAAAGCATTTATTTCTGATGGGTCTTAAATTATTACAAAAATTCCTTTACTATGTATAGAATCTTCTAAGTATTTATCAAATAATTTTCTACTTTCGTTCTCGGTGTCTGGTAGAGCTTTTCCACACAGCAGTTTCCAAGGTGATGTTAGGTACAATGCTGATAAAAGGTAGCCATGTCATGAAAACAAATACTGTAGCAAGAGCTTTGTCAATTTGTATTAAACTGGATATATTTTATGCTAATTTACCAAATCTTTTGTTGATTTGTCAGGCTTCTGAATGCTTTTTTTTCAAATGAAGATGAGTGAATTTTGATAGGTGCAATTTATGTCTGAGAATCTCCTCCCAAGAAACAAATTACTTTGTCACATTTTCCCCCATGGCAAATGTAAAAGACAAAAAAATATGTAGGCCTGACAGATCTTTATATAATTGTAAAGCTTAAAACACAAACCAATTTTCAGATATTTGAATGAATTATATGTGTAGATCACTGATTAAAACAGTAAATGTACTTGGAAAAAAATCCTCTTTTCATACTGAATAATCCCTATAGCTAAATATAATGAAATTAAACCGACAATATATTTTAGGGTTTTTTAAAAAATTTATATAAAACATTGGAAGGAAGTTGTGAGTACTTTTGAAGTGCATAATTTGTCTGGGTAGAAAAGGGGTTTTTGTTGTTGTTGTGGGCTGTTTTTTTAGAAGAGACTTGTACTAAGGTGACCTCTACTGTTTAAAAAAAAGGCTTGCAAAAGCAGCCCTCTCCTAAATCATCCAACAATCCTAAATTGCCAAGACAGACATGGATACCGCTGTGCTTAAAACTATTTGCTTAATTCACCGCTGTTTGGATTATTACAAATGATTTTAAGGTTTCTTTCTCATGCATTGGAAAGTTCCCCTGCCATTTACTTCCTAGCCATTTGCGTGCAAATTCTGCCTGTACTGGGATCTCTGCCATTAAATTTTCTTCACACTGAAGGGTTTTCTCTGCTCCTGGCGGGGCAAAGTCATGACCCAGAAAAAAATTGATTCATGAATTCTCAGGGTGCAACTAAAGAAGAGAGGAAATATGCCTTGGCTGAGCTCCTACTAGTGACAATTTAAAACCTGTAATTAGTTTGGATTCAAGCTGCAAAAGGAATCTGAATTTAAAATGCATTAATTCAAACTGATATATTAACTTTAACAAAGTAGATCCCTTATTATGTAGAATCATTATTACAGTCTGTTTTGCTAACTGTTGGATTCCAGACTTTATTAACTTAAATTTTGTTAGAAAATGCAAGTAATTGCTGGTGAACACTTTGTATATGTGACGGTTTTCCTGCCGAAACAGAACTTTTTATTGGGGTTAGTTAGCTTTAACACCTCAGTTATGGATTCTATTTTTGTAAATTCCCATCATCCACATGCTGCACAATGGCTGAGGCCACTTACCTCCCACTGATATCAGGACCCCACATCTCCTTTAGCTAACTCCCTGACATTTCTATGAACTACACAGCTGAAATGTTATACAGTAATTAATGTTGATCCTAGCACACACACAGCCTCCAGTACAAATTAGGATAGAAAAGGTTATCATAATATTTTGCTAGTCTGTTTGGTAGACTTGAATTGCTCCCTGTGGGGGACAAACAAAAAAGGTATTTTTAAGATTTCCATGATGAACGAGCATCCAGGTATTTTTATTCAAATAAAGTAAAAACTATTTTGAACGTTTTATCTAGCAATGATTAGCCTTGCTCTTTGCACTTTTTGATACATGCGTGGTCGTGGGTCCGCTAGGAGTAGTTTGTTTGTGGTATGTGTTTTTGTGGATGAAGCAATGTATAGTGACCGAAACTCTTAACTAAAGCTCTGTTATCTTGTGGAGTTCAAATCCAGGTACAACCAGCAGCTGGATCCTCTCGGACTGTCAGTGGTGTCTGAAAAACACCCAGAGACTAAATAATTTAGATTACACCATTCTGACCTGTGTAATTGTTTAAATGAGTAATGCAGCCACTAACTGAAAGAGGTCAACCATCTGTAGAGGAAACATAGAATTTGGTTTCATTTCCAAACAAACTTTTGAAGCGCAATACTGTGGGAGGTAGGAAAAAGTCTGCTGACAGATCAGCGGCTTATCTGCTACACCAAGGTTAAAACTTCTATCACTTGCAGAAAGTAACGTTAATAGAAAATGCTCCTGAGAGAGTAGGTTTAGCACAAATAAAGTTTGATCCACTCAATATGCCATTAATTGTAGTTTTTATTTTCTGTGGTTTACCATGAATGTGCCTTAAACAGTTATGATTAGTACTGATGGATTCTCATAACTCATTAAACAAGCCCACAATCTTATTTAAATATTTTTGAAGAAATTAGTTACTTCATGGAATTGCTGAAAATTGTATGGCTTGTCAGTTTTCAGGAAAGAAAAAACCCTACAGAAGTTGCTGCTAGGCTAGGAATTACAATCCTACACCCCATCTGAAACTGCGAAGAGAACAGGTTCCTCATCCTGAAGCAGGCGTTTGTGCGTATGTGTCCTGAATTTTTATTATTTAGCACATGTAAATAGATAATATTTGACTTCCCACTCACATGTTAATATGCCCATTGTCATAAGTAATGAAAGATTTTGCATGAGTAAAGGTTTGGGGTCTTTTTCAATTTAAATCCCGAGGTACAATCCTTCTCATCAGTTTGCACACGGTAAACCCAATATGAAACAGTACTCCTAGCGATTAGTATCCTCTCAGTAATTTTGATAGCATATATAGCAGCATCAAAGTTTTTCTGTCATTTTCTGTCTTACTTTTTTTTTTTAATTAGAGAATTATTTTATATGCAGACTGAACCTTGCTTAACACTGTGCTTAACACTGCACAAGATTGCAACTTGACAAACATATATTATTGAATGATGCCATTCATCACATTCAGAAACAGAAGTGAAGGCCAATTCCATTTAACAGACAGTGTGAGGACTGCTGCTGAATGCACAAATGGTGCTCTGTAAATGTTGCCCCACTCTTTTACTAAGGCCCTCTTAAAAGAGAACCGTTCTTTGGAGATGGTAGACAAGAATCCTAGACTTCTAAAAGAAATGTCCTTTTCCCTGAAAACATGCTTAAACTTACATAAGCTCATAGAATCAATACAAACTGATGAGTAGGGGAAAAGCATTGTGCTTTCTCACCAAGTCGTGAAATTCAACTTCGTGCTTGTACAGATACACTCCTTTTGTAAAGCTAACAGAATTAATTTAGGGATTATCCCAAAGCAATGTTTACCAATCCTCCCCCAAAATTCTTACACAGTAGGATGCTAGGACAATGTTCATACAAACCAATATAATAGTGGCAGAGAAAAAACATACCTGTGCTTGAGAAAATATTCAGCCTTTTGAAATGAGGACTGACTTCCCCAGACCAAACTGTTTTAGTAGGAAATCTCTATCACAGGTCTGTGAATTAATGTGTCCCTTTGTTTACTTTCTCTTTGAACTCTACTGGTCAGTGTCCTAACCCAACAAGGTAAGGAATAAATTACGTCCCACCTGAGCCTGCTTTGTCACAAGATGCAGGTTTAAGTATAGGTTTGGGGGATCCCAGAACCTATATTCTCTAGCTTCTGGTTAAATTCTCTAGCCATTACGATGTATCAGAAACATTTTGTCCTCCAGAGATATAGTGAAACAAAACAGAAAGGGGTGATTTGAGAGTCAGTCAAGGGTAAGAACGTGAGCTGTAAATCTCGGGCTTTCACAGACACCTATGTCGAGACTTTAGAGAGTCTTGACAGGTTTATCACAATGAGAGTCTGTCACAAGAAGGTCATATGAGGGATTGACTGGGAAAGGGTATATTCGAGAGGTGGACATACATTCCTTGTTTTTATAAATGAATGGTGTCTTGTTAATCTTGACAATTTCAACTCAGAGTTTTCCTACCAATATTCCAATATTCAATTGTTCAAGAATTGCAATATAACATTAAGACACTGATCGATAAGTATTACTCCGTCAGTAACCCATATATCACATTTCAGAGAAAGGTGAAATTCCAGTCACATGCAATCAATTCATTTGTATGTCTTCCAGTAACACCCAGGCCAGACACTAAGATACTGTTATCTTAGAAATATTTGACTGGTTTTTAATAGAGCAGTTTTTTTAAAAACTTTTATTAGGATAGAAAAAGGTTATGGGATTTCAGAAATATTTTCTATGAGAAAATTTGAAATAAATATACTTTTATGCTTATACATAGACTGGATTTTTTTAGAATTATCATTTGGAAAAAAAAGTATAAAATATTGATTTGTTAGCATAATAGCATTATTTTTACCACCATAAATATTCTGCATTACAACACAGATTGAAAATTATGTAAATAATCAGATTCTGCTGTTTATGTTGTCTTAAATTAGAGTCAGTTCAGATAGCTGGATTTTAAATAGCGTGACTGAAAGGAGAATCTCTTCTGGAATAGAAAGCTTTTACAGGTGAGCAGAAGTAGTGATCTGTTTAAAAGCCTAAGTGGGGGCTGAGTGCTTCAGGGAATTTGAAAAATTGGTAGCACACAGTCTGAGCACCTGACAGCTTGAACCACCCAAGCCAATGAGGTCTAGGGAACAGAAATCCAACAAGTACAGAAAGGCAACATGATCTTCAAAATGGACCATGTCAGGGAAGCTAGGACTGACAGAATATGACATTCAAGCAACAGATCTTCAGTCTTTGCTAAATTATTTCAATAGGGTCAAAATTTAGATTCATAGAGGTACAAATTAGTATTGAAATTTACAGTCCTTATGATGACTTGTGTGAATATGAGCATCTTAGAAAGAAAGAATTCTGAAAATGGCATTTGGGTTTGGTGATGTGGTCTTCGCCAATAACAGTCAGATAAAGGGTAAATAAATGGCAGTATTTAGGGTAGTGGGGCTTTTTGTGTTTGTTGTTTGTTTTTTCTTGGTAATGATAAATACAATAATGATACTAGTACCTAATCTGGTAACTAGTAGCCACAAACCTGATCCACCAGAATTCACTTTTAAAATATTAATATGTTTTCCAGTGTAGGTGTGGGTAACTCTTCTGTAAGCTCCAAACAGAAAGCACACTAGCTCAAAAAATACATGCATCTTTTAGTTCTAGCAGCAGAAGTACATGAGCAGATAAAGTTTGTTCTTTTTCATGGTACATTAATCTCTGCTAGCTTACATAGTCTCTGCCAGTTCTTGAATATCTGCATTCCGAAACTAAGGTTTATGAACATCATGAGGAACACATGTAGTGCAGTTGATGTTTGTCATCATCTGATTTATACATCATCAAAATCGTGATGTAGGAGTGTCATGTTATGGTACTGTACTGTCACATTTAAAAGATGGGTATTTTAAAAGATGAGTATTTTAGGATATTTTAAAAAATTCTATTAGAATTCCTGCCTCTTAATTGATCAGTCAATTTTCCACATCCTGTTTGGAAGGAATATTTCAGGATATTGATGTAACATGATAAACTCGATTTTGCATCCCACATAGTAGAACTCCTTCTTATTCTTATATTCTTATCTGTCAGCTAACATTATATGAAGAAACAGGAGATGCAAACTGATTATTCAGGGTATCCACCAGTGTACTACCTGTTTCATGGTTATTTTAGGCCATTTTCCACCTATTTTGTGTTTTGAAAAGATAACTTTCTTTTAAAACGAGTTGCAGAAATGCAAATCAAAATATACTCATTTAGTTGTGATGACACTTTTTCCATTTTGTTACAGTCTTTGCAATATTTTGTATTTTTCTTCAAGCATAATTTTGGAGACATTTAAATATGAGAGACGCTAAACTGTCATTTAAAAAAAGTGTTTTGGTGAAGCACTGGAAAGCCTAAAAGACTCAAGCGAGAGGAGACAAATGAAGGGAACCAAAACTTTCTAGTTTCACACAAAATATTTTTTTATAATTTTAATTGAATGTAATTATAGTACTGGATTATTGACAGTGTGTACGAAGGGTACGAAGTCCTGGAAAATGAAGATTGTACAATCTGCTGCATAGGCCACGTTGGTAAGACACAATTTATTTTTACATTATTTTACACTGTAAAGATAAAAATGTGTAATGATCCAGAGATTCTATGAGAATACAATTTCTTTAAAATCAATACAGTATAAAAATAGGAATAATCTTCTGTTTCTAATGGGAAGAAATGCTGTTTTATAATTGCAGTATACAGTTGTATTTATTACAGACGACATGCCTTCTCCTTTAAAGTATTTTAAGAACTGTATAAGCCACTTTTAAGTTACCAAACCTGGGACCTCTTGTACAAAACTGTGCCATCACATCAGCATGTAAGTGCACTCTGCATAAAAAAGGATGGGGATTGATTTAGGCCGCACTACGGAGCCAACCCCAGGCTGAGAGTAGCTTTATTCTCTGCTTGTTTTCTCAGCTTTTTATTCATTTGCAATGAGGGAATGTGGTGCTTTTTTGAAAATGACTCTCTTGATGAGGCTTCTGATTGTAAAGTACTTTCAAACTGGGAACTTCACCACCTTTGTTGCTGAGTGGATAACTTTTCCATTAAAAAATGTGAACATGCTTTCCACCAGCCCCTTTCCTCCTCCTCATTATTGTTCATGTGCATTGAAAGCAACTTTCCATACCAGAGCGCTCACGGGAAGCTAGCAAAAAGGTACCCATGTTCCAGTGCAATTGCATGACAGCAATGAATATTTTCATTGCCAGATGGTACTAATAGCAATTCTCTAAATACAGCTTGAGTATTTATCTAATCCACTTTATCTTGGCAGATCTCCTATAGGCTTCCCAGCCCCAACCTCCTCTTCTTACAATACCTGTACACCGAGCATGTAGACACGAAATCATACAATGAATTTTAGTCACAAAAGTAACTGACTTAATGACAGACTTTTAGGGAGAATTTGTCCCCAGAAAAGCTTTTGTTTCTGAGCTTTTTTCCTTTTCCAAAAATATGCAAGAATACACTGCATCAGTACAGACTACTACTCACTACCCACGGTACTTCCGCTTTTGTGATGCTTTTGCCCAGACTTAGCCCACATTGCCTTAGTCTCTTGCTCTCTCTCAGAAATAGAGTGGTTTCCTTCCTTATGAAAATTGGATGTTTTTTTCCTCATCATGATTTGGAATTTACCTCACCTATACACTAACCGTTCTTTCTACTACACTATGGCTGTAGCTGTCAGATCTTCAAATCAATGGTAATTTACTAGTGGAAAAAAAAAAAAAGATAGATACTTAACATTTTAGCAAAAGTTTGGGCAATATTTAGCACTTGAGTGTTAAAGGAAGTGAGAATTCAAATTGTCAGCACTTAGCACTTTCATTCATATTCACTAATCTCAGGAAATTATGTCCTGAGAAACCAGTACATACTTAGAATTGAAACAGGCACTTTAAAAAAGAGTCTGCATAGCATCATATTTGTCAGTATTCAAAGTAGAGAATGATTATTTTTCTTTTTCTTATTAGATTGGTGGGTGTATTTCTTAATAATTTATTGCTGCTTTGTTTGCAGCATCCCAGGAAAGAATCTCTCACAACCTATTATTGGAAGACATTACCAAACTCTGTCAAATTTGGATGTGAGATTATGTTATACATTATAAATTACAGCAGCAGATGTTCTTTTAAAAAGTTGTGGTTTCTTTAAATGATCTAGCTGATGCAACTCTTTGAGTCACTCTGGTGAGAGACAAAATTGATGACAGGCTGATTTAGTGGTGCACTTTTTAACCAACAGTTTGAAGAGATTAAGAGGTTGTCAGAAAGATATCAAGAGAGGTAAAGAGATTAATTTCAAAAGTCATTTTAAATTAAAAACTAATGGGTAGCTGTCTTTGGAAACTCTTTTATAGCTGGGAGCAACTGAATGGAAAATTGGCTATAAAGAAAACTTTTCTTTTAGTAATATTTTACTTTTTTTTTTCTTAAACAGATAATTTCTGGATGCCCAATAGCATGTTAACTTGTTTCAGAAAAAAGTAACATGAACATGTCTTGGTGAACACATTAATCAGTTAGGTTTCTTAAATATTTCTTCATCCCTGAAAGGTTTAAACCTTAACAACAATAAAAGATGTCTATCAAGTCAGTAGACAGGAAGATGTTTGGCTTGACAGATAAATATTTTAAATAAAATGTGTAATTGTCATTGAAGAAATAGCAACGAAGATCGAAAACTACAATTAAAATATTTTTTTGAAATCTCTAGCAAAGTAAGTTAATGCACAGGAAATGTTAATTAAGATATGTTTATAATTACAAAAGAAAAAATGTTCTTATCAAAAAATGTTGGCATGGAAGATGAGATATAGACAGATTGACAACATGTGGTGCAAGACCTTGAAGTTTCCAATGTTATAAACAAGCCATGCCTTGATAATAATATTGGAATTGTTAACCTGCAGGTCCAGTATTATCTTCTGGAAGGAGAAGCTCTACTCAAACATAAAAAAAGAGGTCTGGGAACTGCCTGAGGATTTTACTCCTGGGTGATTCCATGTAGTAGCTTAAATTGCATGATTCATTTTCCCACATAGTAACCTCAGAACTAAAGCTATAGAATCATAAAACCATGGAACCATAGAACAGTTTGGGTTGGAAGGGACCTTAAAGATCATCCTAGTTCCAACCCCCCTGCCACGGTCAGGGACACCTCCCACCAGACCCGGTTGCTCAAAGCCCCATCAGCCTGGCCTTGAACACTTCCAGGGACAGGGCATCCAAAACTTCTCTGAGCAGCCTGTTCCAGTGTCTTACCACCCTCATCGTGAAAAAAAATTGTCCTTATAGCTAATTTAAATTGGTCAATAAGTTGTTAAATTCTTTCCATTACAAGAACTATTTTTTTCAGTATGTTCAGATTTGTCAAAATTTAACAACCCTATCTGAACTCTACCCAAACTTCTACCTGAAATTTGACATTTCAGTGTTTTGCTTCAAGCTAATTTTATTTAATTATTTGAGTGTATGTACAAGCATGTGTATATTTTAAAAAAAATTTAAAATCATGTAAAACAGAGCTGCTGTCTCTAAAATCATCAGAAGGAAGAAAAAACCCACCTACCCTCTTCAGTTCATGTTCAAAAAATTACCGTACTTCATTTGTTTAGATGCTCTAGTGCAGAGCAGCTCATGGCCCTATGAAAGGTAACAAGTAATAAACATTTGATGTACACATTGAAATTTTCATAAGATTGACATAATTACAAGACTGTGAACAAAAATCTGAGTTCGTGTGCCATCAGAGTTCTTGTCTCTGTGCAGTCCATCTCCAATAAGGAAAGGTACTTTTGCAAGCAATCTTTGCTACTACAGCCGAGGGAAATGAGGACAGAACGTGGCCTTCCGGATCTCTGAGCTTTGGCTCCTTTTGGCTCCCAGGCAACGTGGACAGAAGTGGGTATGCCCTGACTCAAGTAAGTATTTGCACAGAATGTACAGAGAACGGAGGAAGGTAGCAGAAGCTTGAGCAACACGTTTACAGAGGGGAAGAGGATCAGTATGAAGATACTGGATAATTGCAAAGGGAGTGCTGAAGGGAGAATTGGGATTTGGCAGGTGACCAGGAAAAAGCAAGGAGAAAGAGAGGAATGAGATGCAAAGGCAGAGTAGTCTGATCATTATGTTCTAGAATTAGGGTTGAAAACAGGACTACCGTTTGTCTTGCTCTTCTGCACTTAAAAAGTAGGTAAGAAGTCATTCATTTCATCCATGGACCAGGACTGGCCCACACAAAGAGTAGTTATGGTGTTGACTTCTGATACCAGAAACGTCATCATTCTAGAAGTCCTCATTTACACAGGAAAGTCTATTTTTTTTTTAATGTTATTAGAAGCTGTTCTAAACATGAGGTTTTGGAGTTAATGAATCAAAATAACTAAGGATACTGTATTTACTAAAATACTGCAATGAATACTTTAGTATAGATGCATTATGATACAGTCCTTCACTAGATGATCCTCTTCTATTTCTTCCAGAGTAGCCTCACCTTTTTCAGCTAAACCAATAAATTCTCTATGCCTCAGGTTCTCACCCACAGAACAGGGATAATAATACCATCTATCTTCACAGAATTTTATGAAGATAAACTCATTAACTTTTTATAGCATTCAGATGCTGTAGTAAGCATACCAAAATACTGAAGAAGAAATCTAATATTGTGAATACTAAAAAAAGAGAGATCACACTTTGAATAACTAGTCAAATATTGAATAACTAATCATTCATTAAAAGAGGCAGAGACTGTACAAAAATAGATAGGCTCAAGTAGACAAACACCACCATGATACACGCATAAAGGAGCTGAATTAACATTGCTCTAACTATATCAGTTTAGCATTAGAAGAGTTTGATTTCACATGTATAGCCTTCCAGGTTATAATTCTATAGCTTTGTCTCTGTATGAAGAACATATATGACCCACTATAGTAGAGTAAATGTTTTGAAATCTTCCTTATACTTATGTTCACAACATATTCCCTTGAGTCTGGAAAGGACAGTTCCTCTGATTTTACTTGCTTAAGTTGCATATGAATATTCTATAAGCACAAAAATTACTCCGGCCTTTCATTTCTAGCTTTTATTTTATCCATCAGATCACATTTCATTCTCTGTTTGTCCCTATTTTAAAGGAGTGAAATGAAGTAATGCATAAAAGAAAATAAAGGGTTAGATGTAAAGTACTAATACTAAGTAAGGAACAGCCATATGGGAATTGTAAATTGTAATCCCTGCACATTACATAAGAAGTGATGCAATGCATTGTGTTCTAGTCCATGTTCATGCATGCATGTAGTGTGTATAACAGCAAAGAAAAAGGGAGAGTGAGCGGCAGGCTTATTTATCTGTATGCTTGTGCCCTATGCTCAAACACAAAAGATGGTAAAGTGTACCATTAAGTACATTTGAAGTGATGCAGCTCTAAGCAGAGTAGTGCTCTTTCTAATAATGTATCTGTATTCCTACAGTTATCATCTTCAGGGTACCCCTATTGCCATGCAGCAGCTACAGCAGCTCTTTGAAGTTTTCGTTAATGCAAAGGTTTTGTTAATTTAGCAAATTTATTTGCTATAAATTCTATTGTTCTTTATTTTGTGTTTATATAATGCAACCTCTTTTGCATCCTGCCACAATTCACCACAAAGGAAATGTAAATGATTGCAGTGTGAAAGCAAGCATCATCTTTTAGTTCACTAACCAATAGATTATTTAGATTTCAACATGCCTTAATTGCATTCAGATCACAATAGAGTGGAGTAATAAATAGGACTTTCAAATATTTTGGCAGGACACACGCTCTCCCATCTATTATACCTGCCCGAGTGCTCCTGTATGGCTGTCCCCTGTGCTGTGCTGTTAACCACACCAAAGCAGCAGTTGTGCTACCTCCAGAAACATGCTCACAATCATGAGTTGGCTCAGGGCCCCCCAGCCTGTGCTGTGCCATCACCCCACTACTAACGACACTACTCTCATTACCACTTGCTCTTCTTGATGCTTCCATACCACCTGACTTCCCGTACTGCACAGCGTTTTTCAGCACTCATCATCCAAGTCCTGTAAAACCCACCGAGTGCTTGAAACAATATATACATACATCTACTCCCACACTACCCACAAAGGAGTAGCAGAACTGTAGGCAAGCAAAATTGAGACAGCAGAGACAGAGTGCCGAAGCGGAAGGCTGGGATGCAGGCTAAGAGTTCAGAACAGTCTTCTCCAAAGCAGAGATCAGATGCAGCCATGGGCTGGGTAAATCCTTGGCAAGACCCAGGCTGCGGTCAGAGTAATTTTATTCCTTTACTTGCCAGAAATCTGCCCAGTATCACTTAACAGGACTGAAACCTTCATCTTGTGTGGCAATAAGACTTAGAAACAGCTCCCCTGTTAACTTTGACACTGATGGAATAACTTTAAAATTGCAGGTACTGTAGCTATCCCTAAAACACGCATCAGAGCTGTTGTAAAATCCAGATACTTGAAATACTGTCAACAGTGACTCCAAAGACCGTTTGAGCTATGATGTAGTCGCATTGGTCTGTTGAATATTTTGTAGGGAAATTTAGTGTCTTGTGTTCACTACTTGAGGTTGTTTAGTCTATGCCCTAATGGACACAAAATATGATGTGATAAATTTGTCCAGAATAGCTGGTATACAACCACCTTTTGGGGTGTAGAGGCACAAGGGGGTCAAGTGTGTACATGTATGTAAGACCTAATACATTAGACTTACTGCAAAGACCAATACATTAAAAAGCAAGACCAGCAAGTCACAGAATCTGCATTTAAATTAACACTTCTTCCTCAGGTATTTGGCTGTAAGATCTATGGCAACTGGCATTTTCTAGGGACATTACATCACTGAGTTTCACAGGTGACATGCATGTATTTGATCAGGACCTTAGCAGATATATCCCAGAAAAAAAAAAGAAGATAATAAAAAAGTTAATCTTTGCCTTTTTAATGTTACAGTGCTCCTTGAAGGATAACATAAAACTCTTTTTAAAAATAGTATGTGAGAGAAACAGATCCAAATGGATCACCTACAAGAGTGGGTGACAGCTACTGGGGATCTGTTTTTTAACCATAGACTGACTTGTGAAAAAATGTTTGTGGGAAAGCCAAAGACATTGAGTCCAAGAGGACAGGAAATGAGGATCTGACCAGATTCTGTATCCAAAGCAAGGACCTTGAGCATCTTCCTAGCCTAGTTCTAGCAGTAAGTTTCAGGTAATCAGCAACAGCAGTTCAGTAAGTCTGCAGTAAATTAGGATGTTATAGCATGTTTTCTGTTCAGAAACAGTAACTCTGCTTCAATTGGGTTTTAAATGTCTTCCTAGTCCTGACATAATCCTAGCTGCAGGCTTTGTTGAACCAACTGGTGTTTATTTTGAAACTGACATCTTAATTCCAGTAATCTGACTGCTCGTTGTAGGTCATTATCTCACCAGCAACGTGCTGACCACTATACAAAGAAGTGGAAAGGGTAAAGAACCTTTAACCGATACATTAAAAATCATGCAGTTTTGTTTGAATTACCGTGAAAGTTGTGTTCATGTTTCTGTTTTCCACCCCACTCATCAGTTGTTTGTAACTATGCTAGAAAAGATTCTCTCCTGGCTGGAGCCCAGCAGATTGGTGCTCAGCTTGAGAGGAACAGTATTATTTAACTTTGAAAATATTTATTGATTCATGTTTTAATTAGCAGTAAAAAGCATTTTGTTTATTTTCAGAACATTTTCCCCCTCACATTTAAGGGCAAATTCTACTCGTTTTGTGTTTCACTTGCATAAAGGTGACATTTTCATAGATGCTTGCTTGGCACAAGGCAGAATCATGTACTTGGTATCCTGCCCTTGCTTTTTGGAAGATCCAGAATTGGCAGCTATGGTTATGCGTAGGGGGTTTTTGCTCTCTCTATAATTTGCTACCCAGATCAAATATGGAAATTTTTAACCCATATTTTGTGGGTTTATTGCATTTTTGCATTTGTAGGTGTTTTTCCTGTAATATGCTTTGTTCTGACATTTAAACACGGAACAGATATGTTTTAAATGCTTACGCTTAAAATACCATTCATCATGTTTCTAAGTTTGTACAGCACATTCCAATGAATAGTTAACATTTTGGGTCCCAAAATAATCTCTACAAAGCACCATTCGACGGAGAAGCCAGGAAAAATGGTGGCAAGTAAATCCAGGTTTAAATGATAGTGCATTCTGATCCAAAATCATGCATCTTGTCTATCTCAGCAGCATTCAGATTAGGAACTTTTAACAATGTCACTAATGTTACTGGTATTTGCAATGAATATCAAGTACTAATAGAAAGTATTAATTACTATCATTGCAGCCTTGAAAGTTGAAGCAATGTTATTTTATAACACAAATGCTTCAAGCATCCAACACTGCTTCTAAAACAGTAGAACTGGGCAAAATATTCATGAGGAAGGCGTTATTTATTTGTTTTGAACAACAAGAAAAAAAATCTATTTTCTAATCTGCAATTGATTTAGAAGAAGATAATGACATTTTCAAAGTAGTGAAATTTCATTATTCATGCTACAGTTATTTACAGAAACTTGAGAAATATGTCCTTTCATATCCATATTTTCATTTGTGAATTTTTATAAAAGCTTAATTAACTATATGGACAGTGGGAGCTAGGAAGTTTTTGCACATTAAAGTTGTTCTTATCAGATAAATATTTTTAACCATTCTTTACGAACTGGGAAACAAATGCTCAGATAAGCGGAGGCATGTGCTTTGTGTATCACAAGCCTGAGCACTTCCAAAAAAGCTCTGATGTTTTGTGTTGTTGCAGTCCACAGCTGACTATCTTGTTTCTTTGCTGATTGTTTCTGATGCAGAAGAGACAAAAGAAAAGTTAATATGTATGCCCACTCCTCAATTTGTGCTCTCCAAACCAAAATGTGCTACATTAATTCATTGATGGCTATTTAAGTACAAGTATTAGGACGTCAAATGCAAGTCTCCATTTTGGTGACCAACTTCACTGATGGGGTGTCAATCTCTGGCAGAGCAGATAACCAGAGGTAATAATTTCTTACATTGTCTCCCCCTGAACTATCAGTGATTTTCTGGAAGAGCTCTGTGATCCCGCTGAGCTAGCTTTAGTCAGATGAAATTAAATATCTGATTTAAGGTAATTCTTTAGAATCCCTCTGTCATCATTTGAATGGCAGACGCCTTCACAGAGGGGCTGATCCCTTTCACCTCGGGGTAGGATGAAACAGTCCTTAGTGGTTTCTTCCTTTCTCCATTGCTATAAAAAGGAATACAGATGACGTCACAAGGCTCGCCTGGATAACTGTTTACAGAGCAGATGTTAGGTGAGGTGAACACCACACCCAGGGTGTCTGCAGAGAAGTTCTGGCAACCCGGGTTCTTGTTTAAGAAATTTCTGTCCTCAGGTGTCCATTAACATGAGAGGATTACCTCAGTGGCAATGATGCCGGAATAGCCGGCACGTCTCTGCCACCATCACTGCAACTTGCTATGAGAGCATCCAGAGCAAAAAACAGGGTACTTGTTGCCAGTCTTCAGAGCTCCTTTCATCATACACAGTAGTCTAATTGTCCAGTAATACCTTTTAATTCATGTAGTTAGTCACAGTTTTTTAGCACTTTGGAGAAAAAGTTTGTGAGTTTGAGTTAATTCGTGAATATATTAATCTCATTTTGACCCACCGGGTGAGAATCCCTGTAATACAAATCATTCTACTCAAGTTTCTTTAAATTCAATGTCTTTTTCATAGGCAGTTTTTACACTTCAGAGAAAAAAGAAAAAAGAATGTTGTTATTGTCCTGCTGGTGAGGAAACTAACTCCTCTCAAGGCTTTCACTTGCTCATCTCCCCACTTCAACCTCAGATATTTCTAACATTCTGTCACTACCTTTGTCTAGCAGAGAGGTTCCAAAACTGCCATTCAAAGTGTTTCTCTCCCCACAGATGGGAGCAGATCTATTATCCATAGCATCACCAATCTTTGTCAGCCAATCTGTCAGCTATGAAGTCATAAATTATAGCATCCAAAAATCCTTTCTGTTCATACTTTTTCACTATTATTTAAAAAAATATTTTAAAAATATTTATTTCAATCAATATAAATAAAAATCTGAATCTACCACTTCTTACAGTGAAATTCCTTTTATTCCACCACAAATCTCTAATGGTGGTGATGGAATGGCAAAATCATGGGAATTAGAGCCCATCTTACTAGAAACATATACCACCACTTACAGTTTACAGTTTCCTCTAAGTGAAGAGTTTAGATGGGAGGAAAGGTTGTTTTGTATCTTTGAAAGTGTTTTAGTCATGATGTGTAATTCCATGCCGTTGCACATATAATAAACACAAAAAGAACAAGCAATGTTAACCTGCAGGCCTGTATAGGCACTGTTTCTCTAAGTGCCTATTTCGTATTCTGTTACTGCTGTCTTTCCTGGAAAGGATCTTCAAGATCACCACGTCCAATACGCTGCCACCACACAGACAAGCATTATATATGTGTACATTCATCAAGCCCTTAAAACCAGCTAAGCAACTTGCCTGCACTGCAGGCAGAGTGTTTTTGACATTCACATGTGCTCCTGAATTGGTTGAGACATCTATCTGAACTTCATCTTCATCTGTCTAGCTAATCAAGGCAATCTCTATTAATCTCTTCCTGTAAGATCCACCTCAATCATCCCAGTAGTTATCTTCACTAACATCAGTATGAGTTTGTCTTCAGTGACTATGGAAGACCAGAACTACACACAGTGGTAAAATAATCCTACTGGTTTCCTGTGCAGGTACAGAGGTCTTCTGGAAATACCTTGATTAATCCAAAGTTAGTAAAGTAGATGATCGCATTTGCTTTTTTCTCTATTCCTTGACAAAGAACATGAATCAATTAAATCTCGCAAGTCCTTCTCTTTCTTTATTTTTTCCAAATAATGATTTCTCATATGCCTCAATTTTCATTGCATTTCTCTAATTTCACTCCTTACTATCTTGATGTCTTGCTATGGAACATTTTGATTATGACTCTCTGTTTTGTGTCACTGGCAAATTTCAAAACCAAATTATTTTTTTTGGTCAGTGTTATTAGTGAAAATACTAACTAACAACAGGTTCCACACCAGTCCCAAGGAAAACTGGTAATCTGATAGTTTAACCATTCGTTTTCAATTTGGCTCATTCTTTTCTCTCTTTTAGCAATCCTACATCTCTTTTACACATTTTCCTGTTATCACGTCTCTCCAGTTAAGTTAATCACTAGTTAAGATAACCTCAGATAGTTTGTAACTTGCTACATTTCTACATGAAAATTAGTGCAATGATTACTCTGTAGAAATGCAGTGGCTTGAAGAAAGCTTGCATTTGTGTCCTGCTAACCTTAATTGTTTTGTAGAGTCCCAGAAGCCACTGGTCCTTCAATTTTCTTTCTCTACATTCTCTTTCTCCTTCCTCTTCTGTCGCATTCTCGTTTAACCTCTTTCACTGTTCCAGAGTGCTAAATTCTGTCTTCTCAATCCCTTCTTCCTGATCCTATCCACATTTCTCTTCCAAGATGAACTCTAGAATTTGCCTTTTCTTTTGGAACCACTGAGCCTGACCCTCTTTGAACAATTCCCTTGGTGTCATTCTGTTCTTTCCACAGCTTCTCATTGCTGATAGTTGTGAGGAGAAAGGGAGGAAGGAAGATGGTAAAGCAGAAATAATTAATATAAACAGACACAAAGGAAAAATATTGAAGTTCAAAAGAAAGCTTATTTATGTCACAGACTTTTATGTCAAAGAGAGATAAATTTTTCACCAAGTTTCTTTTCTGACATTGGTGATACCTGAATTTTGTTTATGACATGATATACTGAAGACTGCATGTATTCAAGGTCAGTTAAGAGTGTGATTAGCTCCTTGTGGCATAAGTATTCTAAGACTATGACAACTTTATCAATTTTAGGTCATTTATAAAGAATCATAAATGTTATCAAAATTACAAAGAAAACATTTTTCTGGCTATTTCTTAAGTCTGTGGATCTTTGGCCTCTTAGATGTACACAGTGAAGAAGGAAAAAAAGCCAACTGACAATTGTCTGCGTGTATATAGACAGAGGCAATGCTTAAATGCCTAGGCATATATATATGCACATACATATACATGCATATTTATGTATATAAACCTATGATAATCCTAAACTAGTTACTCTGAAACAGTTAGTATGTATAACGCATATTTCCATGAAGTGTCACACAGCTTTCAGAGAACTAGATAACAGACTACTACATTGTTCACAGCTCTGGAAGATTATGCGGCCAAAGAAAGAAAAGACCAACTCTATCGTGTCTTCTTAAATTGAATTTATTTATATAATGAATATAGTTGCACTATTAAAGCCCCATCCTCTGTAAGGATGTTTTGAATAACAGTACATTAAATATAGTTTAAGTAAAATCTCTGTCAATGAGATGTATGGTTATAAAGAAGACACTTCAGAAATTGTGTCTCTTCCCTGCTACCAGAAATATAGTTGTAACAGTCAGTGAATTGGGTTGTTTTGTGCAATACAGGAGGTATCATTTTACTGTGTAATTCAGAATTCTAGTTTAAATACAACGCTCTAGATGATCTGTTCTGTGGTCATCCAAGAGGAAACCTCCAAGGTAGCCACTCCTCTCTCCTTTTGTTACTGAAACAACAATTGAAAACACCTGAACCTTTAGGGTTAAATAGAAAAGCAGGACATTGTCAGTGGTAACCCCTTATTCTGAAATGTATTTCGTGCAATGCTGTAACAAGGGGATTCTCCTGAACTTCAAGGTGTTAAATGTGTTAACTCTAAACTTCTCAGAGATGTACAGGTGAAGGCTGCTGTTGTAATTAGGAGAAGATTTCCTGCATATGATTTTGGTAATTTTGTATTTCTGTTACATAGTCAATACATTTATTGTGGTTTCTTTTGAATTGAAAACATCTGATTGACACTATATAAGTTAAAATAATTTTAGCCAATGTAGAACATTTGGAGGGATATTTGTGTTCACTTACACGGGATGAAAGAGGGGACAGAAAACATCACCCTATGGCACTAGACTACTATATTATGATTGTACCGTAGAAGTGTGAAACACATGCGAGGTATGGAAACATTTAGAACTTCCACTGAACCACAATCTGAAAGCCTTGGCTTACAAACACATATGAAAATTCTGCTTTGCAAGAAACAAAATATAAGCTTTTACAAAGGGAAAAAAAATGTGGAAAAGAAAGAGCACGCAATATACACGTTACCAAAAAAAGCATGATTTGTTTGTTACTAAATATAGTGTAAATCTTTGAACAAGTTTCCAGCCTCAAATTTATTACTACCAATGCCGATGATCTCTGTGGAATAAAAGCTGGATATTAAAGCTAGAACACCAATATGAAATTTAAAACATACGTTTTCTAAAATTATACTCACTGAGTCTTACTAACTTTGGACTCAGGTGAGTGCAAATATCCACGCAAGGAGAACACTTGTACTTTAACTGACCTTTAGGTATTTTCTAATATTTTGCTAATATTTTTTTTTTTAAAATTTTGCTAATATTTTTTCACCCTGCATTTTCTTTCCATTTAACTCCTCTACTAAAAATTAAAACTTATAATTGTCTAGATTACAATCAAGCTACCGCAGTATTTGGTTATTACTATCAAAGCTAGGATTTACTTTGTAAGGTTTCCTGTCTAATGCATGTCTTTTCAGGATATCTGTTGTATATTATGCAGTTCATGCTGACAAGTTCTCTTTTCTGGGGAGAACTGGCTAAAAAGAAATTATTCTTGATAAAGAAGTCATTCTAAAGAATGTATTACATTCTGAAATATAGCCATACATGAAAAACAGAATTTTGGATATTCACAGAAGTCAGTAATCCAAACTCTTTAATTTTTATTTTATAAGTATTCAAGTAAATTTATATTCTGCGCCTACCCCTGCATTTGAAATATCACATCAGCTTTTACTACCTGATCCCTAACCATTTCTTCAAAGTCTTTATTATTTTATTAGAATATTTATTATTATCTTCATTGAAAAGCAGCTATTTAATAATATCAATTAACATGTCTTCCAGCACAAAAGATGAAATCATTTTTTAAAAATAAAAAGCACCCTACTTTTATTCAGTCGAAGCAGTCTTAAAAAGAACTAGCTGTTTCCTCCAATTATATATTAGATATATATTTGTAAAATGCCAAAAGAAAGAAAACAATGTTTACTCCCTTCTTTTTTTTCTTTTCCCATTACATTTTTTCAGAGGTTGTGTGAAAATTCAGGCTATCTGACATATCTAGTGAAGTCAATTAATTCTATAGAAGCCAAAAATTATACTGGCCATGTCTTCTTCCTTCTTTCTAAATAAAATCTCATTTTAAATCAAAACTTTTAATTTTTTTAAAGTAGTGATTTAGTTTTCATATCAATATAGCATAATTCAGAATACTTCTCAACATTCCCACAGAGAATGCAGAAACGTCTTGAGTTAGTCCATAAATGCCCTCTGGTGACTATCTCCAAAAATGCAAGCAAGTTTTCCTTTGATACTACTTTTTTCAATAGCCAGTACAGTAGTTCAGCCAACTAATGTTGAAAACATAAGAGAAAATAAGCAAGCAGCAATTTCAGAGATCAAACTCCTATACTTAGCAGGCTTTCTTTAAGTTCTGGTTTGTTTCTCAAGCCTGGGGTTTTAAGGGAAGCAATGGCAATACCAACCTGATCCAACTCATAGTTCCCCTGGTCTTAAAATTCTGTTATAAGATATATAATAGATAACTTTAATTTATTTAAAGAGCAAGTTAAAGAAATAGAGATGAGGCCATCTGATCAAAGGGAAAGCAATGTTAAGAATTTAGAAATCAGAAAAATTGTCCCTAAAATAAACATAAAAATATTTTTGAATTATAAAAAGGCTAACATAAAGACCAGACTGGTAAATTGAACTGAAACCAATTTCCTTAATATTTTAGGTCAAAGACAAAATTATTTGCACAGATTAGAGCCTATTAGTGTTTTCTCTAACTAATAAATTTCAGTATATATTAGAAATCGTTTCACTTTAGGTTGTGACAAAGTTACTGAATTTGCTGCCATTTCATCACCTGTGCACAGTGAACAGCTAAGTTACAGTTTGTTCATATGGAAGTGTTTAGACTTTGTCTCCTGGATTTTATCAATCTAATATAAATAAAGAATTGAAAAATTCGTTTGAAAACACTGTAGAATCAATAGAAAATTCCCTAGTTTATAAGTACTCACTTCAGTTCATTTGATTTACTCACACAACTGGAAATTTTTCTCAGAATGGTTCCTTTAGTTGACGTCTTGTTCAACTCTGTTCTATCACAATTTCTGAGAGAAGGTTGAGATATGCTTCACCAGTTTAAAAAGCCCAAAGATGCACGGAGTGCAGGCAATGGCTCAGAACTGTCAGTAGCTAAGAAAACTAAGAATTTTAGAACTTGTAAAGGTAAGGGTAGCACAATGGGTCATTACCCACTGAAATGAACCTGATGGCCCAGTAACAAAAAATGTAATTCACTGTCTCAGTTCCCACAAGTCAACATATATATATATGTTTCCTGCTCTCATTACAAACATTCCAACCAAACACTGCATGCCCTAATACAAAATTAAGAAATTCAGGTTATTCTAGCCTCATTAAATATTTTTCCCTGGGAAATATAAAAGGCTTTACGCTTACTGAGACTAAAATAAAATAGTCTGAACGTATCCAGAAACATCCCAGGAGTGACTTCAGGGAGTGTTTTTGTAACAGCTGATTTGATCCAAAATTTCTGTATTGAAAGATAATCTCAAATTTACAATAGTCTCAAACTCTCTACAAAAACAAAAGCTACTGTGATAGAATAAATACATAAACAAAAAAATTCACACCTTGCATTTCAATCCTATTTGGGGAATCTGGCCAAGACTAAAGTATTGTTTTTCTGTGAGTTAACAAAGAAATGTTCATCTTTTACAGCACTCTGATAATATACCTAGAGAATAACAGCATGCAACATTCATATTTAGTAGTGATTTGATTTGCTACATTATCTCAAATACATCGTTAAACAGTGAAAATCATGTCTTAATAAAGATATCCTAACAGTGTCAACAACTTAATCTTAAGAAAAAAGAGTTTGATTTGCACTGTGTGACAATATGCCAAATCATGAGGTTTCCTAAATTACAAGCAGATTTACTATGCTCAAAGTGTTCATAAAACCAAATATGTCCAGACAACTAACTTCAACAAACGTAAGCACTGTCATGAGAGAGCACACAAGGGAGCCATTTTTTCAAAAAGCAGCACTCCAAAAAAGCCAACCCAGCTCCACACCCCCCCCCAAAAAACCCAACACAACTCCCCCCATGTCTATACTACTGTAAGTATAAGTGGGAACATAGATGGTTTATGTTAACTTTTACTAGTTTAGAAGTTCACTAAATTACCAGAAGGGCTTAAGCCTTAAGTATTGATTGAAAAATAAATAAATAAATGAGTGGTTTATGTGCCCCATGCCCTTGGACTAAGAAATAAGATTTATTTGCTTTAGGAGTTTCTGTGTTATGTATTATCAGGGGCTTGGGATGTTGGGTTAAGTTCAGTGTTTGTAGGGGAGACAGCTGTAAATAGGCAAGCAGGTGGGTAGGTAGAGAGATCTCTAAATCTTCCAAAAAGTAGCTTCTGTAAGCCATGAGTTTTACCACTGTCATCTTCTTCATCTTCCTCTAGTTTATCTATTTTTAGTTAAATTTGCAAGTTTTATCAGTTTTTTCATTATAAGATGGTAGCAGTTTCTATCACTTCCCATGTTTTTATCATATATCTACCTTAGTGTAATGCTGACGCTGATAAATAATACTGCTTATTAGATATGGCAGGTGGAATGAAAACATTCCATGTGGACTGTAGCCCCTGGAAATGGTCAATAGCTTTATTTTTACATTCAATGTATTTTTGGTGTTGCGGGTGGCATTGTTATAGACAAAGGAACCCTGCCCAGTATGAATACCATACTTTTATCAAGATGAATCTGGAATGCTTCCTAGGTTATACATCTGCTTGCTCCATCTAATTTACATATCAGAAGATATGCTGACCAGGGGATATGGAGAGTAATTATATGTATTACAAGTTGTTAGGCTACTATTTCTACAACTGCCAAAGACTCATCACCACCACCCCCTAAATCTAAATAAGCTTCTGGTTAGCTGGCTGTCAGAAGCAAGTTAGAACGTTTGTGTGCCAGATACGACTAGCTGTACTGTGTTTACATGCTATCATGGACATATTGCAAGACTTGTCACAGGCTAAACATTTTCCCACTGACTAGAGAACATTAACTTTTAAACATTCTAACATCATACTTGAGACTCTTTATCCTTTTTTAGCAATTTCCTATTTCTTTATTAATTGTATTTCATAAGCTGTGTTCATTGTAATTGAGCTCTGGACAAAAGCAATGGTAGAGGCAGACTGAAAAAAAAATGAGTTGCCTTTAAGAGAGAGACAGAGTATCTTCTTAGGATCAAGACTATAGTTGGTGCTTCTGTCCAGCCCAAATGTTCAGGGACAGTGTCAAGACAGCAAAATGCCACTATGTTTTCTTGTAGTGTGCTTTGTAAGTGAAGTGGCGTATTGTAGTAAGGCCAACACTGGAGCAAGCCACCTAAGTATTCCTCCTGTGAATGTGACTTGATACGCATCCAACAACAAAGAGAATAATTATTGGCTAGTATAGTAGCTCGTACCTTATTTTTCAAGAATTTTAAATTATTTGTCTGAATTTCAGCTGTCGATTGGTATCCATCAGTACTCAGGTCAATTACCAAAGAACAAGGTTTTGAATGATTCCCCAGAGAACTGGATACAAAGCTTGGTTCTTCTTTCTTAATCCTTCCCCATCAGGAACGATGAAACATTAGTTCAGGTCTTTTATATACACATAAAGTGTATAATATGCTGTCAGATCCATAATGTTTAAAAAAAGATTAGCAGGGAACATGTAGTCTTAAGCTAGTGGATGTATTGCTCAGCAGTGGATGTATTTCAGAGGCAGCCTGCCACTGTGAAGAGAAGAACACCACCTTGGTGAATCCAGTTAAATATGCACCTGTATGTAAACCTTATGGCATCGATCTGAATTTGCACCGTACTCCATACTTGGTCAAAATTTTACGTGTTACTGTCTAAATGAGAAATCTAAAATTAAAACTCTTTGACAGATTTTCACAAGTGTCCAGACTGGGCTAGTCCCTTATTTTTTAATGGAGATACACTGGACAATTTCAGCATCAGCAGCTCAGCAGAAGACTTTGTTCCATCTACTCACTCAGCCAGGTGTTGTGTGGTGCCTTCAGAGCATTAGGACACTAAAATTGTCCCAGACTAGACTGGTAAGGACTGGAGGGAAATGTGGGGTGTTCAGCACAAATGCAGGAGACCTTTTATGTCCATGTTTTTGAAGAGATCAGGGCAAAGTTTACCCCAGGTCTGGGTTCAGATGTGAGTCTACCATTTGATTTGATATAGCCATACTGAGATTTCTTTGCTTGTTAAAAGTACATGCTCAAAACCCCACATTTCTGGAGAGTGGTTTCCTCAATGATGCATTAATATAAGAACCTAAGCTCACTTTCTAAACTTCAGTAGCCACTTTTGAAAAATAGTCTTTATCTTCAAAAACTTAATGTAAACTCAGATACAGGCTGCATGGAGAATGGATCAAGACCAGCCCTGTGGAGAAGGACTTGGGGGTGTTGGTTGATGCGAAGCTCAATACAACCCAGCAATGTGCACTTGTAG
The DNA here is from genome assembly GCA_013398295.1 of Chionis minor. Classification (NCBI taxonomy): domain Eukaryota; kingdom Metazoa; phylum Chordata; class Aves; order Charadriiformes; family Chionidae; genus Chionis; species Chionis minor. The sequence continues at coordinate 296,733 of VZSF01002953.1, forward strand.
CCCAGAAAGCCGACCACATCCTGGTCTCCATCAAAAGAAGCGTGGCCAGCATGTCAGGGGAGGTGATTCTCCCCCTCTACTCTGCTCTTGTGAGACCCCACCTGGAGTAATGTGTCCAGCTCTGGGGTCCGCAACATAAGAAAGGCATGGACCTTTTGGAACCACTCCAGAGGAGGGCCACAAAGATGATCAGGGGGCTGAAGCACCTCTCCTGTGAAGACAGGCCGAGACTATTGGGGTTGTTCAGCCTGGAGAAGGGAAGGCTCTGCGGAGACCTTATAGCAGTCTTCCAGTACCTAAAGGGGGCCTACAGGAAAGAAGGGGAAGGACTCTTTATCAGGGAGTGTAGTAATTAGACAAGGGGTAATGATTTTAAAATGGAAGAGGATAGATTTAGATTAGACATTAGGAAGAAATTCTTTACTGTGAGGGTGGTAAGACACTGGAACAAGTTGCCCAGAGAAGTTGCGGATGCCCCATCCCTGGAAGTGTTCAAAGCCAGGTTGGATGGGGCTTTGAGTATTTTGATTCTATGTTTCTATGAAATCTTTGAAGTTACTAGTTTTGCCTTGTACGAAGTAAATCACAGTAACAACGGTGAACAGCCTCCCTTCCCCCCTCCCCCCGGCAATTTTGTATGAAACAGTTGCCAATATTCAAAGCTTTATTAAGTAGCGATATAGTGTAACTGGTAAGTTTTCATTCGTGTGATTTAGGCTGTCGTCTGCCTCTACCTGAACATACTGACTTTTGCACAAAATGTTTTTTTGTTTAGTATTATATAATTTGTTTCAAATCATACTTAATCATCTAACTTCTCCATAACAGTTGTGAAATATGCACAGACACCTAAGGAGAAGACACAAGATTATATTTGATAATGAAAAATGTTTTGAATACTTAAGGCAAAAGAAAAAGAGGGTAAATTCAACTGTGAATTTGTTTTATCCATTTTTTATTAACTTCAGCAGTCTCTCAGAAATCAGTGCAGAGCTATCAGACCCAAAGTTTTCCAGAAGTTGAGTCCTGATGACATCAGAAAGTAATTGAGATTGTACTATACAGTAGGTAGATAACTCCTTGTTTATTCTGTAAGTCACCACTCCTCTATATTTTCTTATTTCATCCTTTCTGTATATACACGAGGAGATTATGGATCTGATCCTCCTGTTATCTATACTCGTGATATGACCGATTATGATGTGAAATAAAATTTGAGGAATCCACACAGTCTCTGGATCAAATGTAGCTGTATAGGTCCCATAAAAGTTCTGTAACCCTCAGGTTCATAAGATTTTTTCCATGTTGTTTTTCTTTATTAAATATGGTCTTTTACAATATCAAGTGTTCAGTGTTCCCATGTGATCTTGTATCAGTATGATATCCAGCTTCCAGCATGGAATTTAATTTTAGAAGCTAAGAAATATAAACTTTAATTTCCTCAGATGAAACATCTTTGAATTTGAGTTAACTGAATATTGGATGTTATCAGAAATCTATAAATTTTAAAAGCTACCAATAATGCAGAACTGTGCTTGTATTATTGCATCTAACAAGATATTTTGGATATTTAGCCTTATTATATTATAGAATTATTATATAATATTATATATTATATAATGTTATATAGTTATTATTATAATTTAGCTTTATTAGCTATAACAAGAAATTATTAAATGTTCTACCTACATTACTTGAGAACCACCCAATATGAGTAATTGTATTCATTAATCTTTGAATTGCACAGTATTAGCCTAAGAAATATTCATGTCTCAGTCTAGAAATGGCATTTGGTTTTACAGGTGACAAATATATTTTAAAGGCTAAAGTGCCTGCTGTTAAAAGACTGCTTTTTTTTTCAAACTTTACAGATTTGGTTTTATTCTTCAATAAATAAAACTAAATAAAATTTAAAAAATAACTAACTACAAAAATTAGATAAAATGTTTCAGTGTTATTTACTGTGATAAATTCTGTTCTGTGATTGTATTCCAGAGGCAAATTACTATGAACTAACTGACCATAGTTTTTTCTTTTAATTTTTCTTTACAAAAATAGTTCACAAGACTGAATAAGATTTAATAGAAATTATTCCTGAGTTACATTAGAAAGTTCCATAAATCCTCTTTAACTAACCTCCTCAACATTACGGATTTAAGCATGGTCTCAGCACAGTTTTAGAAAGGTGTCTTCTTTATTTTTGAGATAGTAAATTGGCCCACTATCCATACTGTGATAAGAAATTGAATTGTGTTGAAACTTTACAGAGTATCTACATTAGTCCAAATAATTAAAGAGCTGTAAACACTGATAACAACTTATTAAGAGCTTGTTTGGTATGTTTGCAAAAGAGAGCAGTTGTACTAGAAAAAAATTTTTTCATGACAGTGATATCTAAAATGTAATGTTGTTTATTTTAGTACAAAGTGATCACTGTGCATTACTGATGTAAAATGTTTGCTGTTAAAAAGCATGCATTTACATGTGTACAGTGTGTAAGAACAAGAAGGCCTGAGACCGTTCTGCAGGTGTAGACTATAATAAGAGGAATTACCTTTCCTCCTTCTCTACTTCTTTTCCTTCTCAACCTTCGTAGTATCTCAATTCATATTAAGTGTCATTTCTTTCTAAAACGTATAATGCACTTATATATATATATGTACCTTCATTCTTCAATGAATAAAACGTGAGATATGATCACTTAAGAGAATGGAATACTTTAATTCCAGTATTTTAGCAGTGTTGAAATACTAAGAAACATCTGGAAGAACAGATAAAAAGAGCTAAATGTTTTGCTTTGTTATGAGTAACATGCTAACATACGATTAGGTTGTAATGGTTGTAACTTAACAAAAGTGTTGTATGAAATATTTTGTTTAGCATTCATTAAAAACTGCTAATGTACTTGTGGTTTTTCATGGACTATATTTTTATGCATATTATTAGTGGAATACAAATATGCAAAAAAGCGAACAGTTTGGTGTTATAATGTGAAAAGAAATTTTACACCAATCCTTATTTTTAATTTGTATGGGAACGTTTTTACCACGAATTCCATATTTTAATAATACTACCCCAACTCTATTTTTTAAACTCATTTTGTCACTGTTTTGTAACAGAAACACTGTAAATATTATAGATGTGGTAAACTATTATACTTGTTTTCTTATAAATGAAATGATCTGTGCCAACACTGACAAAATGAATTAATGTGTTGCTAAGGCAACAGTCACATTATATGCTTTCTCTTTCACAGTATGCGGTAGAGCATATGGTTTACTCTTAATGGAACACTAGCTTCTCATTAACATACCAGTAGCAATGTCAGAACTTACAAACCAGCATAACGGAGAAATGGAAAAACTTATAAATTAGACCCTTTCAGTATTATTGAGTAGGAAATGACTGATGTTGCGAGGTACAATATTTAGCTAATACTGTGTCCTTTTCTGCATCTTTCCTCTCCAAAAATAAAAAAACTTTTTCTTGCTATAAATACAAATATTGAGGTGCATTTCTTTTTCTGCGTTAAAATGATTGACATTCTTATCATTTTTAAAACCACGTTTCGGTATTTTTCTTTCTCATGCTGTGTTTTACATAAGCTTCCCTTTCTCTAGAAGATATTAGTACCAACAACATTATGGGGAAAATAAAAACTACTAACTTCTATAAATGGATTATCCCTTCAGAAGGTACGGTGAAACAAATAGATATTTTAAAATGAACGACATAGCTTCCTTGGCCATTCAGGACCATGCAAAAGAAAGGGATACACCAGACCACTGAGTCATCCTGCAGGGACAAAATAACGTATCAGACTTTCATTGGAGTTGTTTGGCATTGTCTGCCGTATTAAAGACAGTTTCCCTAGCTGCAAAAGCTACAACTGATTTATGCCAGCTGAAGTATTTTATCTTTTTTACCTAGTATCTCCCAATTTAGAACTGTCTGTGGTGGGACAGCAGTATGTCATAAGTGCATGCTGTAAGCAGGGACCACGTAAAAGTTTCCTATTTTTTGCTTTTACAAAGAAATTGAGTGTGAATTCTGAGTGTGAGAGAGTATGGCAACAGCAGAATAAAAGCTGTATGTGTGAGATTATTATTTCCAGTTTAAAAATTCATAACAACTCTTTTTCCCAAAAAAGTAAAAAAAGATAGTGTAATAACAAAAGAAATATGCAATTGTGGTGCATTTCCTTCACTTCAGTACTCTTATCCTTACGTCTCAACACAGGGGTGCTACAGTGGGATGACCTGGTTCTACACGGTTGTCTGCGATCCAGCTCACTGTAGTGGTAAAATTTGAACTATCCCACTGGGCCAGTCCACAGTTTTGTGGGAACTGAAACCTGGAACTGAAATTCCAAACATTTCATGCCACAAATTGTTGAATCTCAATTCCCTTGGTATGCTGCAAAACATACCAAGGCAGAGAAAGTGCCACATTTAAATGGACTGCAGTACTTTTACTGACAGTGACATTCTCATTTCAGAAGTAGTTCTGTGTGATCCAGTGAAATTATACTAACACTACAAGGCATAAGGAAGATCACCACAGTCTTGTCCTCTATGTTATTTTATTTTAAAACATTTATAGGTGGTTGTAGTTTAAAGTTGTTTTACAGTACTAAGGGCATGAGAAAATCTTGATTAAAAAAGTCATTGAATGTTTACGGTAATAGAAGACAGCAAGTTTGCTCAACTTTGCTAAGGTTTTTTTCTCATTCATTCTCAATTTTTTATCTCACCTTCCATTCTTTTTCCTTCTTTCTTTTTTTTTTCTTTTTTCTTTTTCTATTCTGTATCATGTTTTTCTGTGGTTTTCATCATCATTAGTGAGGTTTCCACAACTACCAGTTAAGGACTATGTTTTAAGAACCAAGCCAGATCCACCGCTGCTCCTTAATGTTTTTAGCAAACAGTAACAATATCCAACCCAGGCTGAGGGCAGTGAGCTAGCAGTGCTTACAGCAACGGCTCCAAAGTCAAAAAGCAAGAACTGTTTACACCCAGGTGTGGGGTTGTGTGTGTCTGTGTGTGTGTAAATAAACACAGTAAGGCATACTTCATTTGCGGAATCCTATTCTTTCACTGAGAGGAAGTCATCAACAAAAAAGCGTAATTATCAGACTAGCGTAGCTTCTCTTTTTTCCAACTGTATTGTGTATCTGCACCTGAGTGAACCCTTATCTCACCTCATCGAGGATACCTAAGCTGAGTATCAGTTTAACTTCAGTAACACAAACTGTTACTGCAATTAGTTCTATACTAATTCAGCAGTGATGATGCTTGTGCTGTATGTATTCTTACTAACTAGAGGTAGTACATCATATCCTTTGTAGAACATAAACAGGGTAGGGAGGAGGAAGCTTTGCAAACTCCTTTAACTTTATGAAATACAAAGATAATTGCCCTAAGCACAAATTGCTTGTTAACTCTCTATTCTTCCACAATCAACCTCTGCTAAAGCACTCATTTTCACCATTCACCTTTGCACCTCAGTGTTATAAGAAGCATATTGCCATTGAACAGCAGCACTGCCAAAGCCTGTCACTTCAATAAAAATAAAATGTAAGGGGTTGTTTATTATTTCGATGTCAACTGTGTCATTACTTGATCTGGTCAGTCCCTCATTGGACTATACTGCTTCTAGAGGGAGAAATCAGTGTTTGTGAAGAAGCTGTAAAGTCATTTGTAACTACTTTATAATACAGTAGATGCTAGTAAATGTCTCTGAATGAAGTTCCTGATTCAGAGATAATTAAAATGTATATCAATCTGACCCCAGTTTCTGCCAGCTTTATGTAGTCACCATATCTTTGTTTTGTCGAGACAAAGAAACCCTATGTTGTATTAACAATAACGTTGAAAACAATCACTGAAAAAAACATTTGGTCCAAACCAGAGGTTTATAACACTCTACTAATTCTGGTGAGGCTCATGCACCATAACAATGGTTCATTTCTCCGGGAAAAACATTATTTCGCTGAATTTCCGTTGGTGTTAAGACTTTAAGACTTAGCCTAGGCATCATGCAATTCTAGATATCCTCTTCAAGACAGAAAATTAATTAGAGAGCAAAGGAAGCCAGCGTGCTTATCATTTGATCAGGTCATTGACATAAGTGCTTCACACTTTTTAAAGCCAAAAGCTGTCTTGTACACCTGCTCAGAGGCCTCATCAATTTTATCTGAGCAAAGCCAGTTCTTTTAAGCTTGTCCAGAGGAAAAGGTGGCAAATGTGATGGGGAGGGAAAAAGAGGGAAAGATGTGTTGCAAGGTCTTTATCTTGATCTGACTGTTTGTTTTTGCACTGATGTATGTAATGAAACAAAGAGGATTTAATCGTGGCAAACAGAAGCCTATTGGCACCCAGAGGGATCTCATTTTCTCTTACAAGTCTTTTTCGTTTCAGGTTGCAACATCTTTTCAGCCTATCCACAAGGCTGAGTTTCTTACCTGGGGCTTAAACTTGTGAGGCGTGAAGCTCTTTTGTTTTGACAGGTGCTCTTTGCTACACATCAGCCTAGCATTGGCAGTGCTAATACACAGAACAAACTTCAGATATGCTAATGACAATAGTTACCAAAATTCTCTCTGTAATGAGTTTTATTGGCTTACTTCACTTTTAGTTCTTAGGATAAAGTGGTAAAAACAAATTGTGCCAGTAGAAGAGTGAGAAAAGTGGTTGCTTTTTGTGCACTGCATGAATTTCTCCAGTATCTATAAAACCTCTGGAGTAATGGGAGTATCATAAACCTTTATGTAAGAATCAGATTATAAACTCTTGTATAGTGTAGCTGCATGCAAGATGTTTCAAACATAAAGAAAATGTACAGAGGAAACTTAAAATAGTCCTTTAATTAATGGCTTCCCAGCTCTTCCAGAAAGGGACATCCTTTTTGCTGATCAGCTGTCCTGAGCCTAACATATTGTTTATGTGTTTTGATCCTTAACTGGTAGGTCATTATAATATAAATAATGAATAATAACACTTTTTTTAAGAGAAAAAAGTGGGCATTCAGGCCTTGCAGTTGTGAAGCAAGTTCTGAAGGCAATTGCCTTGCCTTCCCTTCCAAGAACCCTCATCACTGAGGTACCTCATAGGCACATCATAGGTACCATTTGATGACTGAATTCTAAATATCTAAACATTTTGTCAATTAAATTGTGTAAAGCTGATGTACATGTTCTCTTGTGGTTTAGAAGGAAATTTAAGGGCTCAAATTGTGGTTAAAAAGCCTGGGTTTTCTTCTAAAAACAAACTGATTCTCTTATACCTAGTGCGTTAACCTCTGATTTTTTTTCTGGAAGGGACACTCGATACTTGAAAAGGTAATTCTGCCTACACGTGTTTGGATGGAAAATATTTGATTAGTTTTATTTAAAGCTTCCAAAAGCTACACTCAAACAGAGTCTCCTATGAGGAGAAGGTTCTATTACTAAGACTGTAAAATTTGGAAGGGAAAATTTGCCCAGGACCACCAGCACAGTACTAACCTATGGCTGAACTTTAAGGAGATATTTTAACTTAGTGCTGGCAGGTGTTCATCTTTCAAGATTCCATCCTGATGTTCCATGCTTACTTCCATCAGGTACTTTAGAAGGCTGCTGATTTGACCTGTGACTCCAGAGTCTAGATATTGGTCATCTACTGCTTTTTAGTACATTGATCAACTTCTCTCAGTGAATCAAGCAGGAAGAAGAGAGGAAAGCCTTCCAACATTACCCTAGTTCCATTATTTTCAAGGGCTCTATTTAAAGCCATGGGTTTTTGTAATCATTTACAGGCAGACGGACCTAAAGCCTTGCAATCCAGATTAAAATTTACATATGCAAAGAGGAGCACCAATACTTGCGACAACTTACTAAAAAGTCAGTAGGGAGAGACAGAGCTAACTAGGTTTGTTGGTAAATGTGTGAAATGTTCCACAAAAATGTTGTCCTCATTAAGCTTGGGATTACTGAAGTACCTCAGAGGCTTTCAAATCCAACTTGGTGTACTGTTGGTGAACCTTTTTTGGCTGTCAGATTGGTAACTGAATCAGTTTTTGGACAGGGCTACAAAGACTGAGAACTAATTGAAAAATAGTTCAATATTAACCCATAAGCATTTTTTTAGTTGGTTGGTAGGGGTTTTTTACAGCACTTAAACTCTTGGATGCAAGTGCAGTTGGATTGGGGGATGTTTGGGGGCATAGCTGAGTTTCTTTGTAGGAACAGAGGATCAGAGTCTGCAGAGTTGGAGCTTTATTCCACAATGTGGAATGTTTTACTTTTTCATTTCCTCATCTAATCAACTCTGAAACAGGAAGAGAAGGACAGAAAAAGTGTATCAGAAAGAAGTTAATACTTGAAGTCTGTGGAACAGAGTTGTTCTATAGGTCTTACAAAACAGCTTCCCACTCCCTGACTGGCTTCCTAGGAAAAACTTCTGCGACTAGTGACTTGGCCCTCTGCCCTGCACAGTCTCCAAGGGTATGAGTTTTCTGATAGCGGGTCATTCTTTAGCAAGATTTCCTGGCTGGAAATGGAAGCCAGGCATCTTTTACTAGAAATAAGGCACACAATTCAAATACTGAGAGCTCTCAATCACTAAGGAAAGTTTGTTCAGTAATAAGGTAAGTAACCTTTACTGTTTGAAGTATTTAATTACAGATTTGAGTTCTTCCTACATTATTCAATAAAAAGTTAGAGGTCTTGATAGGGAAGATAACTAGAATGAGATTCTACAGTCTATCCTGTGGAAGAAATTACAGTGGCTATACATATGATTTCTCCTGGATTAAAAAACCCAGTTATCTCTATAAGCTTCATTCTTGTCCTTTGGCCCTCTTATTTTTACAGATTTGTGACAATCACATCCGCGAGAATCTATCACCCTGCCTTTACACTTCCTGCATGACTTCCTTTCTGTTCTGTCTTAACTCAGGCCAATACAGTGTTTTCCTTGAAGTTTCCTTGAAGCAGGTTTGTCCTAGTTATTTCACAACTCTTCTGGCTTTTTTAGTGTGTTACAAAATATTTAATTTGATTTGTCTAGTTAGAAATATTTGCTGCTTTAGGGGTGGAAAGCCCGTATTCTCCGTGGAAAAATACAATCGATGCATGAATCTATCACATATTTGCCACAGCGTGAACTTTATAATTATTTGGATCAGATTGGAAAATCCACCTGGATTTCAAGTCTAATCTATGTTTTCTTACTTTCAACCTTCAGCTTTTATTTCTAGGGACTGCTGGCACAAGACCTATAACTGTAAGCTATAATTGCTCTAAGCAGTGGAGAGTCATCTTGATAGCAAAGTTTGCCTGCAAAATTTAGCAGCTGAAATGAAAAGCTTGCAGCTGACAAGGCATCATGCTGAAGGAAGGTACCTTCTTTCCCCATCTTCCTGAAGACAGATGAACTTCAAGAATTTCACAAATAGGGAGAGACACAGAGAAGGCATTACGTTTAGGATATTTCTTCTTTTTCCAGTGATTTGTAATCTCCTCTATTTTATTAAGTAAAAACCAGCCCTAGCTTAACAAAGTGACTTTGGAAAAAGTGTGACCACATCGCTGATTTGGCTCTTGAAGGGTTAAATTTTAAACCAGAGAGCTCCCTTTTCAGGGAGATTCTAGGAGTTTAAGTGACAATGGGAGTTTGGACTTACTCCTAGGATAGGAAGTTGGACAGCTAGGTTCAACTCTTATGAGGGAATCTAAGAGTAAGCCAAGGGGCCAGAAGGTTAAAGAGCAGTGCTCAGGCTTCCCATCAGCTCCAGAGACTCCAAACATTCAAGCATTCAGAGGCTGGATTCCCTCATGACAATCAGATGAATGGCCAGTAGGGATGCGGAACTAAAACTGATCCTGCTTTCCCTTCAGCGTAGCTTGTCACCCACCTTCATTCATTTAAATGGAGGTAATAATTAAAGAATAATTCTACTAAAAGTCATAGGCAAGAGGAATTAAAGAGGAAAAACATAGTTTCTTAAATGTCTTTAAGCCTAATTCCCTGTATTTTGAATTGCAAGCAGAAATGTAGATAAAACCAGTGCATGCCCAGAGGCCTCTGACTCTATTGTATCTTTTGCCATGCCTGTGTGCAGTAAGGTATATTTTGCACTAAATATAGCTTTTTAGAGGACATAGCTTACTACAGCTTCTTAGAGGATGTAGCCTGGAGGGCTCACTGAAGTTCAGAGCACAAGCTCTAGTAAGTTTCAACAGTAAGACTGGAAGTTAGAGGGACAGCTGTTGCAACAATCATTCCACAGTAGAAAGGCCAATGAATACTTTTATTAATGACCCCAAGAAGCTAGACAATACATATGGTCCTGTGTGCTGCTGTTGTTAAGATGGGAAATGTATTCCAGGTTCTGATTTGTTACAAATATCATGCACAATTTTTTATTTCCCTTTCCATCGTAGATAACAAAAAGATGAGAGCATTTTCTTTCTTCACAAATCCATGTTTTTCCAATTCTTGCTTTTCCCCCAGTTCTTTCCTTTTGACAGCATTACCCTACTGTTAATTTATTTAGGCTGTTTCTATGATGACTAAAATAGTACTGTATTGCAATCTTACCTCCTGGTCTCCTGATGATCACTAGTTTGCTTTCGAGTCTCTTGTGTTTGTTTTCAGTCCCCGTGTCCAGATATTTTACCTTCTCACTGGTTTTGTATGTTTTGAGCACTGGCTTCTATAATTTTGCTTTCTGTTTTAGTAGAGGAATGAGGGCTTCATATCTAGACCCAACATGGGCACTAGCATGCTTGAAGAAAATTGTATGCAATCTTTCTTACAACAGCATTTTCACCACAGTTTTTAGTGCAGTCTAATTGAATATCCCCAGCATTTTTTCACATTTCGGCTTGTTTACAATGATACACATACACAGCTCTTGTCCTAACCCCACCAGGAAGTAAAAATTTGAGCTCAGTTTTTGTTTTCTTTATTTGGCCCTCTAAAAGTTCACCAGGAAACCAATGAACAAATGAAAAATCTTAATCTAGATGTTTTAACCATGTCTAGAGGGGTTTCTGTGCCAGAGTTTGACTGTCTTGCAAACAGCTTAATGCAACGCTTGTAAAAACCTGTTTTACAACTGTTTCTGGTTGTATTTGCAGAAGACAAAAGATTTATTCATAATCTCATATGCTGTGGCATATGAGAAATGCAAGTTTGACAACAGATATTGGTAACAAGGGATTTTTTTGTTCAATTGGCTTTTTGGCAGGAAGTGATGGGGGAGACGTAAAAAAAGGAAAAAGTCTGTAAACACCGGATCTATATAATGAGTCCTTTAAACCAAAATACATGAAATTTAGCTCCCTGGGTGCTGAAGCAATATATATGAGACTAGTTACTATGATTCACAAAGAGCCATCTTGCTGTTTAAGTACACTTTCAGCTACAGCAGCTGCTTTGATTCATAATCTGTGCTATAGCAAGGTTTATTTTAAAATACCAAGCAGGGGACAGGGCATTCAAACATCAATTACTTAACCGAGAGGATTCAAAACGTGAAATGCTTGAAACTGAAATGAAACACATGGCAAATATTTTGCTTCCTGTCACACAGGGGATCTGATCCTGCAAGCTGTGTGAGTGCAAAGCTCCAGTTCGTCTGCAGTCAACAGGTGAAATTCTGACGTTATTGTAATCAACCAAAATCTTTCTTTCACCTTCCACAGGATGCATTTGACCACAGGGATGTTCTCTGAGCAGGGTAGGGTAAGGTCTCCGAGTCTTTTAATTCTTGACATTTTAAGCTGGATTCCCTGCAGGCTTGTAAATATAAAATCTTTTAATGCTATTCTTTGGAGGTGCTGGAAGACTGACAAAGAATGTCATACCTTCAGTCTCCTGGAAGGAGTGTTTGAATACTCACATTCTGCTCTTGGAGCTGTAACTGGAGCCAGTCCACTTCACATCAGTCCTTCTCTGAGAATTTGCATTCAGTTCTTCATGCAACTTAAGTTGCAGCCTATATGTGGCAGAGTAAGATAAAAACAAAACAAAACAAAAAAACCCAAAACCAAAACCCCCAAATATATATATATATGTGCATATATAGCCTCGATCCCTTATCCAAATCAATATATGTGCCTCAGGAGGAAAATACCAGCCAGTAACTATCAGTCTCTTCCTGTATTTGGTAAGTCAGCACAAGTCCTGCACTGCCAACCTGAGCAAGAAAGTCAGCAGTCATGGAGTGTGCAGGATCCTTTTGCCATGCCTTGGATCACTCACATGTGAGGATTGCCTGGATGAATGATTTGCAGGATCGGGCTCAGACAGCACCTGGAATTGTCAAAGTCTTCAGTACATGCAGATGGTTTAGAGGAACTTGTATGTGGCACTCAAATTATTTTGTTAATGGTGCCATCTCCTGGTAGCAATTTGTTAATCTTTGCCTCCACAAACTTGTTAAATGCTTATACTTTCTATTTCAATGACATAACACTGAAGAGAGGTAAACAAAATAGTGTAGATTGCTTTGTTCGCTGATTTTGGGTTTGTATTTTTATAAGGCATTTTCAAATAGGAAGCAAGTTCTTATTAAACAGAGATGCATTTTAGAAAACTATTTGCAGGATGTAGACCCAGTGCTTTTTGAAAAGATTGTATTTTTTTCGTACTCAAGTTGTTTTCACTTCTTGCTTTCATAAGTATCAAATAACATAGAACCAAGTACAGAGGGACTGTACTCACAGAAGGGAATGGATCTGCATAGCAGTGCAGACCCTGAACTAGCACATTTTGAGGAAAGCAACAGTGGAGTTCAGAGTGCATTCAAGAATGTTTGACAAATGAACAAAGGAACCGTACACTGGAAGAGACTGATGTATGTCTAAGTAAGAAGTCTGTCTTTAAATTTTGAATGGGACTAGTAATATTTGAATGCCATGTTCAGAGCCTTGGAACGGTTCTCTTTTCAAGACATCTAAGAAATATAGTGTTGTTGAATTTGCAAATACTAAGACATCACAATGGAACAAGTAAAATATCCAAGCAATGGATCTAATTACCTGATATTACACTGAGGACAAATGTTTTCCTGAACTTATCCAATAATTTCTTTCACTGATACAAAAGGATTAGTACCTTTGTATTGTGGCAAAGATATTGTAAACTCCTTTTCTGGAGCTCTGGTTCTGGTTCTGCCACAGACTTTGTTGTTACTGGGGAAAAAACCTGCTTAACTGAGATATACATCAACACTTCTTATCAACAGGAAGAATTTGTAGCAGGAGTGATGGTAGTTTGTCTGTCACAAGACTTCCACAAAGACCAATGAAATAAAGTTTGCAAAGTGCTTGTATACTAGAAAGTTCAGAACAATACAATAGCCAATCTAACTTGTAATACAATTCCTGTGAATAGGTAAACTTCCTAGTGATGTAGAATTTGGCTTTTACTGTACTTAGATTTGATACAAAAAAATCTGTAGGATAATGGGTCATTACATTTGCAGAAAAATACATAGTCCTCTGAATGTATGGATAAGCTTCACTTACAAGCATACATGGACACGCATTCTGTGTGAGGACTTTGCTGCTGTAGATTCCATTTTGATGCAGTATTTGTCTTTCTTCACATTGCTGTGCTTGGAAACCAGCACCAACTTATTCTACTGTGCACTTGAACAGCATTATCACATCCCAAAGTTTAATCAGCCAACACCTTTGTCTTTTCCCAAGTGTGCCTCTTTGACTGATGGAAAGTAGTCTTGTATTTTCATTTCCCACCTATTTGCCCATATTCTTCCATGCTTACCCTGTTGCCATGTAGCATCTTCTCAATTTTTGCAGCTAAAGAGAAGAAGGAGATGCAAAGGTAATCCAGTACCAAACTGGCCACTTCAGAACTGCAGCTGGTTTGCCCTGACAAACGTAAAGATCCTCTGGCAGAAAGGCTTTGTTGGAAATAGCTTTTGTTCAATAAATACCTAAAGGAGACCAACCATGGCCAGTTTTGGGAGAGCTCACACAAGAATCGCACAGGAAGATATTCCAGGGGAAGAGATCATTTCTATTCACATGTGATGCCTAACGTACAGAAAGCTGAAATGGTAGCAAGGGAAATAGGGAAAAAGTTACCACAAGCCATGTGTGGCCTACAACACAAGAATTTGTAAGGGAATGGAGAATTGAATTGCGCATCTACTCGCAAAGGTCAAATTACAAAATGGCAGATTATTTACGTGGGGAACTCTAATGGTGGATAGATGTGAGCTACACACTGAATTGTTCAATAGAGCTGGATATCTAGTTGTTTGTGCAAAAAACTTAGCCAAAGTTAGACTTTAAAACCACAGAATTAGGTGATTACAGTCAAAACGGTGAATAACAAAGCAAACTGTCAAAGTTTTCAACATGTATTAAAGGCCAGATACTGAACAGTTTGAAAGCAAAAGAGTGGTGGGACCGAAGAGGAGGAATATAAAGAAGCAAGCAGGAAAAGAAGAAGTCTGAGAGCAATAATCAGCTCACATGGATTTCTAGGTGGTTTTAAGCCTTATCTTTCTTTTTGTATCCCCAAGTGTATCTCATTACAGTTTAGCTGTGGTTTTTGACTTGTTTTTCCACTGAGCTGCTGTGTGTCAGAGAAAAATCACTTAGACCCAAAGTTGAAAACATTGCATTTAGCTTCTGTGGGTATAAGTAAAAGAGATTAATTTTTACTCTTACGAGAACATTTTTTTCTTTAATCAACTGTTCTAAAGAACTTTCAAGATATTATTTATATTCAAATCATTTAAAGTTTTTTTTTGCAAGCTAACCTTTTTACTTTATAGATACTCTTTACATAATATGTTAATTATCAATTAAAGGGCTAATCATTGCAAAGAATGTATTTGAGTTATATATCTTAGTATTGTCTTATTGACTAATGCTTTTGAACTGAAAGTGGGACATTCAGCACTCTTTCTATGCAGCATTATTTTAAAATTTAGCTGGAACTGGCTGCCTGTAAGTAGCTTGGCTCCACTGCACTGTGAACTCTGCTGACTAGAGGCTGCCAGAAGTCCTGTATCGATTCCTAGCTGTTTGGGCACCTGTTTCTATATTTAAAAAGGAGCTATTGCTTTGTTATGGAAATTGAAGGCAGAGAGGAACCTTATTGTTTTAAAACACAGAGTAATTAGCAGCAGAGGTGGAAACTCAAAAACATTCTGGCATCAGACAGGAGACAGCTACCTTTATTATAATGAATTATTGTATTTTCACATTAAAAATGTCATAGGAGGCTGGCATATTACATACTTCTTATATGCCTAAGGCTTTGTAAAAACAGAGCGATCACTGATTAATTTGAGAAAAGCCTCGGGACTTGTTACTCATCTCTGAGCTAACTCGTTTATGCAGATAGCGAAGATGGCCAGTAGGTGGCAAGGTACACAAATACACAAAGCTGCTTCTATGATTGAAAGACTACAAATTATCTAAGAACTATTTAGCAGTAACGCCGAAATGACTGTAAAGCAGAAGCCATCTCTCTACTGTGAGATATTCTATAGAATTTCAGCATTTTCAGTTTCTCCTAACTATGATACCTTACTGAATATTACAGTCTAATAACGTCTGCACTGAGTTGGAAACAAGAAGCTGTTAATAAGTATCTTATACAAAAAAACCCCCAAAATATGAAAAGATATTGGAAAGGGAGTAATATCACACAGTCTTTTATTTCACAGTTATCATGCAAATCAGAAAACACAAGGTCTGGTTGCTGGATGGCTCAGAAAATTGGCAATACCCTGGCGTTTTTGTCTTTGATCACTGGTTTGAGTTCAATCTAGGATGGTAATAGTTACCCACTTGGCTGAAAAGAGATAGCTTTGGTGGCTAATTCACGGTTGTCCACATCATAAAATGATGACAGCTACTTGGCAAAGTGATTTGAAAATGGAGGCTAAAGCTATTTCTGAACAGTGAAGTTGTGCTATTTATGTGGATTTATTTAAGTGATATTATTGTCTGCATCTAGTCTTACATATTTCTGTGTGAGTAGGGATTTAAGCTCTATAGCTGTAAGAGACTTTTGTGCCCATATAAATATGTCTACTGGAGAGGCTGTGCCAATATAATTTTACTGGTAAAAAGCCCCAGCTTAGCCAACAAAAGAGTACAAATATTGAGAGAGGATTAGAGCAACAAATTACAATTTTGTCACCCTTAAGGCTATGAATACATGAATAAGTCTGTGCAAAACAAATTAGACATGGAATATGTAGACCATGGTTTTAAATATCTGTGATAGGAGAGTTATTAAACATGAAAATTACTGCAGTATTTATAATACTAGTCCTGCTTCCTCTGTACTACCTAGCCTTTCCACTCTGTTGTCTCCTTCCCCGCAGCCAAGGAGGTATTTTCTGTTACAACAGTGGAAGGGCTGGTCTTCTTCCTTGTCCCCAAAATCTGCCTGAGTCTCCTTTCAAGAAAAAGCATCTCGCAGGTCTAAATCCGGAAGCAGTGGAAGTCTGTGAGATGCAAAAGGAACTGGGTCGGTGCAAGGGCTTGTGCAGGAGCAAAGGGCCTCAAGGCTTTTAAAGGATGGGCAGGAAGTGTCCCCTGTCCCAAGGGGGACACCCTGGAGCCCGAGCCACAGAGTACTTCCAGGGACAGGCAAGGTCAGCTTTGGCTGAAACGCTGGGGAACAAGAAGCAGAAGCAAATATAGTCCTAGTGCAGTCACTGACACCCTTGATCAAAAGAGTAAATTATGTCACGCAATCACACTTTTTTTTTCATATAGGACTGTGAAAGAAACAACACACTAGTCTATTTGTGTGTGCATTCTTTATTACATTGAATGGCAAGATTGGTTTCTCAATATTCATTGAGAGGTGCTCTGCATTTCGCGTAAGGCTAGGAGGTGCACAGACACAGTTTAATCTAATGTCCCATGAAACTATATCCTACTTTGTCACAGTATTTTGTTAGCCACGTGCTAAGAGTTTGGTGCTGAACAAGGTTGGAAATCCACAGATCTGCCATGGCTGGCTAGTGACTGTTACGAGGACTTCAAGGGCTGTGTGTTTACTCAGCAGCCACCATGGGGACACTGTGATCTCTGAGGCAGCTGTGGTGGCAGCTGCAGGTATATTTACAAGTTCTTTAAATGTCTGAAAAAAAAGACTTCTTTGTAAATGAAAGTAATTGTAATTCTCACTTCATGCATACAGTATAGCCTTTGCTTCGTACGGAACATCTCATCTAAGGATGCATATTCTTTGGATGCATCCAAGGTGAGCTGGAAAGGTGAAAAAACATCAATCAGTATGCCTGCCTTTTCTTGGCTTTGAGTTCCAGATTACTGCTCTCTGCTCCCAAGTCATTCATTTACTTTCTATGTCAGTTTGCCATCTACAAATGGAGTTAAATATAGAAACGTAATGAGGGGCTGACTGAGAATATTGTACATTCCTGCATATTTTTGAATGTTGTATTTTCCAAGTGTCCTTAATCCTATAAGAAAACTAGTATAAGTTGGGATAATGTCTGACTGTGAAGGTACTCTTGTTTTGAGACTGCTTTTGAGGCTGATTTTTTTTTAATGTGAGCTTGTTTTGAGCAAGCCAGTTCATGCATTTAGGTAGGTTACCCTGGCTGTGAAGCACGAACTGTGGTATTTGCCTGCTCTCTCACAGACAAGTGGCTAACAGTCATAAATTTTTAGAAAAGGTAAAAGTATTGCACATCTCAATAGTTGCAAAAAGGGAAACAGAATTCTGGGTGTCTAGCAGTTTTGTTTTGTGCTCTTTCCAGTTTCTAAGTATGGATTCATAAACCCAATCCTACAACTTTCTCTTTGAATTTCCTGAAATGTTCTGACCTTGAAAACCAACCGACTGTGAAGTTTTTCCCTGATGTTTTACTGAGTTCCGAGAATGAGAAGGTGTATTTCAATTTTATGTATATTATACTATCAGATGAAGCTTTGCTTGTTCAATAGGAACTCTTCCAACTTTCCATTAATGTATATGCATATACATACATATGTATTTTTCAGTCAAGGGAAGCTGTTTTCAAGCCACAATGAATATGAAAAAGCCTTTATCAGACTCAAAGCAGTTAAGCTTGAACTGGCCCATTTTCTGGATGAAACTTTGATGTACAAAACTTCCTATTAGGATTAAGGTAAAGTTGAGTTTAGCCCAGGGACATAAAAAGTGCTTCTTATTATGAGCTCCTTATTTGCGTATGAAAGACTGCAGTCATTATGTTTCTGCTCGTAAGTCTCATTTTGCCTATTAGAGGTTTTGCAGTCTGGGGCTGTGAGCCAAATGCCTACACCAACTTTTCACCACTTTTTGCCATGCATATTCTTGACTGTACATGCTTTTGAACATACTTCCTTTTGACAGAATAAGGCCTGTGAATACATACATTTTACATGAACACGGGTTTTTTAACATCACCTTAGTTATTGTTTTTATTAAGATTCCTATTCACAAGACCTGTAGTGAACATCTGTGGTGAGCATATGTAGAGATATAACGCCATGAGGAAGAAAGGCAGGTTTAGAAACCTCAGCAGTCCTTAATTACTCACCAAGGACTTTAAATCCTATTTCGGAAGAAATCAGGAAGCCTGAGACACCCAGAAATCCTCAGAGATTCAGGCTTATAAGCTCCTAATTCACTTTCGCGAAATGCAGTTACGGACTCTGGCCCATGATTTCTGGCAAATCCGGCTACAGTAGTTTAATACCTGCACTCTCACTCCTGCCCCTTTTCCAGATGTCTCCCTGTGGCAGAATGGAGCAACAGAGCTCTAATGCACAATCTGGCAAATTAACTTAAACATTAAGATAAAAATTGTGCTCAGAGGCTTTTGAGTGTCAACTAGAAAAGTTGAAATGTTCTATTTTTGCTCTGCTATAAGGCCAGTAACAAACAGCTGGGGGCTGAGACAATAACATCTTAAACTGCTGCAGCTGTTTACTTGGCAAATGTGAGCCAGGTCCCTCAAGTCAATTTTTATTTTTTCTTAAGAATATGTCAGTACACTTTCCACTTATTAAATTTAGTGACCTAACTGCTCAAAATTAACTCATGCTTTTATATGCCTAAGTCAACAGCGGAACCAAAATGAACTACTTGCTCTTCAAAGGGTAGTCATTAAGACTTTCTGAAAAATCAGTCCCTATTGAAAGTGTAAGAGGTCATCACCAATAAGTCACTATTCATTCTGGAAGTTATATCAGAAACTATTTAAGTTATAGTTGGCAAATGTATCATAAATTCATATTGGAAAATGGTTTGTCTGGATAGAAATACTTCAAGAGAATCTGCCAATTTTTGTCAAGCTTTGGCAGCACACATGTGCTTGCAGATTTTGGTATTTGCCTTAAAGGCACGTTTTCATCGTGCCTGTTTTCCTTGTGGCTCCCCTGGTTGGCACCCTGCCTGGCAGACTTCTGCGGCACGAGGCCTCAGGCCCTCCAGGCTCCCAGCAGAGATAGACGCCCTAGGGTGTAGGACCTCAGTGCTTGGATGTCCAAGCAAAACACTTCATATCATTTCAAAATAGCAACTTTTCAGGCTGAAACATAAACAGACTTTTCTTAAGTTCTTATTTGTGAATAGCTGATGTTAAAGTTAGTAGATATGCTCAGTAAGGTAGCAAAATAGTTTATACTTCTTATAATGTGTGCTCACCTAAGCAAAGCAAAGCAAAGATTCAGTGAGAAGCATAGACAAATATCAGCTCACCCAGTAGCTCACCCTCATTTCAGCATTCACTTGCTGCATTTGATAGGATTGAGCTAAGCAAAAAGGAAGGTAAACTCCATCCCATTCAGGTGTCAAATTTGTTACCACTGAAAAGTACCCGATAGTCCAAGTCAGTTCTTCTGGTTTACATTTGATTTGGTCGAGCCCTTTCCCATCTGGCACATGCACAGTAAACCCCAGGAATATGAGAATTCGGAACATACTTCCTTTTGATAGAATACATACGTCCTGTGGATACATACATTTTACATGAACACGGGTTTTTAACATCACCTTAGTTATCGTTTTTATTAAGATTCCTATTCATAAGACCTGTAGTGATCATCTGTGGTGAGCACATGTAGAGATACAATGCTATGAGCGATTGAGAGTTGAGACTCCATAGGTTCGGTCATGAGGTAGGAGGTGGCCAGTGCAGTTTGCGGCTGGCTTCTTTTGCTGCTAGAATAAATTATAGCCTAACTTTCACTGGGGAAGGGGAAAGGAAAAAAGGTATCTCTAGAAAATTGGTAAATTGAGCAAAGTCTGGGGTGCTGAACAGCTACAGGGACATAGCTCTCTGGTTTATCTGCATGGTGCAGAGCTTTTCCAGGATGTCAATATTTTGGTAGATGTATCTGATTAACACTACGCCATAATCCATGATTACTCAATGCTGAGCTTTCTCCCTATGTCTTATGGACTGAAGTAGTAGTATATGGGGGTTAACCTGCTTAGTGATTCACTCCTAAATTTTCACTAGGAGTTTTCTTCTTTTTCCTTTCTCCTTAATTTCATGGGATGCCAAGTATTTGTTACCATTACTCCAGTAAGATTTTTGCTCGTTGCTTTTTTTAGCTTATTAGCATTTTCCATGTCATCTCTGTGACTTCATTGTCCAGGATAAATTCAGGTGTGCGGAACAGGTGTTGATTTATCCAATAACAGAAAATAAATAACCTGGTTTGTTTAACCTCTCAAACAGAAGGAAAAAAAAAAAAAAAAAAAAGACTGCTGTTGACATAAAAACCAGATGGTTCTTGCCTTGCCATGAAGTCAGGATTTACAGCTTTCTAATCATGGAGAAGTGAGATTCTAGGAAGTCTTTTCAGTAGCAAGGTGCAGAGGGGAAAGAGGAGGAAGGGAATAGAAAAGGGGAAGGCAGAATATCCAACTAGTTTTGAAGAGGTCCTGCTAAGCTGAGAACAAAGAGGTCTAATGTAGTATCTGAGACAATGGGAGTCAAGGCCCACTGACAGGAATTCCCTTCTGTCCTGCGATGTGAAGGTGTGGATGGATGGTCACATCCCTGTGACACTTAAGCTGTACAAGCTGTGCGAGTTCTCACCTTATTTGTTGGGTTAGTTAAACCATCTGGACAAGAGTGGATGAAGAAAGTATCTATCTCAATGAATAAAGATGGTAGAAGTGAAAACGGCAACTTCACATAAACCAGAAGTTCTAGCTTCCAAGTACGTGTTGGCTACTTCTCTGGACTCCACAGATAAGCTCTGACACAATAAATATGTCTACAGATGTACGATTATGTGTATACATGTGCTAGATAGGCATATGACATGCAGTAGGAACGCAGAAAATGAAATACCACCGAGAGATCCTCCAGTCGATATTTATGTGCGGCATAACCACTGTTGCATTTTGCTTCCATGATGCATACGCAGGAACTGTTGGCCTAATGGAAAATGTAAAGGCCATGGAAACATTACGAGAGAGCAGCCTACCATTCCCTTTGCCTGAGTAAAACAAGCAAAGGAAAATCATGTAGGACGACACAGCCCCAGAGTTGCTTCAGTACACTTTGATGCCGATGTATCTGGAAGAGCAAGTTTCCATTTAGGCTTAGAGTTAGGAATCAGTGAATTCATCTGTCTGGCTGAACTGCAAACAGTTCGAATTTCACAGTGCAGCATTTTTGAACGGCAGCAAGGAAAATTTTAATTTATTATATTGGCTAATGGCAGATTCTTTTTTAAAAAGCAACGAATATTTGCACAACAAGTTCCTTAAAGCGATGAAGCAAGATTCAGTGCTAAAAATAACAGGCACGGGGAGGAAAAAAATTATAATATGCCCCTGATAATAAAACAAGAGTTCCTTTGAAATCATGTTTAGTAGCTAGTCAGAAAGTGTCTCAGAGTAGTAATTTATTTATACTTTTGTCTCTGCTCTGTTGGCAAAGAGTTTATCAAAAGCGCTCCATGAGATTAGATGCGTTTATCAACATAGGCCTGTGCTCCGCAAACCCTTGTCCATGCTAAGAATTGTTATGGCAGAAATCAGCAGATGAGGGGGTATAGTGTAAGTATGCAATATCCTTCCAGCATTAAAAGTTGTGCTGCTTTTAGTTTTGTCACCCAGCTTCTTAGACATGCCATTGCAAGCTGCAGATTAGTTTGTGTTCTCATTTAATCTCCTGACTAGTGTCTGTGGTTGAGAACAGAATGCCAGTATAATATTTGATATTTTTGGAAGTTTGTCATTCAAAATTACTTTTGCTCAAAGGTTGGTATACTGACTGCAAATAAATGCAAGCCACTAATAAAAATCCGACTCACCTAAACTGATCAATATAAAAGCAGAGCTCTAAATCTCTGTTACTGGTTAACACAGAAGAATGAGACAAAAAAATTAAGGCAGTTCTGTGAGGTCATGGCCCCTTATGAACACTCATATCAACATCTGAACAAAGTCTGTATGATTCTAATAATTTTTCTCAATTTCCTTTCAGACAAGTTAGTCTTCACTCCTGGAGTTGTTAAAGAACAGAATATAATCTTTACATATTTGTGAGTCCACCTCTGCACCTTTAAGTAGACTTGCCTTTAAATACACGTATACACTTTTACTGACAGAAGTTTGGTAATCAGCCTGAGTCTATTTTAACGTCTATTTTATATTTGATTTAAGATTAAGAATGAAGCTGAATGAAAAAGAAACAAAGGCAAGTGATTAGCCAAATTTAGCCTTGTAGGAAAGTCCTGACTGAAAGTATAGACATTACAGCATGGCAGAAAAGTCAACACATTTGAACTCTGCCCAACCAGAGCTGTTTCAGAACGTGTTACAAGGCAAGTGTTATCACAGAGCTTCCTTCAGGGTCCAGCTGAAATGGAAAAGGATTTCTGAGCTTGAACTGATATCTTTCTTTTCTGGGAGTAGGGGAAAAGAGGTGGGGAGGAGGAAGAAGAGATTAAAAAGTCATTTTTCACAATACTTTTTCATATTCTATAAAATATAATTTTTCTGTTTGAATAAGCATGCCTTTTCTTCATTTCTTCTACAGTACACACTATCCATCCAGTAGAGGGGCAAAATAAGTAAAATTCTGCTGGTTCTGGTCATGTTACCTATCTGGCATAAATTTCCTCTGGACAAAGCTCTTCTTTGAGGAAAGAATGGATTTATCTAATGGAAAGGTCATGATTGTAACATAAAGCCAAGATCTGATCCGTGTAAGTTTATCATATGTGGCTCTAATCATTGCACACTTCTGCTTCTCATCCCTTGTACCTCTTCTTTTTTAATCTCCCACTTCAATATCTGTATATCAACTGTTTTTTTTCAGAGATGGCCTGTGGCATAGAATAATTTTCAGCTTGTCACTCTGGCACGTTTTACTGTGCAGCCTAAACTCTTCTCACAGTTTAAAGCTAAACGGGCTAGTTTTGGAACACTAAGTAATGATTAGAAACGAAAATCAAGATCTTTAAAGTTTTCAGGGCGGGAGGGCAGGAACCTTGTCAGTTCAACAGAACTCAGTGGAAAAGCAGCAGCAGCACATTTCTCTAAAAAAATAAATTCCCATTAATTTCACTAGTGCAAAATCAGTGAACTCAACTTCCCTACTCGCCCAGTATGTTTCAAAACTGATTGAACTCATGATGTAAAATTGTCAAAGTAGGTTCTCATGAAGTGTGTTTTATCAGTATGCAGGTTAGCTGGCAGTGTTTTCCTACCTACCTCCACATGGGCTTCTTAATGATTAACTAATCTAGTCCACCTGCTTCTGATGCCATTCTAGGGACATTTTAAACAGAAAGATTAATCAAATGAACCTATTTTAACAATGCTTTTATTGAAAACATACACAAAGTCAACAAGTTATTTAGCTTCTGAATGTACATAATAGCGAATATTCATATTAGAGAAGAATATTTTAAGAAAAGGGGAAATACAACCGACATGCTGCAGTTTACATTACTAAGGCATTTAGGCTTAAGAGCAAGTTATAGCATGTGTGTGTCTGTGTGCATCTATATACACAAACACATATACACAGGTTATTTGATTTGAAACTGTACAGTGCTATGCAATTCATTATTTTTTGCTTTTTCTATTTTTTCGACACTAAATAAAGCTTTTATCCAAATGGTAGAAGTTGTTCACAGAACAGCAGTTATAATCTACTCTTCAAGAGTTTGCTTACAATTACAATAAAAACGATGCACAAAAAAACCCCCAGATCTTCATGGGAAAGTTCTCTCTTACCAAAATGAGGCTCAAGTAAGAAAAACACTAGTTTGCAAAGGCACCGTGGAGACAGGTTTTAATACATTAAATACAACATGAATCATTCACAATAACAAGTTTAGTGTTTCTGGGAACTTTGGTAAATACAACACAGTTGGTCACACAAAAATGTTTCTGTTGATTTGTCTTGGCAACTCAGATACATCAACAGTGTAACAGCATAACAGCTTTGTTCCCATCTGACAGAAAATAATGGCAGTTCTGCAAGGCAAACGTTAAACCTGACCGTATGTATTTATTAATTCCACAGTGTTTTGACAGATTATAGGGGATGTAACTTAAAGGATGCTGACACGCTCACTGAGGGCTTTCATTTCTGTTTCTTCTAGCTTGGTGTTTTCATTATGGTTAGCACTTGGACTAATAAGGTGTGCTGGATACTGCAATCCATGTTCTCCTGAATACTGTTCCCATCGGGAGTCGTCACTTTCATGGGTGATGTAACGTTCCCCCATTTTACACTCAAGTTCCCGCAAATCTAACCAGGTTTGATAGTCCTGAAATAGAATAACAGTATTAGTTTTAAATTTCCTAAAAAAAATCACATTCCCTCTACTATCAATAATACGCAAAGCACTATTAACTTGGCAGTCTAAAGGTTATGCATCCCTATTGCTCTGGAATGGAAAAATCTTACAATTAATAAATATGAAATCTGCCTATAGAGACAGGTTTCATCTCTCGAGGACTGACGGATAAATAAATTTTACTAAACTTTCCTAAGTATAGTATGGAGATGTTACAGCTTGTTTTGCAGAATGTACAGATAGTCTACAGATTTCCATAAAATCTAAATGAAGCATGGGTGGTAAAACAACTCCTCCACTAGTAACAAGATGAACATGGAAAAAGAAACATCTTTAAATCATACATGTACATCCTGTGATCTGTATCAGACAGTCAAGACAGTTGCTCCATCTCAGTGTAATGGTACAGGATGTGAACTCAGCTTGGGCTAGAAAAAATCTGCTTTTCCAAACTTAGGCAATTACTGGTGTGCTCAAAGAGACGTATACATCTAAACAACAAGGTATTTTGAAACTCCCTGTTGACAGTCAATGGCAAGGCTGGAAACTGGTTTGGTTCTCATGCTGTTTAGACCGTTATGCTCTGCTGCCTGTGATTTGCCTGAAGTATATCTCAAGTTTAATAATTTATTTTCTTATTCCCACCCAAAGCATACATGAAGCTGCAGTAAAAAAGCCAATCCCAGCCCCGTGCAGACTAACCTCTGCTCACAATCCTGTATCCAGTTTTCTTTTTCTCCTTCACCTTGTCTCAGCCTAAGACACAACCCTGGCCACCTAGCCAAAGCACCAGAAAGCCCACACGCTGTAAATGCGCGTTCATCCTTAGTATCTCACATCCTGGCCCACTTCTTACACAGGCATCATCTCAGAAATCATCTCTACATCTCACTGCCCTGCACCACTGTTGTCTTTCCTTAGTCCACCAGGTTGGGCTCTTCTGGAAAAAGGACTCATCTCGCCCATGGTGCTAGAGCTGCTGCTGTGCTGCCTTGTCTTAGTTCACCTCCACTCACTGCTGCACAGCGATAACAGTAGAGAGGTGAAGGACTCCGTCCCATCATGTGAGACAGCCAGCATCCTTGCTGCAGACCTTAGGCTAGATCACCCCTCTGGTCCCCAAAGGCTCAGGGAAATGCATTCTACAATGGTTGCCAAGGAGAAAAGCAGCCTTGGAGGAAAAGACTGGAGAGTGACAGGAAATCTGGGAGGAAGAAAGCAAGCACAGGAGAAATGTCCTTGGGGAAAGTGGGGTGGGAGGTAGCAGCCCTTCTCCTCCCATACCAGTAAGTCACCCTTCACTTTGAGGAACAGTTGCAACAGCAAGGCAGGAGCCAGTTTTCAGTTTGGATAAAGATTTCTCTGGGATTGTGGATTACCCATCTGATCTGTGCCACGCCTGTGCCACGAGCACTTTCCTAGATGCAAATGTGGACACCTTGGGAGATCCTGCTGGCTTATGTCCCAGCCTGGCCTCAGCTGGTCCCTGTGCCCAGGGAGGGCTCCAATGCCCTGGTCTGGGGCGACCCCCAGGCTGCCCTCCTCCCTGGCTGGGGGCAGTGGGATGGGCCCTGGCTGCTCACTGCACCGGGTCTGCTTTAGGTCTTTCACTTGCAGTGATTTAGCTGCTGCCAGGATAAAAAGAGTTACCATATAAGGAGCAGAAGACAGTGGCTGCTATCATCTCAAAAATTCCTAACATTTCTGTTTTCAGTTGAAGATTTCAACTGAAGGTGGCTAATGTCTTTTCCTGGAAAGCATACAACATCACTAGTTCTTCTGATGACTGTGAAGTAAAAGCAGATTGATTAGTTTTAATAAGTGAATCAGGTAGGCTTCAGGCAATGAGAAAACCTGAGTTAAATGACTCTAAGGGTTTTTTATTTGTGTGTGTGTGTATATATATATGTATCGTGTTCTCAGTGGAAAAACAAGATAAAATATTTTTTAATGTATTTTGAAAACATGAGAAATTGGAATCTAATACTTCAAAAATTAATGAGAAAGTATAGGCAAACTGGTGAAGGAGTATGTGATTCTCGGGATCTGAAAACATCTTTTTTTTGATTTTTTTGAGTTTGTGGATTTCCTTAGATCATACTGTGCTTAAAGACGAAAATTTTTTATACACTTAAGCCTAAATGCATAGGAAAAAACATGGAATTTGTAGAAATACCTGTAACCACGGGTGGCTTAACGTTTTGTCCACACTGTAGCGCTTTCTCATTTTCACTTGCAACAAATTATTTATGAGATCAATAGCTGAAAAGAAAGAATATTGGAAAATGTCAGTTTAAATATATTTGTTTCAACTATGACATGCAAACAGAAAGACAGACAGACACAGTAGCTGTAAAAAGAGGACAGTTATCCCTTCTTATCCAGCCTTTTACAAACAGCAGTCAATGCTGATTGTCCCTGAAGGCACCCTTGCAACCCTTCCTAATGGGATTACAACTGTTATACCAACAGTTGCCTCCTAGCTAGCATACCATCTACCTCTGTTTGTTCATCTGCAGGCACACAGCAAAGGTTGAAGATAATTCTGACTCAGTTCCTGCTTAAGTGAAAAAAATCTCACTACAGTGTTCTTCAGGTACTACAGTAAACATATATAGATGCATATATTTCTCTGAGACTCCCAGTATCACTTTTTGATGACTGACAGCAGCACCTTCCCAGGCACTGAGTGGAGGAATCAGGTTTTATCAAATTTCTTAATTTATGGTTTTTTGAAGGAGTCTATTATTCCCTGAGGTTATAGGTCTCTCTGCTGCGGTGCCTGAAGGGAAGAGGCCCATGAGTCAATGACCGGTGCATGGAACTGCACCAAGTGACCCATTTGGAAAAATCTCTGGGATGAGACTGCTGAGCTTTGAATGCATCTACTAAAACCATTTAAACAATTTAAAAAATAAAAAAGTAAAGGTATTTTAAAAGTTAAGTTCTACTCTAGGTGATGCTAAATGTTCGGCATGCATTCTGCAAGAAGCTTGTTGTTATAGAATAATTGACCATCCACGAGGAATTATAGTATCACTGCAACCTTCCCCTTTCATCATAGTATCTATTGGCTTGTATAAAGTATGCTGGTTTATATCTTTATTTCTTTGTTTATAACATGGTGATGGGGAAAAATGGTCTTGAAAGCAACATAGAAACACATCGTCACTGAGGGGAATTGGGTCCGAAATGTGCCAGATGGACATTGTTGCCAGGTGGGTATCATTTTGTCTGTTTTAAATGCAGGAGATGAGACAGAATTCTTTAAAATGGTACATCTCTGAGGTTGCATTTTGTGCAGCAATATGGAAAAGCTTTTCTTTTTCAACAGAGGCTTCCTCTCCCAAGGCTCAATTTGCCAACTAGAGCTTTCTGTGTGTTTCTGCCATGGGGCAGAGCTCAATGTCTAGGAAAATGCGAATGTATATGGCAGCCTGTCTGGATGCATGCAGTAAGTCTGACAGAAAAACTTACTTTTAGCAATAGTGGACTGTCACTGAAGTAGCCCTGACTTCCTGGTGCTGAATATTATCTTGTAAATCAAAGCAATTGTGGGAATGAGATAAAACAAATCTTGGTACTTCTGACAAAGAAAGCATTGCCAAAGGTTCTGAGCCATGCTTTTCCTGGAGCAGATGGTCCTAATTTTACTTTTTCTGTTGTGGACAAACAGATTTTTAGCTTCTACCTCTTTTAGTGTAAAGTACAGTTCAGGCTAAATTCTCTAATACATATTTATTTTGTTCCCTCTCAAAATGCCTGTGAAGTGGATGGGGGCTCAGAAAGCCCGTGGATAACCAATAGGACCACTACTGGTAGATGCTAGCACTCTGAAAACTCATTTATTTTCCAAAATCGTGGGGTTAATCTTTTTCCTCTTTCTTTCTAAGAGAAGTTCTCAAGACACTGACAGATTCTGTGGGACTATTTAAAGGAAATGAAGAAAGAACCCGGTTATTCTCTCTTTTTCAGCTTACAAAAAACCCATCCTGTCCTGATAGTCTCCTGACACTGGTCAGACTACAGTTCATGCAAGATGTACGAACAGTAACATTCACGTTGACTCAATTTCTGAATTTAAAAAAAAATAAAAAAATAAATAGTTTGATGACTATTTTTTTAGTTGCACTGCTTAAAAACACTGGAGATAAAAATTTGGAAGGTATTGTATTAACATTTAATTTAGACATACAAATGAAGTGTGATTCAGGGGATCAAACTGGGGCATCAACTGTTAGGAAATTAATTTTTCTGTCTAGGAAGATAATGCAGTTTTGAGAAGAAGGTAGCAACTGCACTGTGATTTTCAAGTAAATTTTAACTAGAGACTGATTATTGTTTTAAAGCAAGGTTTTGAAGTAATCCTTGCAGACATTTTAGGAGCTTTATAAAGTTTAACAACATTCCTCTGTAGAATCAGTAATTCAATAAATGCAGAGCATTAGGAAAGACCTATGGCCTGCACATCATCCAGAGGAATCCAACAGGTTATCACCAAGGAAGCAACCTGAATGAAAGTTCTGAGAGGATTATGGTACTGCTTTTTCTAACACTTCTGTGGGCTCCTGTTTACTTCCCGTGATTTAAGGATAGCATAAGTAGCCAGCTTATCAACTTCCAGGAGCTGGAGACTTTGTTAAAGGAGATAAACTAGCTAACTACTCCAGTAGTATGACTACTGGTCATGTAGGTAGGTGCTCATTCAGCAGAATCCCCCACAGGAATATTCAAATGCCCTTGACTTTTGGAAAGACTGCTCTTTAATTCCATTTTACTGGAAACAACCTCTAGAGTCAGGAGGTTCCTGTTTCTAGTTTATAGCAGTTTATTAGTGTGGCAAATAATTAATTGTAGTAAAGACACGATAACAATTTCTACTCTAAGTATCAAATTAACACAATTACAGTTTTCATAGGAATGACTGCTTTAACCCAATTAGGATGTGACCCACACATTAATGCAAAAGTTTACGAAATATCTGAAAATCCTATTACGAACCTACCATTCATTTAGTCCTATCACACAGACTTCAGCTTTTCAGGTAAGTTATAAAAAAGAAGTCACCTTAAGAATACCAAGAAAAGCAGTCCTAACTTAACAACTAATTTATACTTGGTCCAGAATTTTTAAAGTACACCTCTATATTAGCTACTCTTACAGCCATCACTTGTAAAAATTCAAGTTGCTGCCATTAATGTAAAACTAAGGATTTTCTAGGCCCTGGATTCTTCCGAGTATAGCTCTGTTGATCAGTGGTATAATTTTTTCATACACATAAACCCTTTCCATATTGCTGGTCAATACAGCTTTGTTGACAAATGCTGTAGCATAAATACAGTTATTTTTGGCAGAAAATAATCTTCAACTGGCAGAGCTTATTATTTTCAGGGACACGGATTCAAGAAATTCTTGGCAATTAAAAGATGCACCTCTACAAGAGAGGCTTTCTAATATTAATCTATCCTAGCAAACGTGTAAGTAGAGCTAAGACCTTATTTTAAACAGCTAGTTAAACATTTACTGAGGTAGAGAGCATCTTTGAGCTGTAACGTGCATTTGACCTCCCGGTACTTACTGCTCATTCATGTGACTTTGTCATTAATGTGTGAAACAGTGTTTCTACTCACATTATGCTGAAACAAGTCTATATAAACACTGGCTTGAAGGCAGTTGTGGTATTTATTTCTGACTCAAAAGCAGTGTAACAGGCACACCATGATCAAATTTAATGCATGGAAGAAATCGTATTGTTGCTTCCCAAATTATTTAATAATACGAAGTAACATGAAGCACCTAATCAACAGTGTGCACATCACATAGCTCATCAGGCTAGTAGTAATAGCTTTGTTGGCAGCTGATGAACAAAAAATTGTGAACACAATGATTTATTAAAATTCCACAATAGAATGAAACACACCATGAATAATCCAAAGCTTGACACAGCACACTTCAGGACCATGCAGTTCAAAAGAACAACCACCACAGTGGAGACATGCCAGGTAAGAACAGGACAAAATCCTTCAGGGAGTTCTGTCTTTATAATTAGCAGTATTTATTTTTTTGTAACTCATAGCTAAATCAAAATATTTTGAGATGATGCAGATTTGGTGGACTGGAAGGTCAAAGTTGGAAATGAACAGTAAAACTGTTGTAAATAGGCCCACGTTTGATAGATGTGAAATTTAAAGCTATAAAATAGGAAAGAATTCTGTAAGTACATTCCTCTGCATGAAGACCTAGCAAAATTCCACAACGAAGTCTGAATTCATGTCAAATTGTCATAAAGCAATTCAGTGAATTTGGAAATATAAGCTGGCTTGACAATCACTGAAGACAGAACAGAAATAGCAGATTGGACGATGGAATGTTTAGTGGCTGTGACAAAATCCGTTTTTCTAGAAGATACCCAAAGTTTACCACAGAAACTACCTCCCTACAGTAACGTCTTACAATTCTATTTAGGCATACAAACACAAACTCATTTTTTTGGTGAGTATTCTTTCAAAAGAAAGAAGCTATAGGAAAAAGGTGGAAAAATGCAGTTGCTTAGTCAGGGTGGGAAACAGAATTCGCTATGGAGTAATCTGTGAGACTGTGTGTGTACACACACAGTCTCTGGAAAACCTTAAAATATAAAGCAATTGGGTTTGGTGAAGTTACAAAAGGGATTTTGTGCGTGGGGGCTAAGCTTTGGGAAATTATGTTTGCAGAAACATTACAAACAGATAATCAGTGGGGAAAAAATACATTTCTGAGAGCTACGAAAATTTAAATGTCAAAGTTTTTATAGGTTAAATTTTGATGGGGGAAGAGGACAGACAAAGCATTCCACAAAACCCCTAGAATTTTTCAGCAAGAAGAGTTGATGAGATTAATCCAGATCTTATGACATCAGACAGACATGCTATGGAGAGAAAAGAGTGATAGTCAATGACTAGACCATATTCCTGAGTAGCTGAGAAGACAGAACTGCTGATAGTGACTGAAAGACATTAGAAACTCTAAAGTATTATCCTCAAATAGATTCTGCCTTCTTTCTTGGCTTGTGACTGTAGATTTTTATTTTAAAAATTGCTAGAAAATGCTACAGAAAAAGTAACTCTCAAGAAAATAAACTAATACAGACCACACTATTACATTCATGACACACTTTTCCTCCAAAATACAGTTTCTTCCCATATGTTTTTGCTCTGAACCTGCTAGACTTTAAATGTATTATTTATATAGTCATGCAGTTTAAAGTGTTACAGGTCATGTGTTTTTACAAATCTATTGCCTCATCATTGCAGTTTTTAAAACCTTAGGACCACTAATTGAATAAGGAACACAGAATTGGAACATTCAGGCTACTTTACCACTGTTGTTGCTTTTCCAGACACAATATTTAGGTATGACCTATCTGCTTTTTTTTTTTGTTTTTTTTTCCTCCCTTTAAAGTTTTGCTACCTTTGCATTCCAGCTCCCAAATTAACATGCTGTTGCTTGGCAATATCACAAAAAGCATCTACTGAGCACTAAAACCGAAGTGCAGATAAACACAGCAACATTCACTCTAATTTGTGCACTATCCATTAAAGAAATATGTGACTTTGCTAAAAAGTAAAATATCTGAGCTTTTAATTCCTCTCTGTTTACAATAAAAATAGAAGTAAACATGGCAGTAATTAAGTTTAGCTATTTTTGAACTTTTTACATGAGTAATGGTCTGAAAAGAGTACTGAAATAACTATAGTTGCAAGAAGTTTTGCATCCAATTTGGCTCTCTGAGCCACAGTAATAGTCATAAGCAATAAAGAAAAAGTTTGAGCGCTGTTCTGGTTTTCTCAGTGTCCATTTTTGTAACAGGCATGCAAAAACTCCTAACTGCTTTCATTAGCAATTTTGTGACAAATTATATGCCCTTTAATAAAATTGTTTTACAGACGCTGGCAATGCACTTGGTTGATGATCACTTCCCTTCATCTAAACTGAAAACTGCATAACGAGGTAAAAAAACCACAACTTTTGAAACATTTATGGTTCCCCTAGAAGTACATACACAGAATTTCAAGCAAACAAGTTACTGAGGTTTAAGAAGTAACTAGTTCATGTGTACCAGCTGCATATGTTTGTGATCCTAACCCAGTACAGCTGTGAAGTAAACCCCCCTATCTATTGTTTTAGGGTATCTGTCTTATCTGCCATCACTTGCATCAAGCAGGATTGCTGATATAGACAGCAATAGGTTTGAATAAACATGGAGGGGTTTTTTAGTTCAATTTGGTACGTAATTCCTTCTACTACTTCTCACTGTTCTACAACTGTGTTTCTAGGATTATCATATTATGAACATTCATAGCAAGCAGTACTGACATATTTCAACAGTAAAAAACACCCAAGTCATGCTTACTGCATTTTATATGATCAGAGAACCTGAGCATCCTTACCAGCATGCATAAATCAGAGTTAATCTTAATACTTAGCCTAGCTCTTCTAAGTTCCCTGAATTCTTAGTTTCTGTCTGCAATTACTGAGGCACATAATATAGCCTCTGGATGAAGGTACCACTTTTAAAATCTATCTGTAATGTACAGTTCATGGAATCGACTGTTGAAGCGTGCTCGAACTCAGCAGTGTCTTTTGGACATATAAGAAGAATGCAGTAAGTAATGGAGAAAGGAAGAAGAACATCTACATTACTTTTACTTATGGTCACTTATTGACAAACAGCTCCTATTTTTCAAATTCGCAGAGCAAAACACTTTAAAAAGTAACCTGGTCTAGTGGAAGGTGTCCCTGCCCATGGCAGGGGTGTTGGAACCAAATGATGTTTAAGGTCCCTTCCAACCCAAAACATTCTATGATTCTATGAAATAATTTTTATTTGCAATGTTGAGTAAGTAACTTCATAAAATTGTTAAATAATCATCTGTGTTTCCCCCTTAAGTGCTTCAACGATTGATAGTGTCAATTATCACAGCACTGTTCAGAACTGTAATCCAGATTAGATGTGTTAGGACACTGGGCACAGATTTGCATTTTAACCATGCTATACGGTCACAGATAACACAAATTGGATGGGGCCAGGAGGTGTACAGGGCCCATTCACCTGCTCTCTTTTTGCCCTGCACAGGACTGTGAATCAGAGTAGCTCACAAGAGAAAACGGTTCCTTTACCTCCCCTAGTTTATCTGGAGCTTGAGTTCAATTTTGAGCTCTAAAAGTCAGCGTTATCAAGTAATACTTGGACAGAGATCTAGACTCCAACTCCCTGTGTTAAACACAATGGATCTGTTCAGTCTGTTTTCAGGGTTTTGTTTAGCACAATAGAGTGGCTCATCAGCTAGGAATTCAAAATATACACTAAAATCACAATGTATAAGCAGATTTTAACTCTGCAATTTGTTTAAGCATGTTCTTTCCCACCCTTCTGCATGCTTGCAGCCTGATATCCATCAATTCTTAATGAAGGCTGTGATTCTATGAAAGAAGAGATAGCACCCCAGTAGGTGAGTTTGCCATAGGTGCTCTACTGAATCTTCACCTCTGAATGCAGAAATTGATCTTCTGTCTACCACAGTAGAAACTCGTGGGAGACAATTTCTTGCAGCCTCTTCTGTGTTGATTGCTGTTTGCTTATTTCTAGCGCCAGATAAAGCATTGCTGCCAACAGATTCTGTCAGCTTACATATCAGAAGTGTGTGGAGGTTCAGGAGGACTTCAGTGTGTAATTGTGCAGACTTATAACTGCCTTTTTTTTTTCTTTTTTCCCCCAACAGATCTCATCAAACTTCATCTGCTACCGAGATAAAACAACAGACAATGCTCTCGAAGCATTTTTCAGCTGAGAATCTCACATGGATATTATATATATTATAGTGAGCAGTAGGCACACTTCTTGAAGCTACCATTAACATGTAAGTTAAATATGTCACCCGAAACCCAGAAAAACTGTACTGTAATTAAAGGAAATTGTAAATGGTAATACTTTAATTCAATTTGGTATATATTCAGGAAAAAAAGATAAGAATCTGATGTTAATAATTTTTCCTTTTCTTTAAGATTTATTAAGCAATCTTGCAATAAGTTAAGGACATAATGATTAAAAAAAAATCCCAAAGAAAATCAAGCTGCCTGAACATGTTTGTTATATACAAGAAATGTCAGTGAAACCAGAATTGATGTTTTTGTTACATGCCCTACATAGTTGTTTTCAGAGACATCTTTAATAGAATTCATTTACTGTCTTTAAAGACGTTCGTAGTGAATTATTCACATTATTTTTTTACTATCAAAAATCTTTGATGTCCCTGACTAGAATCCCAGTTTTGAAAGTCTCATTGGTTATCTCCAAGCCTTTCCCCACCTCCAGAAAGCCACCCCTATGACACTTTCTCACACTGATCTTGAAATCTTATCTGCTTGGAATTGTTCGGTATCTTTTTCGTCTTCTCCACAGAAGGACTATCAGGGTACAGCATCCTAACAAATGGAAACTAAAGTAGTGGTAGAAGTAGAATGAGAAATAGACTGCAGAGGTACTACAGCTGAAAGACGAGGTACAGAAGTAAATATAAGCAACACCAGTTCCAGCAACTGAGGTTCCCCACAAGATTCTACAACAACCCCGTAGGTGGCTATGTGCCTCCTCCAACACCTCTCAGACAGATCCCATGCTAGAGGATTACGCCATGTGCTCTCTATACATGCTCTGCAGGAAATATCTAAAGCAGCTGATAGCACAGAACAGAAACTTTATGTTAGAGTACATTACGGTAGATTGAAATTTCAAACTGAAATTCAAATTTTCAATTGAAATTTCAATTTTTTTTTCCACTGTTATGTACGGGGGGTGGGAAAGAAAGAGCAAAATACAACTACTCTTTTTAAGCCTTTATATAAAACGAGCCACAAACAGATATTACCTTCATGAGAAATTTCTTTCCATGGATTAGGCGGATACATGAAAGCAGCATTCTGGATTTGGTCATGTATGTCTTCATCTTCATTGAATGGAAAGGTACCACTGAGGCTTACATAAATGATGACACCCACAGACCACATATCCAGAGACCTGTTATAGCCTTTGTTTCTCAGCACTTCTGGAGCAAGGTAGGCTGGCGTTCCTACAACTGAACGCCTAAATGACTTCTCTCCAATGATTCGGGCAAAGCCAAAATCACAAAGTTTTACCTGTTTAAAGAAAAGTCACTATAGTAAAACAGACATTACTTTTATTATCAAATACATACTTGAGGAACTTTTATCAAGATGCAAGATGCATCCCTACTGTTTCTTCAAGAATACTTCTTGTTAAACTCCTCTGTGAGAGGAACACCCTTATTCCACTGAGACATTTGACCTTTGCATCTCCTCTATTCCTTCACTCCATGAATAAATCATGGTAAAACCAGTAACAGGACAACTTAGAGTGAAAGAAATGCAGTTTTGGATGGGCCTAACAGCTCAGGCTCCTGGCAAAAGTAGTAATACAAAGTAATACTAGTTCATTCATAGCATAAAAACACAGCAAACAGAAAAAGTGTTTTACCTCTGGCTTTTTCCTAAGTCAAACAAGTTAGCAAAATTTAGTTCTTCAACTTCCACTTTCATTTTATTGTGCATCTAATTACACCCTGCCTCTCTGGAAACCTCCTTGCCTGATTTCTTCAGAGGGACAGATTTAGCTGCTTGAAAATTCTCATTTAATGCCTCAGTATAGATCCTTCCTTCACAATTGTTGATACTGGTATTATTTAGAAATTACCAATAGTGCTCCTTCTGAATATGGGCAGTTGGAGGACGTTATAGTTAAACTCTGAAGATCAAAGGTAATAGGAGATGAAACAAATACCTTTTAATGAGAAATACAACGAGCCAGGAAGTATATTTAAATAGCCTGCAATCCACCTGGCATTTAAATGCATAAAATTAACGAAGAAGCTCTTCTTCATGAGTTCTACCCTAAGTTTCAGAAAAACAACCGTCTTTCCAGTAACTGCTTGCAAATTGTCACTTATCTGGACCAAATCAATCAGATAAGTAATTTGTGCTGTAACAGTGAGCATCTTAGAAACAAGTGCACAAGTACTTATGTCACATTTGAACCTCTAGTTGAATATTTTAGGCAAATGACAAAAGACAAGGATTTTCAAACGTGTCTTATTTGGAAAGTTTTTTGAGTAAGTGATCAGTTTTATCATATCTAAAAATTCTGTGTAGTTCCTGGAGGAGATACAGAGAGGTCACTAATCACTTCTTTGTTTCTTCATAAACTAATGACCGCTAACACCTATTAATTTGAACAATTTATCTTAATTAAGGGCATTTTCTACTTGCCTGTGGGAAAGGATCAGCTGATGCCAGTAACACATTTTCTGGTTTAAGGTCACAATGAACAATATTTTTGAAATGAAGATGTCTTAAAGCAACAAGGATCTGTGAGGAAAGAAATCAGAAAGAAATTCAGGTTTAAATGTTGTAATTTTTTTTTTGGTTTTACATTGTTCGGACAGTATAAGTGATCAGAGAATCAACGGCCACTGTAGAGAGAAACAATCCAACAAGAATGTACCTTTTACAACAATGTCTACAATGGGGAAAAAAAAATAAGGCAAAAATGGCAGCTATTATTTGCTGTGCCTCAAGTTTTTTTGATGTTTCACTGTACCAAACATGATTTTTCCCTCCCCAAAAACTGGGTTCTAAGTACTTGTTTACATTTGGTGGTTTTTTTGGTGAAATCTTTGGACACAGGAACATTTGCAAAATGACATTCCAGATGTAAATTCACTCAAAAAATTTCACAGAAATATTACGTGATCCATTTTAAACATTTCCTTGAGGAAAGAAAGCATAAGGAGCCTTGCATGTATTTTTATTCCATTCCACACACAAGAACATGGCAACAGAGTGTAACAAAAATTTTTATCCTAGTCCTGCAGCTTAACTCCTTTCCTTGTGTCTGGTCAGCGGCTGGCAGAATTTCTCACTATATTCAAGCAAGGAATGGCGAGGAGGCTGAATGGTTTTTCTTGAAGGCAAGAAACCAAATTCTGGAGCTGGTGGCAGTTTCACCCATGAAAGCCCGAAAACTAGGGAACCTACTAGTCTACCCTGAATAATAAACTTCCACAGTAACACCGTTGTTCCTGCTCCCTTCTTCCTGACTGCTGAAACACAGACTGCTCTGACACTGAGTTGGCTCATTACTCAATCGCATGTCTGAATTAAAAGCAGTATTATAGGCAGCCACAGAAGCAATATGATACTATGACAGCAGAACGAAAAAAAAACCACCCGATCACATTGTTAACAAAAGTCATACAGGAAACCAGACTAACTGAATCAGAGGTAGTGCTGAGATCCAATCTCAGCATAGAAAATATTCACAAAAATGCATAGTACGAACTGCAACGGTTGGGTATCTGGCAGTTCAAGAGGCTCAAATTTCTTTGTGTAGGTCTTCAACAGTTTGCTGTCAGTGCTTCGCATCCCTTCCTTGTGCTTAATTCTTCACGCATATGAGAAACTCAGCCAGACAGCTGTACATGTGTCTAGTTCTAGGTCCTCTTAATGGTTTACTACCTACCAGATAATGTACACAAAGCTGTCTGTTCCATCCCTGATATTACAATTCAGGCTTTCATAAATCATACACGTAAATTACACCAAAAGCAAAAGATAAGAAACAGCAACAATAATTGACCTCAAATCTCCTTCTAGGTCTGTAATTAATTTCTTACCTGAGTAATTAAAAACTTTGTTATTCTCTCTGGCAATCTGCCCTTTTCACTTGATAAGATCATCTCCAGCATGTCTCCATGGAGTTTTTCCATAACAACAAACACTCTTTCCGGTGTCTCAAACATACACTCCAGATTTACAACTCCAGGATGATGAAGATTCTATTAAAGATAAATACAGCACTTGAATAACATAGATTTCCCAACACGATCAGTAGGTTTTGTCATTACATAGCCAGCCTTCGCACCCTCCTAAACCAGACAACATTTCACTCTTTCATAATTTAAACCGTGTGCCTAATCTGTATGCAACAGGCACAAAATTTCTAGGGACAGTACAGGAGAATGGCTGAACTTCAAATCATTTTAACAAACATGCATTTTCCTTGTTGTGCCTGGTGGTTAAAACTGCAGAAGATGAATTCTTAACATTACATTCCCAATACATCTGGTCTTGGCTGTTCGTGCAGATTAAGCAGCAAAAACACTAGTATTTTTTGCAAAATACTAGTGATTATAAATTAATTATCACATTACCTGATATTTATAGTAATGTATAAATGGACTTAATACAGGAAAAAGAATAGAAAAATACCTGTAAAATTGCAACTTCATTACGAAGTTGACTTTCCTGTTTAGTTGGAAACCTTAGTTTGTCAATTATTTTAATGGCAACATCTCTTCCTGTTTTACGATGTTTTCCTGCATTAACAAAACAAAAGGCCTCTATCAATTAACATGATTAATTCTGAAAAATGTTCCACTTTCACTGGACTGTACAAACAACCCCAACCAAGCAATTATCAGAGCAGGTTTGCAGCAAATTAAGTCACGTAAGTCATTAG
Organism: Chionis minor; assembly: GCA_013398295.1. Lineage (NCBI taxonomy): Eukaryota > Metazoa > Chordata > Aves > Charadriiformes > Chionidae > Chionis > Chionis minor. Next base: position 336,104 of record VZSF01002953.1, read on the forward strand.
AAGTTTTCTGTCGTTTCCCTTCTTCCTACCCTTTGACAAGAGAACTTTTCTCATTATCATCTGACAAAGCTGTTTAAACATGTAAGAAACATACATGAGAAAGTCAGCTCTGCATTTCAAGAATATAGATGCAAAGCTTACTTTCTGAGAGAGATATATATACATGCTCATTCATATACTTCAACTGCATTTTCTGCAATTGGCAGATTGTAGGCTTAGTCCTTCAATAGTAGCTCCAGACTAGCAAATAATGAAATAGGTGATTGCCTTTAGGCATGTGAGTGCATGTCCCAGGTTTATCAGACTCACAGAGATACTTCAGTGAGAAATTTGTAGTTAGTTCTCACTTCACACTGTCTCAAATAACAGCTGTACCTAAATACACCCCCAAAAACTCCTGAAAAAAAGAAGGAAAATAGGAAAAATGATTAAAGAAATAAAAAGGAAGAAAGAATTCTAACAAACTACTGAAAAAAAAACCAAAGGAAAAAAGCGCACAAAAACATGCCAAGAAAAACAGCAGGAAGAAGAAATTATACTTTTTTTTTATTCTTCAATTATATTTCTTAAAAAAAGAAGAGTTTCTGCACTTCTGTGTTTTCTTTACTAGAACTTATAGAGAATATGAAGCTATTAATATACACTGACTCACTACTGGGTAGAAAACTTCAAATTACAAAATGACTTTGTCAACAAAACTCAGTTTCATTGTTTAATGAATACGGCTTATGTAAAAAAATGGGCAACTAACTTCTGTAACAAACCATTTCAGGGTACGCATACTTTCATCATTCAAGAAATTTTCTGTCTTAAGCGTAAGTGTAGAGCACATCAAAGCCTTACCTCCATAAACAATTCCAAACTGTCCTGATCCCAACACCTCATCTGGGAAGATCTGGTATACCGTGCTAATATCCTGTTATATAAACATAACAAATATTAAGCCCTGAGATTTGGAAACAAAATTTCTATTTAATTTGCTTTTTCTAATGAGAAGTAGCACACATTTACTGTAGTGCATTTCAAAATATATTATCTGCCACAAACGTTCATGCAAGTTTTCTAAAAAGCCATGGTAACTGTAATTGTTGTAAAAGCTGCAGCATCTTCAATAGGTTTCAGCTGCTGCCATCTTCCAGGCAAGTAGCTCCCAGTGCACATTACACTTTATCTCCGTGAAATTTGAAGATGAATGTACATATGGAAATAAAGAGGTTCTTGTTAGCAAAGTTCTGCCCAAATGTCCCAGGATCCCAGATCTAGGAATTGCTGCTGGGTTTTACGAAAAGGGAGAAATTACTAATTTAAAACGTTCTTGCAAAAGTTCCCATGTCAGTTCATGTCAGTCACAGAAATGCAAGTGGTTTCTTAGATTATGGAAAGCTTTGTAAGTATCAGCAGTTTTGGGCTTTGGCTGTTTGTGCTTGTCCACTGAGAGGGGTAAAATATTCCATGTGTGCCAGAGAGGGAGTCTCACATGTCACTATTTCTTAGTGCCCAAAGACAAGATAAAGCACAAGCCGTTAGCAGATTCATTCGGGAGACCTCAAGCCAACCTCAAATCCTGGAGCTCAGTTTAATTTCCCTGATATTTAACCAGCAGTAGACACAATGGAGAGTAGAAGAATGCCAAGGAGTTGGTAATAGAGGCTGTCCTGCATTTTCTTAGGAAACAAATGGACAATTCCTTCCCTAGCATTTTTCTGGCAACTACCCGAGCTGCCCCAAAGCTGCACTCGTCTGCAGGCAGTCCTGTTCTGAGACAGAACGTCAGTGGGGTGGCTGTTTGCCTTGACTGCATGTCCTGGGCCTAAATAGTCCTAGGTAAAAGAAACCCGAATTCTTTACATATGTGTAGCAACATGTGTAACTCTTCCTTTGGACAGAGCTTCATCTTTGTACAACAGAGAATATCTGATCTCCCCCTGACGTCAGGAAACAGCACACTTAGCAAGGATTGTGATTAGCTTTACAAAGTTCACCTGACAGAAATCCCATGAACTAGTAACTTCTATAGGTCGTTTTTCCTTTTGGTAATTAACATCCTGTGAAGATACATAGTTAAATTCTGCGTTAAGAGAAATTACCCATATGTAATTCTTGCGTCTCAAGACAAGGTGCCATGAAGATGATTTTTCTCAGAAGTTAGCAAAGCTAATTGTTTGTTAATTTCTACAAAGTAAGCGGGAAATGGCTGATGGGAACTCCTCTCCAACATTCCTCTTTGCAAAACAGATCAATGACTTCGCAAGCTTAATCATAGCACGTCTAGCACCAGCATCTAGAGAACACTCACCACATTTTCTTGAACTTGGCAGTTTGACACAGAAATACTGATGGATATATCCCCTGGGGAAGAAAGGAAAATATACTTTAGATTGCTGTGCTTTTAGTTCAAACGTGGTAATAGGAAATGACATTTACATTACATCAATATCTACTGACAGCTCGAGAAATTGGACCAATTAGGTCAGCTTGTTCATCTAACAGCCAATATAAAGTTACACCAGCCCACAAATATGTGACTTGAACAAGTTTTACAGTGTATGGTAAAGAATAGAATTATACATTTCATTACTGATTTTATAATAGTGGAATCTCGTAATTCCTATTTTTTAGCTTATTATTGCTTTTTGTGCATTCTTTTTAAGGGCTTTAGAGCTCATACAAATAACATAACTGCAACAAGAGTAAACTGCTTTTATTTAGTGGATTTAATAATAATTTTCTTAATAGTGTCATCTACAATGTATTTGATGTTATTCACATCAATACGTATTCAAATCGGTATGTGTAGTGTTAAAAGTAATACACATTTCAGCTGGCTTAAGAGACATTATTAAAACACATAATGGAAATAAAAATTTGCACTTGCGCTGTAATACAACAAATATCAGATCCAACCTCTACAAATTCAGAGCTTAGGATGTTACCATAAGCATTTTGAACTGTAAATCTATGGAGGGATTCAATAAAACTTGAGAAAATGTCTACTGCTAAATGTATTACACAAAGAGGCCATTTTCAGGAGAAAAGAATGGATCTTTGGAGCATTGGCACCTCTGTATCCCACCTCTGCCTAGAATTTCTTAGTATGCATTTCAAGCAACATCCAAACCAGTGTTCTCTAATATAAAGCCTGTATTACACTCCAAAGACACTCACTACTGCCCATCAGCACCTTTTCCAGTTGCATTAAGTATCACAAGTAACTTCTGCCCCATGTTGACTTACTCCCTCATCCTTTCCTTAGGAATAGGCTGGTTTTGGAATGGAACGTTTCAGTTACGTAGATATTTTTTATCATTGACAATTTGTTTTCAAATATATGTGTTGCTTTGTGTTTACACCAAAAAAGGCATAGACAAAGACTTTGAGCAGAAGACAGATGGTCGCCGTCATCCTCAGTCCCCACAGGAGTTTGTTCTAAAGGTCTTGCATGACCTTAATTTTCACACAAGAACCCCAAAGATAACTACTAACATGTAAAGAAAATTTTCAAACTTCTCAAGAGAGAAGACAGCTGTCATTCCGAGTCCGGCATTTTAAGTGATCTGTTTAGCTATGCCAGGCTCAAACCAGGGCCACTAGGCAACTAGCCTGATTGAAATGACATCCAGAATTTGACACGATTTTATGCAGGAACCCAGTCGAGAAAGCGAAGGACAGAGCTGATCTAATCTGATAAGTGAGCTGTTGTGCCTGGAGATGTAATGTCACAGCCTGTTGTATCACTTGGTTTCTGAAGGGCTTGGGGTCTTTTTAGAGCATTTCACGCTGCATTAATAGCACCCAGATGTCAAGTGCTAAAGCGGGTGTATATTACAACAAAAGATCTACTTCAAATTGTGTAGACATACCCAAATTTGCTTTACACTAACTAGGATGAGTAAGCGTAGCAGAGCAATCACAGCAGCACATGCCTAGTAGTGGGGAATTGTTTGCTCTGTGCTACTTTGTTATCAGTACCCGAGCTGGATTTAAATGAGTTCCATGTTTGGTTTACACAAGCTGTCATCTTTGCTAGAGAACCACCCAAAAGTACATAAATGGGAGGCAAAGATACATTCAGTCCTTTCGGTCCTGCGTAACATCCATGTCTTCCTGTGCTTAGAACGGCTGTTCTTCACACTTGAGCTCACTTCATCTCAGCATGGGACAACGTTTGCGGCAGCTGTACAGCCAAATGTGATGAAAGGGAGCATGTCATCTATGCTGCAGTGACCTAAAGAGCAAAGGGCTGATTCTGCAGACAGCTAGAAATGTAAATTACAGTCACGATGGGAAAAATCTATCAATTCCCAACTGCAGCTCAGAAAACTTCATGCCTCTGCACAAGTAGGCTATTACTCATGTCAGCAGCACAAATGCGGATGAGATGCCCTACAAATAGAACAACTATTTGCTCGCTAACAAATCTCTATCTTGCATATTAATAGATGTCCTAGTATAAACTGGAAAAACATGGATGAGAAAGCGTGGTGCTTAAAATAATATGCAGATAGGCGACAAGCCATAACAGCACAGCCTTTACTAGCTGTGCAATACTTTCTTTCAATGCGTGCAAAAGATTGAGCCACTTCACTTGTGACACAGCCCCGCTTATCTGAAATGGAGCAAATGAATAAACTTACTGTGTAGGCTGGGTCCTGACCCAGTTGATGCCCCTTTAGGGATGACGGGCATCAGGGCGTGCTGTATTGCCATCTCCCACATCCGTGCCACATCGATGCCAATACCACTGGTGATAACACTGTTATTCAGTGGAACGCTCGAGAGGATTTCTATGTTTTCTCCAACATAATAGACTATATTTGCTGTGCTTATTTCAAAACAATGAGGATTGGCTCCTTGAGGCAGTAAAGTGAAAGTTTTTGCAGGTTCCAGAGACAAAATTTCAGACAATGGGATCTCCTAAAATGAAAAAATGTATCATTTTCTGTGTAAAGATTATCAATATATAAAACCAAAGCACGAACTTCATTTAACTAATTTATGATATTTGCTGTTGCTTTTAACCGCATGCTGCTTTTACAAAGAAAAAGGCTCTTGTAACCTGAAATTCCATGTCACAGAGGATTGTTGATGGTAAAATAGTAAATGTGTCTTTCCAAGACCAAGTAGAACTTTACTTATTTAATTAAACTTATCAAAGAGAGGAGCGAGGTGCCATCAGACAAGAGCAGCACAATCCATGTATCAGGAGAAATCTACTAGAAAATTAAACCCTGTTGACTCCTTATTGAATAACTTTTATTTGCAATAAGTTATTTGCAGAATAAATATATTCAACATTAATATTCCAAATCCACCTTTCAAATAGGTATAAACATGATTGTTTGCTCTTGAATAACACTGAGTCCACATTTCACTCTCTCCCTGAGAAAAAGCCACATGAAAAAAAAATTCTGTTACTAAAACTTAGTGCAGTAATGCCTAAGGAGTTTAACTGCCTCAGGTAAAGGGATATGAGCCTTAAAATAATCTTTTACATTCAAAATCACAACATGAGGTCCAAAGGACAGAATTAAAATTATACATACAATACCTAATTGTTTGGAAAGACTCTGTATTATGAACGACAGAATGTCAGATGCATTTCATGCCAGAATTTATTGCTGGTACTGAATTCCCCCTGTATAAAATACTTCAATTTCCACTACATGTATTTTACAGGTCCTCGTTAGCTGACACTTTTCTGATCTGAAACTTGTATGTGAAAGACAAAATGCATACCTGCAGCTTAAATAATGATTAATAATCATGCAGCAATTCACTCATTATATTCTGCTGGTACAAAAAAAGATTGAAAATTATTCCTTACTTTGTAATATTTGCTTCCAGTATCATTTTGAAAAAGTGTAATGCATTTGCTGTCCAGTCTCCAGTAGTGTCGCTTCCTCTGCAATGAAAACAAGGGGGAAAAGAAATATCTTTCTAGCATTTTCCAAGTAAATGAACAAAATGTTTATTTCTCAAAAGTATCACTTCCAGGACGTTTCATTAAGTTTGAAAAGATGAGTTGTGAATGATAAGGATTCATGTGCTATTTACAACATTTTTATGAGGACTTTAAATTTACGATTTATAGGGCCATCCTCTGTTTCGGTAATGAACTAGCTCCGTTCAAATTGTTCACGTTTTAAAAATTCAAAATGTCCCTTTGATGTCTGCATTACATTCAGCACAATTTGCTACAGGTGTGCTGCTAAAACAATTAAACTTTCTTTTTGTATCAGTTATAACACTCCAGCTCACTTTAGAAGGCCATATACTGAAGTTGTTATACCTGTTTTAGCAGCTCTGAATGAAAATAAATTTTTTCTACACTAGATTTATTTTACAAAACTCTCAATTCACCTAGCAGTACGATATCTAGGTGACTGCAGCTGGAAGGTAAAGCTACTTTCCAGAACCCTTAAAGTGCTAATATTATTTTTCACTTCCTTCAGAATGTCTTCACATTTGGCTGCCTATGACAACGCAACTGACACGTTCAACTATCTTTTGTGTGTTACAACTGTCTCCTGTTTCTTACAAGCAGTGCCAGTCCTCAGTTATGACGAGAGTCGGGACTTTAAGAATGACAAATTCTGAAAAAAAAGCCTTACGTGAGAGATTGTAAATTCTCAAAGTACTGTTACGATTTGATTCTGTACTGTCATACAGCATGTAGAGTAAGACAAGTCTTCCTTTACTTTTCTTACCAGTGTGTCCTTGCTTGTATAGTGAACCATCCAGCCCTCCTTCATTACTGTGCTACTTCTCCTTTTTGTATGCTTCACAGATTGTACCACTCTCATTAACGGAATATTGTTGCTGGTTGAAGGGCTTAAGAATAAATCAATATAGGCTTTTAAATAGAAGATAACTTTTGACAAAAAGAAAAAAAAAATCTTTTAAAGCAATATATATTTGATATCCACTTTTATACTTATCATCACTATCAGACCTGGTCGGGACACTATTTTGTTTTGTCATTCCAAGTATCTTGAGATTACAAAGAAAAAAAATTGCAATGCTACACCAGGGGAATGTCAGAGACCTTCTGAAGGCTTACATTCACACACACACACACACACTTTCTCTCTCTATCTCTCTCTCTCTCTTTCTCCCAAAAATATTCCTAAAGATGAGCTAAGAAGACGGGCAAACGACTAGGGCCTCAACTAGGGTGTGGGAGCCATAGCTCAAGCCTGTGCTATGCATGATTCAGATCAGTATTTGATCTTGAATCTCTCATAACCTACGTAAACACTGTCCATCAGATTACTGTCCTGTCATCTCTCCTGGGTTCAAACACACAGTGGAGTTATGATGGTTTATAAAGTAAAAAAATGCATCGGCTGCATGCACCCTGCCAGGGCACGGCAGAGAATCTGCTGGAACCTCTCCGAGAAAGAGGTTTAAGCTAATACATTTTATCCTCAAAGACCTAAAGGAATATCCCATTGCCATTCACTCTGGGTTATGCATGCTGAAACTTTCCATGACTCGGCTGACACACAGTAGGTTGGGAAGGCATGGGAACTTGACAGTATGCCTGATAGCACCATCAGATAAAATCTGGAATATCTAGTTGGAGAGGTTTAAGAAGCCAAGCCCATCTTCCCACTTTCCTTGCTGTTGGAGTTAACCATTCCTAGAGCAGATTCTGCATAATGGAATATGGATTCATAATCTCCTCAATCCTAAACCTAAATGCTTAGTTATTTCTGGCAGTACTTTACACGGAGATGCTGCATTGTAAGTGAAAGCACAGCACAGAGAGCTCATGCATTCTGCACTGCTGCTGAAGCTATTGGTGCAACAACTCCAACAAAAAAAGGCAGAAATCACTAGGAAAAGAATAATATCTTTAAGTTTCCACAGTTGTTCTGACTGTAGGTGTCTGCACATGGCCCTGCTTTACTGTAATGCAACCTGAAAATAAAACATTCTGTGAATTGGCAGTTTCCAATCAAAATGTAAAATGTGTGCTGTCTTAAAAGTTTCATTAAGACTGTAACATACAGTTAACATTTCTTCTTTGCCTAAAAATGATGAAATGAGCTGCAGTCCCTATATAAGAACGTTTGTCTGTACTGATGAGATACTCACTTTTTTATTTGCTTTTAATAGATCACTTAAAAATAATCCATGGACGTGGAGACTACTCTTACAAATGTAAGACTGCATACATTACAAAAGGATTACTGGAAATACAGGGATGCCCTTCAACTAAGTAAAACATGTACCTTGGTTACCAATGTTTTTATTAGTTATAACTGCGTATTTTTATTTTGAAAGCCTGCAATGCTGTCTGTTTAATGCAACTTGGACATTCAAAATATTACAAGACACTGTTTTGTGATATCAGCACAGGCTTATATTTGAATGATACGAGATATCTATATCTAGTGTCTGTGCAGATGAATATGACAATAGGGAAAACAGTTCACTGCTGCAGGAGGTAAAACTGTGTATTGTTGAAATGGATTGCTTTCCATCAGCGCAACAGGTAGATGTTAGTAACAGAGAGCTAAGGAGAATCTGTTACTGAAAAAGACTCCCAGTAAGCAAAATAAGAGGAAACTGCAGGTCAAACTGGGACCCGTGAAAGAAAAATATTCTATAATTCTTCAAGGTACAGATCCCTTACACCAAGGAAACTGCAGCTCAAAGGACCTTAATTCATTTTAGGTTCCCTGACAATGAAGAATCTCTACTTTTTTTCCTACTAGTCTGTACAGTTCCAATAGGTGAATAATGGTTTCTTGTCTTCGGACACTTCTAAGGTAAGTTGCACAACTCAATTCCTATTTTCCTTGCTGATCTGTCATTTCAAACCACTGATTTATTTTGTAACTTGCTTGAAACTACTACTTCAAGTCTGTCAAACTTTCCTTCTTTCTAAAGGTACCTAAAAATGCAAACAATTTGTCTACAGCTGATTATACCACAGCCACTTGCATTATTTTTTTTAAATAAGTATTGTTCTTTAGTTCTTATGCATAAATAAAGTTTCACAATGCGATTTTCATCAGAAAGTGGACCTGTAACAATTACTTGTGCATCAGTTTTCCGTTGCTGCTTCGACTGGAAAATAATTTTTAAGTTTCTCTTAAGTTCCTAATGCATCTATTCTGTGAAGCAATCTCACTGCAATTTCAGAATGACCACATATCACTAGCTGTCTCCATTCTCAAGGAGTGGGAGTAAGGTCCGTGTGGATTCCCCCTTGAGCCCCAGGCACAATACTTAGAAATAAATAAAAAAGAAGATGGAAGGTACATCCCCCAGCTCACCTGATCATCCTGTTAGATTCGTCATGATCTGGATCAGCATCCTGCATTTCCCCATTGTCACTATGGCATCCTGTCATTGACATCTCAGAATCATGAGCTATAGATTCTTCCATGTCATCTATAAAACCACTGTTTCTTTCACTGTCATTGTCATCACTCCCTTCTTCCATGACCACGTCAGACTCAGCCCCAGGACTAAGGAGATCTGCAATATCATTTCAGAAGTTATTATCTGAAAACATACAATACTTCACTCGCAATATCTTGACACATTTTGAGCTTCAGGAAAACTCAGGTTGCCTTTAGGTCTGTCTCTATTCAGTGTGTACTAGTGAAGTGTGGTCTGCAACCAGCCATTCAGAAAATTGCTACAGAAAATTGTAAGTGCATCAAACAAAATTACTTTCAGAAATATAACTTTCTCTTGAAATATGCTAAAGTCAAGGCAGAATTCCTTATCCATGGAATTCTATCAAACATTCTACAATTATTTCTGAGATCTATATTTTCTATACAGCTTGAATGTTATGTACTGATCTTGATGGCTGTTGGCAGGCTACAGCTGCAAACTGATGCTAGAAGAGCAGTAATTTTAAAACTAGGAATTTTGTAATATGATGATGCCACGGCAACGAACTCTTGAAATAAGTTTCAAGACAATTACTTATAATGTGAAGTATATTGGGGGGGAAAAAAAAGATATTTCCTTTGTACCAGTGTTCTCTGTGAAGGCTGCACAATATGGCACATTAATCCATGCTATTGAAATAACGCTCCTTGCCCTTACAAAAGAAATACTAAACAAATATTAGAAAGTCCAATGCAAGATAGCATGGAAAAAAATACAAAGATTTCAGATTTAACTTATTCTACGGTGGCATAATATTAATAGTATTTTCCAGTTTACATTTAAATTACATTAAACTTTCCAGTTGCAAGAGTAGATATGCCTAAGCAAGATCAAAGTAAGAAATAACTTTTTATTGTATTGATGCTTCTGAATGTATTTATCTTGAACACAGAAAGGAAAACTTTAAACTTATTTACCTAAGGACTTCTTTACAAAAATAAACAAAACCAAACCAAAATAAATAAAAACCTCAAAAAAAAAAATCGCATTTTGTTGAAGCTCAGACTTTTGCTATACAGGCTGTGATCTAACATGACAAAATCAACAGTCCTGTCAGATAGGAATGACAGCAAGAGTTTTTCTGGGATATTTGCAGTCTTTCAGGAATTTGAAGTATGGTGAAAACACACAGAATACACCAAATATTCCCATCAAGAAACTTTTGCCTAGTTGTGTGGTGGGAGTTTTCTTGACAGTCAGTGTAGAGGATGCCCAAAAGAAAAAGCAGACTGAACTGGCTGACGACAAAATGATATGAATTGATAGCATTTCACTCAAATTGGAAGTGCACAGCTGAACGGTCTGTTTCTGTGTACAGTAGTCTTCAAATGTTTGGATATAACTTACTGGTGTGTGATAAGAGACACATTATACTTCATCCCTAGCAGAAACAGTCATCTAGTCATGAATAACACTTTACAGCGAAAGGCTCGCTCCTTGCTATTCCTACACCACTTCTGAAATCTCTATTTTTAATAAACCCAATCAGTTAAAAATAACCTCTCACATTTAGTGTTTAGTGTGTTTATTATAGAGACCATATTTGGAATTTTATTGCTTCAGCTCTTCCTTCACTTACTATTTTGGGGAAGATACATCACACAGCAGATGGACAGAGTGACAGAAACTGTATTTATTTATTAAGTTTGAAAATAATGTGATGCAAATTACCGTAAAAATAGAAATGAGATACCCGGACAAAATTGCCTTTGATAATCCTATGGACCCTATGTCAGTCATTTAGGTCACACAATTAAGAGTTCTACTGTGATGCTATGGATACCATACTGTGGCTGTTATTTGGTGGGGAAAGACAAATTCTACAAATTTTAAGATGGAGAACTCCATGGAGCACACTTGGAGTAAACCCAGAGTACATGTCCTCACCCCAAGCGGCTTTGCACAAGCTTTCCTCACTCAGCTCTTCCTCAGACAAACCATCGTTTCCCATCAGGCCGGCATCAGATTCATGTGTAGGGAGCAAGACAACAGAAGCAGCGTGTTGCTTGTGGGGCAAAGGCAGGGAGAGGGGGCAGAGGGTGTGTTGGAGGGATGAAATGCAGCTGCCTCAGATGGAAAGAGTAATTACTTCAAGGAGTAATTCAGAAACAAGTGTAAATTTTGCTCATTTAGCCCAGCCGTCCAGAAACAAGGCTAGCTTTCGTGTCTTCTCTTAGCACTTTTGATCAAGCCTGTTTTGCACTCCCACACCTGTGCAGGAAAAATTGTATCATTTATAAGCAGATTTAGTTACTTTCTCTGGCTGCAAATCTCAGGGAAAACTCTATACTGTTATTGGTGGAATTAACATATCATGGTGTATGTTTCACTCTTGGATTTGAAAATCAAGCTATAACCTTCCATAAGCATCCTCAGTTACACTCATGAAAAAACAGTTATGGGATGGTTAATGTTTAAGGGAGCTATAAATGGTGTAAAGATTAAAAAATAATAACAATAATAGTGACTCCAAGATTCCAGCTTGAGGTGTATCAGAGAGGAACATGAAGTAGGAGTACAACGTCACCTTCCAGAAAATCATGCACCTTACCATGTGTCAAGTTGGGTATTTGGCATCTGAAATATTTTTGCCTACACTAATTGCCATTAAACAGAAAAACTTTATAGTAATACAGTCACACTGCTATGAGAAATACTGTAACAAATATTAGTTTCCATTCCTAATTTTGAAATTGCTCATACCTCTTCAATAAAGCAGATCACCGATTTAAAGTTTGGAAAAGGATACCTAATAAGGCAATACTTTATTAGCCTCAGAAGCAGTTTAGGCTCACAACTTAATGTGATAATATGCATTAGAAACTGAATGCTTCACCACACTTCTCATTCCCTTATCACATAGAACAGTGACATTTTCAAGGCAATCAACAACTCTACAACCATCCTTTTTTTCTCCAGTACTGCCTGTCAAGCCTACCCATACGCTCCTATGCTTGACACAAAACTGACAGCACATGTATGGGGAAATCGGCAGATATCGCAACCTTTATTTCTGGCAACTCATACAATTAGTTTTACGACAGCAGTAAGCGGTGGAATTTTTTCCTGGAGGGCTTTCCCAGTTCTTCCACGTATACTCCTCCTCAGGAATATTATCTTAAAACACATGATTTTATTTTTGCCTTTTGCCTTTTGCCTTAAAAAAGCAATTTTGTGCTTGTATCTAACAGGTGAATACCAACTTCTCATGCGTGTAGCTTTTTGATTTACTCCAGCATTCTGCATTCCACAGGCCACGATCACTCGTCTGTTCTGCTGCTGCCACCACCTCTGTGGCACAGCTGAGACCTCTCAGTCAGTGCCACCCATGTGGAAGACACATGGTCGGAGCTGACGGTGTATGAACCACCCGTGGAGTTCCCCCCACACTTTGCTTTTAACGTGCAACAGAAATATGAGGGAGAAAAGGCCACTCCCAAGCAATGGAAAAATCATGTCTTTGTACACATCACAGTTTTACATTTTTATTTAACTGATGGTTTAAACAAGAAACAGAAACATTAAAGCAACTTACCTCCATTAATGGCAACTTCCCCCAAGCAGTTATTTGGCACTTTAGAAGCACAGCGTTTATGACAGTTGAACCTACAGTCTGTTAAAAAAAAAAAGGGATAGAGTAAAATTCTTTATTTTTTTCCTGTGACACAATTATGCTTTTTCCTGCTGACCAGCCTATAAATATTGAACCCTATCATTTCACTACTACAAAGTCAATGTGTCCAGAGAGCGTTCCTTAACCTGGCTGCACACTGCCTGCCTGTGGAAGGGAGAGGATGAAGATGCTAGAAGCGTGTTCCCCTGTGGGGGAAGGAAAGCATTACGGAGAGCAGCTGGGTGGAGGCACTGGCCACAGCCAAAGCACATACTCAACTCGTCTTTGGGAGCAATCGGGAGACCTGTCTGGCTGCAAAGCCAGAGCTGCTTTTCCAGAAAAAGAAGCAGATTGGGCTGCAGAATATCCACTGCAGCTTCCATGACTGACCACAAATCAAATGCTGAAGACTGAAAATTGAAACAGCAGAACCCGAGCCAACAATCGTAAGTGAGGAAACATTTGTTCTTTGCAGCGCAAAGCAACTTGTAGACAGCTTTCAGTGGAGGGTTCCTTCAATACATTCTAGATATTTTTACTTCACCTACTTTTACTTTTTCCTATCTGCAAGTAGCACTTTCTTAGATATCATCTTAACTGTTTTATTTTGGCTTATAGAACACGTTCTACATAAACTAAGAGCTGTAACTTATTAACACACCTGGAAAAGCAGAGTCAGGGAGGAAGAAATATACTAAGGATTTCTATACCCTTGGAATTATTTAACTTCAGATTAATCCAAAAAACAACTGAGGTACAGCAGTTCTAAACTGTAGGTAAATGTTTTTTTAAAAAAATCAGGTTAATATTTGCTTATATCACTGGGATTCAAAATGAACTGAAACAGGTGATGCCATCATAGAGATTTTGCTTTAGTTAAAATCACATCAGAATCGCATCTTAATCTAAATGAATGCAACTTGGAATTTTTGCAGGGTGTTAGTTTAAAGAAGCAACACAAGGCATGCTGATTATTTCTATGATAGTTATTGGTTATCTTAAAAGAAGGAAGGTGGTTTTAAGAATCTGTTAGCTGACATTATCTAACACCGTAGCATGAACAATGCTTTGCATTTATGGGCTGGCTAAGGTGAGCCAGCAGTCTAGGCTATAATCCAAGGGGCTTGACTCACTTCGGCACCTGCTGAGGTACAACGCCATGCGACTTGAGAGCCAGTTGGTCACATTGAAAAAAAAGTCATTTTAAAGTCTCATATAAGCTCATCTCATTTTATTTCCATTACCACTCCCCCCAACCCCGAACTGCTGGGACTCAGGCACGTGCTTCAGTTCAAGCGTAAGACTTTCTAGATGGAAAACAATGAAGATAGGAATACAGTCCTTTGTGTTAACTATTCTGCTGTAACTGCCTGTGAGCACATGCTCACCTAGTGCCAAATACCAGGTATGTTACACCTCAATGAAAAAGATGCGAGCTACTGCAGATACACTGCAGGGTAAGAACGAGCAGCCACGCAGCCAGCTCTTGCAGAACAGCAATTACTGTAATTTTGATTCCAGCTTAATCCAATGTAATTGTACATGTGCCTACACCTAGACAGTTCAGTGAAGAAATCATGAGTAAGGCTACATAGTAACTACTCAAACGCTAATTGACTAATTTTATTATGCTTAGCTTTTATGTTCCTAAAGGGCATTTACTTACCTTTGCACTGCAAACCCTGTCTAAAAAGCCCTTTGAGAAGCTTCTTACAGTACTGGCAAACTGTTGGCCGTGTGTAAGAGTGGATGGCAAATGTGTGAGGCACTTTAACCTTGGACATTAAGATCTTGTCTAGCTGAATAGGTCGTCCAATGTAGGACTGTGAATTTGATCTCTTCTCTCGCCCACTGAATGATTCTGATGGCGTCTTTTGCTGTGAAATACATAAGAAGAACATTTGAAATAATCACAATGTATTAATTTTTAAAAGATTTTCATATACCATATACCCACCTCATGAACAGCAAGTCATACGTCATAAAAAGGTAAGTGCTTCTAAACACTAATAGAACATGCAACATTTCTCTGACTGCTTTTGAAAATTGGGAATTGCGTCAATATCTTTCTCAACACTACTATCATACATTTCACATTGTGGCTGAAACACGTTTTTATTTCTAAAAGATTGTATTTTTTCTTATCAAAATGAAAATATGCACTAAAGATTTCTCAGAAAAGCCTTTTGCAGTACAATAAAAACACAAGCCATTTTTACCTCTTATTTTCTGCTTTATATCAAAGGTAACTTTGAAAGGCTGCATTTTTTGTATAAACATTAAGAAAATTATTACCTTATTCTATGTGCATGCAGGTTTTTGACAGAAAACAGATTAGTATTTTCCATCCCCTTTATTTATAATTTTTGCTGTTGCTAACCTTACCACATTTAGATTATGCACAATAGACTACAATAGGTATTTAAATGTGTGTATAAAACTATGTATGAAGACACACAGCATAAGTATGGAACCTAAAGAATTCCTGAAAGAAATAAGTTACCTTATTTTCTCTATTAAATTCATTTAGATGCAAATATGGTAATTACCCCAGAAAACAACTGACCCACAAAACTGCCTTCTCCTAAGAATGACCCTTGAGAAACAACCAAACTACACCCCTTGGTAACACGGAAAGGAGGAAAAAAGTGTCAAGATGCAGCTTGATCATTTAAAACTCAGCATCTTCTTGCCATCATCTGCAAATAATCTGGTAACTGAAGGCTAGAAAATGAGTCATTCCCCAGTGAGCCTGCACTGTTCAAAAATTTGCAGTAGCTGAAATTTCAGATTGGCCTAACTTGAAAAACTGTTGTTTCAAAATAATGTTATAGGAAGTTCTGTATCTGAGAAGGCTGATTTGATTATAATTTCTTGGTCACCAAAATATGAAAATATATTTCTCTATGCTTCTGTCTGAGAATTTTGGAGTAAAGAGGAATTTGAAAGCCATTTTGATGGCAGAAGCAGCTAAGGAGGTCCAGGCTTTGCCTTCATAGTGTATTTGCCATGGCGGGGGCGGGGAAGGGATTTTCTTCCTTCCAAAGATCTGATAGGTTTCTTACTATGAAAACCAAAATTTTTCTCTTGGTTAGACTGCAGAACTGCCTTTCCAAAGATGCACACGCAATAGATTTGGTGAACATTAGAGCTACCCTGCTAATTGACAACAATGCCAACACCACATGCTTATCCACTGTATAAATGCAATCTGGTCAAATCAAGGAGAAATATGCAAAATAAATTGTATGAGCGAGGTACACATGGTCACCATAAACCAACCAGACTGAAGCAAGTATAAGAAAGCATCTGTCTTTTCTTCATCAAAAATAATAGTGGAAAAAGTATGAGCACGTACTTTGATATTAGGCGTTAACTTCCTGAGCTTTAGATCTTCGTGCTCTGTAAAGCACTAATGCATATGAAGAAAAAAAAAAGCCAAAACAACAAAATCCAAACCCAAACCAGTCTCAGTTCAGGATTAAATTTGTTTAATATTTGTTAGTTCACAGTATTACTTGCCTAACATTTCCAAGGCAGATTGCATTTAGTCTTACGAAGTCAACATGAGCAGGGCTTTGGAATGGAGGGCAGAAGCCCGGCAGGAAGGAGGAGGGAGCCCACATGTACAGCACAAGCTGCATTGCTCAGCTGGTGCAAATCACCTGCAAATGACAGCCCTCAGTACTTGCAGACAGGACAAAGCTCACCAGAGGAGCCCTAAATAGACATGTGGTCCTCTCAGTCTTGGTTGTAGAACAGGGACAATTTTGGCTCAGACTGATGCTATTTCAGTCTTTGTGCAGTTTGCCTTACAAGTTACATCCTCAACTCTATGCTCTGGTCAGATACCTAACTCTGAATTTACTCTTCAGTGCTCACAAGAACATGTGACACTGTATTTTAATATAAGGGGTTTTTTTGAATAAAGCAATTCTTTAAAGGTCTGTCTTAATTCTAAGCACTACCTGCAAGGCATTAGTCACAACACTTTGCTGTCTTTGTCTTGAATATGGACATTTGGTGGACTTCTCACATGTAGTGACATTATACTCTTAAAATGTACTTTAACTGAAAAGGACTAATAATTTCTAAGGGGAAAGAGTTCTGTTGTTTGCTTTCATTATGTCACTGAAACACATTAATGTTTCAGCTTACTGTTCTTGCCACTAGACTTGCTTCTTCAGAATCTTACTCTTGTCTGAAGTACAAGAGATCCAAATACCTCTTAACAGTTATGATCTCTCTTAGACCCTCTGTAATAGTACCTAAACTAAATCTATTTCGTATTGTCATTCGTTGCCTTCATTTTCCAAATTATTGCCAAATCAAACATTATTCTGGCAACTGAAAATCTAAAAGCTTTTAAAAAAAATCCAAATTACCTCTATCAGTTAACCTTGCACTCACAGGATTTTAGAAAGCAGGGTTGGCCCAGTTTTGCTCACCAAATGCCTCACAGGTTTTAGAAATGTCAGTAGTGTTGGTGAAATGTACTGAGACTAATATTAGGCACTTATATCATTAACCGAGAGAGACCGGCTTTGCTACTGCTCTGACCACTGAGATGCACTGCCTAGACTGTGTCTGAGCAAATCTCAGGTGTGGTACAGTATGAGTGTGGGACAAATTATTTGCTATATTTTTTGCTTTTTCAGTGAAGTTTTTCCAGTTTAACGTGCTCCTGCATGGTCCTAAGAAAACATCAAGTTGGACAAAAAGTGAATTCTGTGTGCTCTACATTGATTCAATCATGTCTGAAAGATAACTCTGCAACAGTCACTCATCACACCATCAGCTTTGATCAAATACCAAGTTACCATTGATAAAGCTTTTGTACTGTTGCTTATTAAACTTGTTTCTCAAAATGTCTATCAGTCAATGCACAGTTATAATTTTTGAACGATTTACTTCAAGTCTCACTTCACATTTTTGTGAACAACTATGTTTTTGCTAGTAATTTAGAAGTGCGCTTTCTACAGGTGAAGGGTTAATAGGTACTAAACAAAAGACTTACCCTTTTGGAAGACCTACTGCAGAATGTTTGTCTTCAAGACTGGTCCCTACTTTACTTTCTTAACACAATATTAATATTCAAAGTGCTGCTCATATTTCTTTTTAAAATAATATACTGAGAATGAATAACAAGCTCAATAGCAAATGAAGACAATTTCACCAGATTTTTACCTCAGAAGGAGTGAAAGGAAATAAGCAGGCCTAAACTCACTCAAACAAATTGTTTGTAGAAAATATCTGTCAGCTTCTTCTATTTACAGAAAACTTTTCAACTTTTTCAACTTTTCTTTGCCATTCTGCAAGCACTGGGCTGCCATGCAATAATGGTGTAGCACACTGTATAACACACCAGCAATTCTTAACTCACAGTGGCTTCTGGTCAAGTAAAAGGTAAAGTTGAGTTTCACCTTCTCCCATATTCTAGAAAAGAACCAGCAGCCCTGGATCCTGCATGCCCAGGTCTGATACAATGGACTCCTACTCCCTTCCTTCTTTTAGCCAGAGGCAAATGCCCTTCCGTCTTCTAGCCAGAGGCAAGTGATCTTTGGCTCCTGCTCAGAGGGAGCAAGGGAAGGGAAGGTGGTGACAGAAAACTCATGGCAGCAGCAGCCAGAGCATCACTCCACACCCGTCTGATGGCTGACTGATTAGAAGGAGGAATACCTCCTTCCTCTTGTCAATAATGAGCTTCTCCTCCCAATAACTTCCAAAACTCCTGTCCATATCCCTCAACTTTAACTTCCAGCACTCCCAGCGTCAGACAAATGCCACAATTTAAAGCCCCTGAAAGAACAGGAAACCAGAAACTCTCCTATTTTCACTGCAAAAGCAAGAATCTCTTCCACAAAGCACCTTCTTCTTCAGCCAGTGTGCCTGGTTTGTTAGAAAGATAAATTAGTTTTTCCTGGTAGTCAGCCAGACTACTGACTCAGCAAATCTGGAAACTTCCCAGGAAATGATTGCTTAACTGGATTACACCATGGAAACTAACAGCCTGCGTGGCTCCAAACACTAACCAGCCCTTTAGAACAATCATCGCAGCAAGGTAATCTATACTTCACCAGCTCCGAATATCATTTTCCAAGTGACAACAAACAGTAAGAAACATGTGCAGATATTTAACTGTACAGATGTCCAAGCAAGCCAGTGACACTGATCACATCCAGAGACTTCAATTCAATTATGTCTTAAACGGTGAAAATATCTAACAGAATTCAGTGTTTGGTTACTCTTTTATTTTGAAAAAAGGGTGTTTTTTTTAAATTCCAAGAAGGACGAGGTGCCAAGCTCTCCCCCAAAACGGGGCATTCTGCATGGCTCTTATTAGCTGATGCCTTGCCCCTCAATCTTGTTTGAATTTTTGGAATATACTGAAGCTAACTAATGGTTTATCTGGTGAGCTTTGTTAAAAGCTATTCAAGGGCACAAGAAGTTTGTTCACAGCAGCCAGAAGCACAGTCATTGTGCAGAACCCTGTCATTATAGGAAGGAGAGAGTCCTCCATGTAACTGCTACTCTAAAGGTAAAATCCCTCAGCAGGAGACCCTGTCGCCTGCGCTTTCACCTTGTCCAAATCCATTGCAAAATACAATTATGAAACTGAAATAAATACTGATTCCCGGCCAATGGATTCAGCTGTTCTTATTACTTGGGTGAGTCTGACTGTCTTTTAACACCACATCTATCCCTCCCAGGCACAGAAATCAAAGAAGCTTTAGGGAGATGCTAAAGGGGACTGATGGGAAGCAATAAAAGCTGACTGACTGGATGCAGATTTGTCCTCCTGGGAGCAAAGACAAGGACTAGCCCTGCAATCCAATTCTGCAGGCTAGCCGAAAACACAAAACAGACTGCTGTTCACCTGACTTCTTTCACAAGGTTTCAACAGTCCCACTAAAAATGCCCCAGGGATTCTGACAAAACTCTACTGAACAGCTTCATGTTCTAGAAGAGTTAGAAAAGATAGACTTCCATTTTGATGTTTGATCATCTTACTTTAAATCATGCTTGTGGAAACACATTCAAGTCACTAAACTTCACTCAGAACAGAACACACGACACATCCTATACTCTCCTAAATATATAGTTTTTCAGAACTGTTCACAAAGAAGTGCTAACCTTTTGCAGGCTCAATATCTGAAAAGTATTGTGACATTATTCTTGTACTTTACACAGAAATATTAAATCTAAAACAACACAGGTATTCCTACAATTTTGAAACGTTTGCCTTAAAAGAAACAAACCATCATGAGCTATTTTTTTTATTTACTTGGACCAACTGAGAAAATTGATGTATATTTAAAAAAAAAAAACCACACAGAAATAACTGTCCGCGTGAAGTTTCATTTTCAGTGTTCAAGCATACTTGTTGAAACATGCATTTCCTTCCTATATTGAAGGCAGAGGATAAAGCCTTAATATGTTCATATACAATTTCTTCACAGGAAGCTATGGTGAAATGAGGTGCTAGATATCTATGTAACCACAGGAACTACTATGTTTTTAATGCAAAGCAAATGTTGACTTCCTTTTACAAATTAAACTATGTGACTGTAATTAGGTGAATTCAAGCAAACAAATCTTCAGTTAAAAGTACTGAAATACCACACTTGGAATGCAATCGACTGTGTTGTCTTTCGAGGCTTCTCCCACTCTTTAAGTCAAGTGTAGGAATTAATCCTACAAGCACCACAGTTAGACAGCCATGGTCTGAAAAACACTTGAGTGTTACATGTGTAAACACATCAAAGAACCGACTTCAGTACAAGCTGTTAATATTAAACTATCCACAGATGGAAACTATTATGTACCCTGTTCCTCCAACTCAGACATCAACACCAGCAAACAGTGGTTTGAATGCTCTGTCTGTAACCTGCCTTATTTTGTAAAGTAACAGGAGAAGATTACTAGGTTTCAGCAGTCGTCGTGTGACTACACTAGTGTCTCAGAGTCAGGGATTTCCCAAAACAAAAGCCCTTTGCTGACAAAGGATTTGCTAGTGACAGCAGGCATAGTAGGGCTTATATAGCAGAAAGCTTTTTTCTTGCACCTTACAGACACAAGTTCCTTCATAAATATGTTCAGTGTGATCTTCTATTATGTGCTTCATTATTTTAAGTATGATAATTTTAAGTAAAAATTATTTTCATGTAAGCCTCTTGCACTACTGGAATGCCCACATCATAAGCCAGACTCAGCAGCTCAATTGTGCCTACTGCATAGAACTAATAAGAAAGGAAAAAAAAAAGGCACATACAATGATACAAAGGTGGCACAGCCAAATTGTAATTCAAGACAAAACGCTTCAGGGAATCTTTGTATAATTCTAGTTCATGCTGTCACATATTAATATTACCTTTTTTTTTTTCTTTTTTCTAATGTCTGTGTAAATGCATCCCATTTGACACTGTCTCCATACCATCCTTACTGAATCAGGGACAACCAGCAGGCCTATGGGCTTAACCACAGCCACTGATTTGGAAAAAGTTTTGGCATTGGACAGAGGAAGTCTAGCTAAAGCAGCTTGGCAAGGTTTGTCTAAGAGAAAGAGAGTTTGGGGGCAATAGGATGTTACCAGTACACAAAAACAAGCTTATATATTAGAAAGGAAAGCACCATTGAACATGTTTGGGACAGGTAAGTGGAGATAAAAGATTGCACTGTCTCTATTCCTCAAAACACAAATCACACATTGGGATCTTGTACCCCTTCAGAAGAACCAGCACTAGCAGGAATAACATTTCAGAGATGCTACAGGAAAGCAAAATTTATGCTGCAGGGTTTGCCACTTCTTTTGTATTTTCAATATGTGCAAACCCTTGTGTTACTACTTAGAAAACACAAAAGCTTTGCTTTGAGGATACATTTGCTTAGCTGTACCACACACTCCTAAAGAATTCCTATTGTGACAGTTGCAGAGCACCCACGAGTCCTCGGTTCAAGCTGCGGTGACTTCTACGAAGGATCATAAGCTGACAACTATTATTATTGCATGTCTTTCCTAAAAACAAAATAGGGAATTTAAGAGCAAATGGCAATTACCTGACGACAAGAAGAACCTGAATCTCTCTCCTCTTCCAAGCTGAATAATCAAATACCCATAAAACCTCTCTCAAGGGATCACAAACAAGTTGCATTCAAAAACATTAGCAGACGTAAAGTTTCAGAACATGTGCATCTTAACTTGTTTACCGTTTTCTCTTCTATCTGTCTTCCTAGATATTTGGAAAATATTAGGTGCAAAACTGATGCAGTATTTAACACTTTCCTAAATATCCATCTTTTAACTTAAAATAATTGGCTCGATCATCTTTCAGATCTCATCTCATCTAGGTGTGATGAACTTCTGAAACAATCATATTTGGGCAAATTAGGCCACTAAAGCTCTAATGTAGTTTGAATTAGTCAAAAGAAATTCAGTCCTACAGTATTTAGTGCATGGTAGCTAGCAGAGGGACTACTATTATTTTATGGCACAGCAGTATGTAAGGTAAGCCATTCCAAATTTATTTTCTGTACCCTACAAAGTTTTAATTCAGGATTCAGTTGGACTTTGAATACAGAGACACACAACACTTTAAGAAAAAAGGGAATTACATTTTTAATGATTTTTGTTGAGTTGTTTTTTTACCTTAATATGTTTTAATATTTAAAAAAACTGTACAAAAGCAAGAAACCTAAGAAAAAATGATACCTAAAAGATTGTGGAATTAACTTAAATTCCTATTTAAGTATACAATTTTTAGTGTCAGATTCATTGAGTCCTTAATTCTCAGTTCTGTTCAGTGCATGAACCTAGATTCACATCGTGAGTCTGGCACTAAATCAATGTAAACATTATTTAGGATTGGTTTAGTTCATAGCCTGTACTTTACACTTTTATTAAGTAACATCTAGATTTCGGACCTCAAAAAATTTCCAGGGACACTCCCCAAAATAGCATAAGGTTTTTTATTAAACAAATGAGCACAATGAAAATAAGTCCCCATAGGACAGACAGGAATGTGCAATGTACATCACTGGAGCATGGAAGAGTAACTTGACGGTGAGAAGAACAGAACATAACTATGAGTGGTATTAATTCAGAGTTAACTTGAGTGTCTTTCTTCAAGAGGAAAAACTACTTTTGCCTCTGAGAATCTTCAGTCTAATGAACTCCAGCCATTAGAAAAGGACTCCTACTAATTACAACTGGCTTAAGGCATGAAACTGCCCTCAGCTGCAACACTCTAGCTCTTCTTTAACTCATCCCTCAAGGGCTCCTTTTTTCCAGTGCAGTGAGTTGGGGAGGCATACAAGGCTCTATAGGGACTGGGACAAGGAGATGAATCTTCTAAGTGTGGAAAACGAAGGCTTCATAGAGTGGGAATTTTTGAGTCACTGCAAACGAGGGCTCTTTATTTTAGTAGAGTAAGAGAAAAGACCAGCTGTAGGAAGAGCTGGGTATAAGGGAAGAAAGAGAAAATGGCCATCTACAACAAGACAATTCCCACCCAGAGACTCTACTGTCCTAGTTCTGCAAAATCGCTCCTCTTTATATAGCTGAGAAGCCTCAAGCCAGCTCTGCTTATAACAAATCTACAGAGGCAGGCAACACCTGCTGCTTCGTATTCTGTCAGTGATACATAAATAGTCTTTATAACTAAAATGATTTTAAATTATTTAGTAAAATTTAATTCCTGATTCTTCATCAAAAATCAAAGACAATAATACGCAAGTAACTGTAATATTCCACTTACCTGTGCCCTGTAAAACACAGCATTTCTATTTTAAATGCAAAGCTCAGATAGGCTCTTTCTGAGAAATTACTTCCGAACTACCTTAACACATCAACATTCATTGCTTCTAGAAGAATGAAGAAAACTTACCAACATAATGGAAACATACATAAAAAGAAATAGAAATAAAGTTCTATTGTGCCATATAAATGTATTTTAAAGTAAAAATGTAGATGGTTAACATATTTTTTTCTTTTTACAAAAGAAACACAATTTTGGTTTTCCTCCAAATACCTTTCTTTAATTATTATTACTACTTTTAATTACTATTAATTTAGGGTAAACCATCACCATCCACATCGATGGATTCATCATTTTTCAGATAGAATACCTAGATTCATACTTAGAATAAAACTACCGTAGATATTACAAAACCCCTGTTTTACATATGCTTGTTTGTATTGTTTCATGGGTATTCTGTGGAGTTGTAATTCTGGGGCACACTATGACGCTTAGGCATACTAGAATAAGAACATATGTGGTTTTGGAAGAAATAAAGCTATTTCTTTTGAAGAGATAGATGTTTGGCCATGATAATCTTCATTTCAGTGTATCAAAATATTCGTTAGGTTAACTACGTAGTATTTCTAAAAAGGAAAAAATTTGCAAAGCCTGCTCTTCTCTGGCTGCATCTCAAATATATAGGCTGCAAGGAAAGATGCCAACATTTCATAGTTTCAAAAACTTCTGAAACTTTAAACAAGAAACAAATCTATTTGGAAAATCCATACTGAAAGCCAAAGAGGACAATCTTTGATAAGAAGTAGCCATTAAAAAAATGGTAAATTGTTTTCTTATTTAGACTTTATACTTTTTTCATATATAGCTGTAATTTAGCTGTACACTGTTTATGTCTATTTCCACAGAAATACAGACATGTTGACTGTTTTTTTTTTTAATGAAACCATATTCTGGGAAAAAAGCTACTACACTGCATTACGGTATTAGACGTGTATTGCTGGTGAGCACTTAAAGGTCGGGTTCGTTCAGCTTAAAATAAAATGTTTATTTTCTACATTACTCCAGCAAATTCCCAATGTTCCGATAGTGAAGTTAAAATTTTCTTCCCATGTGTTACTACCAGTAAAAAAGCGCTTCAGGCCAAGCAGTGACTTCTAGCATGCCTAAGAAATGAAAAAGCTACTTTTGTAACAAAATACTGTAATGTTAGCTAATTTTACTGTTTAATATAAGAAATACGACCTTCACTTCGGAATCTAGACTTCAGAGTTTTGCTCTGGATATACTCTTTCTAAAAGGAAAATAAAAGCTCTTGAGTTCTAAAGATCATAAAATCTAATCTGATTAAAATCCTGCATTTCTTCACATCAACACTGATAATCATAAACCAGGGTGTTCCTGATAGTAGGATAGGAAATACAGCAAATACAGTACATACCTCATAGCCAGGGCTGACAGGAGACTGAGACAGGAAGTTGGAAAGAAGAAAATACAGAACAAAGAAATTAAGAGGGGGGGGGAGGGAAGATAGAAAATAATGTTACTTTAGAAGCAAGCATGAATGTGCGACTATTTTATACCTTCATCCTGTTATAGAGCAGAATGCAAAAGAATTGCATTTGAGCTAAAGCAGGTAAAAATCTGGGTAACATAGCATCCTCCTAGTTCTACACTTTTTTATCATTTTTGCTTGATGAATTTTACACGACTAAGTTAAGAATCAAAAAAAGGATACTGCCCAGGTTTTATTCTTTGCAGGTAGATTTTTAAAGCTGCACTTAAATGTAGCCCCCAGCCAACTTCCAGCTCAAATGAAATGCTTTACTGGCAAATGAAAACATTTATACTCAAACTGAAACTGTGTCTGTGTGTGCTGGTTCCCTATGAAACAATAATTAAAGCACCTTCTGCCAGATTCCACATTATCGTGTCTCAAAGATTTTTCAAATGCCACAACTTCCTAAGTTACGGCATAACTTCTTCATTTTGTAAGTCACGTTTTTCCAGAAGCCAGGCTTACAAGCTAAATTTAACCCTGCGAGCTAAAGTTGGCTTCTTTCTGGTCCACACAACATCAAGAAAAAGATTCTGAAATCGTAACTTAGTTAATAATTCCATCTATGAAAGATCTCCAGGAATTCCTTCTCTCTCAACTTTTCTGACTCTTATGTAGTAAATAGGGGCAAAAAGAACATTTATTTTAGTCCTATTTAAAGAATTGACAGATACCTGATCAAATTCCGTGGTTCCAAACTGAAGTTGTATTTTGTTACCAGTGATTCAAGTGCCACACCAATACTAATAAAGAACGATATGATTTTGTGAACAAGGATGATGTTTCTTAGTATATCCACATAGACGGTAGAAAAATGAAACACATTCCAAAGTGCATGCTTTGATTGGTACCACAGTATAAACTGCTATAAAACTTATCTCACAAGTACTGCAGAAGAATGAAGTCCAAAGGACAGATCTGATACAGAACTCACAAAGCTTATGCACACTTAAAAAGGGGGGGAAAAAAACCCCTGAAACACATTCAATGCAAAAAAACCAAACCAAAACAGAAGATATATAGAAGCCTTATGTGACAGCACTTATGAAAACCTGGTACATGATACAGTGATTTCCTGAAATAAAAGTGAAATTGGAAAGTTCACTCATTTCTCTAGGTTAATGCCTATCCCTGTACCTACTGTAAACATATTTTCTTTGTGCATGCGTGTGTGTGTGCGTGCATGTGTGATGTTGTGAATCATCAGCGTGGGTACACTGATGATTGATTACAAGTTCTTAGAGAAGTATAGCCTGCAGTATCTATGAAACTTACTGCATTTCTTCACTGGCAATTTTAATATTTTCAACAGTTTTACAGCTTTGCAAAACAGGTATTTCATATAAAAAAATCTATTGGCAAACCACAGAGTCATATAATTAAAGGTGCTTTCAAACTGAAGTTTTTTGCTATCTTGTAACTGTAAAGTGGAGTGAATATTTATAGAGAGTTTACCCAGGACACCCACTCATACAATATTTTTAACCAAAATTCCACAAACAATTCAGAATTAGGGCCAGCCTTCCTCAAAATTTTCTGTCTTGGTCTAAATAAGTCAGCATTTCTGAAACAACCAACTGAGAATTATGAATAATCTATAGAGATTTGCTGCTGCGGCTTTTGCAGAACTTAAGCACCTTACTCATTTATGCAGCTTTTCAATTAAAAAAACAGACTCATAATGTTAACCTTAATTTCCAAGTAGCTTTAGGCTAATGATAATCAGTAGCATAAGTACATAATTATGGTTCGTAGACGGTACTGCACATAACACCAGGTCTACATCATTTGCAATAGTGTCCTTTTAGTATGTCAAGTTTAATAAGTTTAATATTCTAATTGAGAGGAAAACATGATAATTGTTGTGTGTACTTATAAATTCTTTCCTCTCTTTTAAACCTTAAGGTTTTCAAAACTTTCACTTAGGAGTGGGTTCATTTACACTCAGTGTAAATTTTTAACTGTTCAAGTGTATTATGACCATGAGTGTTAAAAGGAACAAATATGCATAAGATAAAAAATACATATCATTTTAACGTACTCCGGTCTTTACATTTTGTTCTCAGAGGAGTTGCTTTCATGATGAAAAACTACTGTATTAATGCATATAGCATATATTTATGTGTGCCTGTGTGTATACTGTACATCTGCATATACATCTATAAATACATATACAGATACATACATACATTCACCACAAAGATCTGTCGAAGGAAATAATGGAGACATCTCCTACTTTATTCTGAACACTTAGAAATATGCTAAATACACAAGCTCCAACTAATTAACTACAGCCTTGACTGTGACAGATACTCAGTTTAACACCGTGGTGTTTGGCTCACAGCATTGTCCCAAGGGCAAATCTTTCCTATAGCGTAAACCAATGGACATAATGGTCTGATTCAGAAGAAATTCAACTTCTAGTTTCGGAGAAGACATCTTCCAAGATGCAGCCACTCATGTTAGCGTGGGTGGCAGTTGTAGACCTTCAAAACAACCTAATTCTTGACAAAGGGAGGAGACTCCTGGGAGTGTCAGAAGTGACACATACCTTAAACCCACATATCTTAAGCTGGTGACCTCCCTTTTACGTTAAAATGCCTTTTCCCACAGCAACGCTTTATGATTTACACACCACCCTCCTCTGTAGCCTGTAACAGGCAAACCCAGATCCCATAGCACTCAGTGTCATTGTTTCTTCTCAGCAACACCCACAGCCTCTATAGCTAAGGAATGTCATACCAGAAGGGCTTCATCCGGCATGCTCGGTGATGGTTCTGCAGAAACTGTCCGAACGGTGCTGAGTCCTGTTAGGGAAACATTTGACAGGCGCCTTTTCCGTACACCGCTGCAGTTGTTAGGGATTTTAAATGCACATCTCTTATGGTAATTTAGACCGCATCCTGAAAAGAGAAATTTAAAACCATCTGACTACAGTTTATTACTGGAAAAAGCAAATAATTTGGGTTTTTTTCTGGAAAACAACAAAAAACACCGCCCTTATTTTCAATTAAACTTATTTCCCCTAACTCTGCTGGTTTAGTTCCTATTTTCTACATTTTTTTTGAGCGATATTGTTATAAGCTCTGAAGAGTTATATCTGTAAAGCAGTGTTTTTTCTTTGATTTTTCAAAGATCTACAGTCTCAAAGAACAAGAATTTCTGTAATCCACATTTGGGAGGTAAGAAAGTCTCTCACTGGACATGGTATATTCCACTGGATACAGTCTGCCAGGAGTCAAATAGTTGTGGCAAAATGAGAAAAGATAGCTATTACAACCTCATATGAACAGTATGACAGTAATTTCAGTTAAATGGTCTGAATTAACATGATATAGAATTAGACACAGGCTCAAGCTCATAAGGGGAGTGTAAGACACAGAAAACCTTTTCTTAAAAATACATATAGACCTTTTTTTTTTTTTTCACTTTGAGTGCAGAGCCATATCTAAGAGGCCTCAGAGCAGTCAAAAGGATTAGTTCCTTAACGAGTTAATTATTTTGACAGTTCTTACTGTCTCTACCTACTGTAATTTTTTTCCCTGATGCCCAACCAATTTAAAAGCAGCATCCGAGACAACAGGCGTTAAGTGGAATGGAGAGGTCTCGTCCCGAGACTGCAAATCACGTCTCACTGCAGCTTACCTTCACATTTCAGCCCCTGGCGCACCAGCCCCCACAGCATTTCTCCGCAATGGTCACAGAAGGCTGGCGCTCGATACGAATGAACAAAAAGAGCATGGGGCCGGATCTGAAAGTCTTCAAACGTAGCAGAAGCTGCAACAACAAGACCATTCCGAAAATGAGCAACATTAGTGATGTAAGTAATACGTTTCATTTACGTGGTTCTTCATCACAAAGGAAAACACTTTTTTGGTCACTATGATAATGAACTTTGAATTTCGTTATCGGTTATTACACTACATTTTGAAGATAAAAAGATTGATGATATATCATCAAACAACTGTATATCATATATACGATGACAACTGGAAAAAAAATAAAGCTGTTTTTACAAACTTGCAGTAATCACTTCTCTGATAACATTTTTCAAGAAAACACAGGAGGATAATAGCATATCAAACATTTATCAGAAATTGGCAGAGTTCAGTCAAATGCTGGGAATTTTTTAACATACTCTTTTGCAGACTGTAAAGGTCTACATACTTAAGAGAAACTGAACACTTCCAGTAAGGGAAGATTTTCTTTTTTTCAGACAAGTAAAGGAAAATGTATCAAAAATGGGGCCATTTCAGCTGACCATTTGGTATGTCTTATTCAGCAGCCTGTGCTGGTATTGGTGAGCTGATCACTCAAGTTGAAAATATACATTAGAGTTTAAAAAGAAGACATGTAACTATACACCCAGTCATCAACAAAGACAAAAACTTTGTAGAGCAGTCTGGAAGTCTGAAGTACCAATCCCTTTGAAGTGATGTGAGCTTGCAACTCATGTTAACAGCTGCAAATGTTACAGGGGCCAGTTAAAGGCACTAGACCAAACTATAAAAATAAACAATGACAGTGTTTTAAAGCAAGTATTTAGTACAGAGGGGCAGCCAATACTACAAAACTCGTAAAAATATACTTGAATTAAATTTTTTTTTATTATTATACATGCTAAACATATCAGATAGTCTAACGAAAAATAGTATGTGTCAAATGTTGTTAAACACTAAGCACATATGCAAACATTTGGTCTACTTCAGAGTGGCATTTAAAGAGGGGATTTAAGTTTGTGCTTACTCTTCACAGATATCAGTATGAATGAAGCAGGTATGTAAGCCACTTAATAAAAATGCTTTGTCTCTCAGCAGAAATACATTCCTGATTTGCAATCGAGAGGAAAAAAATATCATTTTTTTAATGGTTCAGTTCAAATGAATTCCTCAAAGAGCCAAATATCCTTAGTCCCTGGCTTGCTCCCTGCATGTTAATGAAAAGAGGACCAAAAATCTGCATACCAATGTTTTTAACTGACTAGAGTGGAGTACCAATAAAGATCTATGCCCTGGACTCAGTTCCTTTTGTACACAGAACTGTTGCTCTTGTAAAAACTTTTCCAAAATTGTCCATAAAAACACATGCTTCTAGTGTCAACCAATTTCCAGTCTAGGGATCTTTTAACAGAGCTATTTGGAATACCACCACAAGAGTACGATCCAATGACTCCAATGATATCAAACCTTCTTTTTTTTTAGTGTTTATTAAAACAAGAATCACCTGTTTAATTCAGGATGCCATTTTCTTTTCACAGAATTATTCTGTTCCTAGTTTTCATAATAAGCCACGTTAAAAAGCTTACTTAATTCATAAAATTAGAACTTCATAAAACAGTCTGATGTGTTAGAACATCCCAAATCTGAAATAAAATAGTTTTATATTTATTTATCAGTGTTAGGGCAGCCGGTTTTTTCAGTCTCAAGGGCTTCCAAACACATAAAGATAGCTGTTCAAGTATGTTGTTTTTCTATTTTTTTGCCAGGCTACAGCAATCAAGTTCACTACTGTGAAGACAATGCCCAATCTGTAATGGTAAGGCTCTCTTTGGTATATGAGAAAACACAACTCATTAGAACACATTTTAGATGTTGGCCAGAATTCTTGTGATTTTACTTTCGCTAGGACTTAAAAGTCAACCATCTTTTCAGTGCATATAGCCAGTTTTTCTATAATTTTGACAATGAGGAAAAAAAAAAATTGAAGAATACGTTGCAAGAATCAAGTACTCAAACTTTAAAAAATATTTTGATGTTATTTAAAATATAAAATACGTGGTTTTTCTTCACTTGTACAAACAGAACAAAATACAGGTACATTAACTTCCCTATTTAATTTCGTATTGAAGATATATAATAGGAAGTAGGCCAACATCTCCCTAGTAGATTGTTGGTTTGTGGAATTTGAGAAAGATCCGTTTTCCTGTGCCTCTATATCACCAGCATAAAAAGGTGCTGCAGATGGGCAACAGACACCTCTATGGTCCTGCCACACACATACCAATTGAGCTAGGGTAGCCCAGGAGCTGGATGAGACCAAGTTATAGATGAAAACCATACTGAACCTAAAGGAAAAGTTGGACTGGAGAAAGAGGAGCAAGGAAAACACTTTCAGGAGTTCACAGCCATGCTGTAACAACCCCTCTGCATAGAAAAGACATGCTAGCATCTGTGCTGGTCAGCCTACAGCTTAAGAGGTTGGATTCTCCAGTGTTGTTTCATACGACAGTAGCTGCCAGGGGTATTTTCTGTCATCTGTTCTCATGCAGACTACCAGGGAGACATTTTGGGCCCTGGTAATTCACACCCTCGTGTCCTCTCCTCTTGGCTGGTCTATGAAGCTGTGATACACACATGAAGACACGGTCTTTGGCATTTTGGAAACTCCAGCCATATGGCACGCTACAAGGTACCTCCTCAGCAACGAACACCGCTACAGACACATCCCTAAGCCTTTCAATCTCTCCACTTACTTCCTTCAGAGTTTCATTCTAAGTTCAGAGCCTCGGCCCTTCTGTTCAGGCCTTTTGATTCTGGATTTTCCACAGCGTATCTACCTACAGCTTTATGAAGAATATTGTGATTTAACTTCTCCACTTCTTCACCTAACAAAATGATCATGGAAAAGCCATGTATCTGGGAGCTTTCTCAAGGACAAGCACCAAAACTGGAACACCGTGCCTCATCAGTTTCCAAGAGCACCGCAGTGTGCACTTCTTTGCTATTGTCTCTGGTTTAAATTTGCACATAATAAATATAAAGCCAAAAAGCTTACTAAAACAAGACATGTGGTGAGCATGCATTTCTCCCCAAGGGAAAAGACAAGGAAACACACTACTATAAGACCCTTAGACATAATAGCCATGAACGTTGATAACACGTATGTGAATTTTTGAGATACAAACTTTGTTTATAAAAAAAGACCTTCCTGAGGTTTCTAAAATCATACAAGTAATAATCAAAGCACTATTAAAATATGAGTGATGTGTAAAATAAAAATAGCGTGTCAATGTAGCAAAGGATTTAAGTATGTATATAAGTTTATGCCTATTTCCTTGAATACTTGCCTAAAGTTATGCATGTATTTGAATTCTATTTTGAGTAAACGACGTTTACTGATACATTTGAAAATTGGAAAGAGGTTTTACATGAATTTTCTGGGTGGTTTTTCAAATAGTATGAACACTGCAGTAGAAACACAACTAAGCTTAGAAAAAGCAGTAGATTAATAATTTAGATAATGGATTAAAAATATTTTAAGATATCTTTATATTAAAATACTAGGTCTTGTGAAAAGTAAAGATCAATATCTCTGTAGAAGCAAATTTGAAAGTAAAACTTCCCACAAGCAGTTTTGCCTTAGGGATTTGATCATTTTGCTCTCTTCCTGTGTCCTGAATTCAATTCCATTTGAAGCTGTTAAGTGGATGGAAAATATTTTGTTGTCGAGTGTCATTCTCTAAACTCCCTTTTTGTTGTACTGGTCTCTTCCCGCCCCCCACTGCCCCATCACAAATGGCGAAGAAATAATTGATATCCTTTCCACTAAAGCTGTAACTGAACTTTCTGGTCTCCCTGCAAATGAATTAAAGGCTTATCACGGGTCATGATCTTGTAATAAAAAATGTTTGTACTCCCAAGGCAAAAAAAGTAATTTATAAATAATTTCATTGTATCTTTTGCTCAGTTCACATTACAAATATATGTGATATTAAATACCACACTTGGCAGTAATAATGTTAACACAATTTTAGGGAGGCAGAAATCAAATGCACAGAAACCTCCCAAACTACTGAACTTGAAGTTGTTGTACCACTTATTATAAACACACATGCAATATTACATATTTAGAGGGTTTTTATTTAAATGCCCTTCAATTTAAATGTCCTTAAAATTTCTTGTACAGTACACATTGCAAAACAGAGACGACCAATTTTCAAAGAAATTGCCTTTCAGTGGAAGCTTAATTTTTGCCTAAGCATTTAATTGATTACTAAATTAACACTGGGGTTATTTTCCTTGACAGAAAAGTATATTGTCTGTGCTGAATTACAGCTGGATCTAAATAGCTCTGCAGCAGGTTAGGCTGTCATTTTTGTGGTGAACTCACCCTCCTGTTCCTACTGTATCTGATACAACAACAAGTATGTATTGGAGTTAAAATTCATCAGGGATGAGCTGACTGGCAAAACTGTTCACCCAGCACACACTGTGAGAACTGTATTTCCGTGATGATAAGGGACCAGGAGCTAGTAATGAAGCGTCCACCTGACCTGAAAGGTCCTGAAAGTTACGGTTAGAAGTTCCAGAAAACCAAGACAAAGCACAGAAAGGCAGGGAATGATGAAGGGCTACTTTTGTACAGGGTTTTGGGGCTGCAATGCAAGACAGTGTAGACAACAAATCACTACTAGAGGACTTAACTCCACAGCTTAAAGATACTTTTAGGCACTCACCCACAGAGAAGGTCAGCAAGAAATTGAACTTAACGACAAACTACTAGATGAGGAACACCAATCTGTTGGTTGAAAAGGTAACTGAGGCAAGTTTTAGGATGATTCCAGCACCATCAAAAAAAGATACCAATGGTAAAGATAAGCAGTGATAAATGCCATTCAGCCTTCTGGCTGAATAACTAGAACTCATCATACCATTTTACATAATGACACATTAAAAAAGCTGTATCACTTTATACTGACATGATAAATATTCAAAAATAAAAGGCAGGGAGGAAAAATACATTTTATTTTAAGAAAGCTTTAAATTTGGCAACTAGTGCAGAATACAGAACTAAGAATACAAAGCATCATTCCTTCTCCTTCTTTTGAAACTGTTTTGGCAATGTTCCACTCTGTTGAAAGGCATGGCAGTGTTTTGGGTTTTAATTTTTAAGGTAAAAAGAGTGCTTTTCTAGGCTGCCGATTTGTGTGTTCTCATCCGGCTCTGCAGACAGCACTCTGCTTTCTTGTCTCACAAAATGATGTTATTTCAGAACACTGTTCACTGAAACTAGTGTGTCACTGGAACTTGGTCTGGAAGAACTATGTTAACCAGCAAGTTACGCAAATCTTTAATGTGTATAAACAAGGATAATTCATATTTCTTGTTCTGCCACCTGTATGGCATAGTTTACTTTCTATGGCTAAACCCAGCATGGCTTAATTTTCAGGGCATACAATTCCAGAAGCACGCATATATGAATTAGGTTCTTCCATCATCTTGCAATTCATAACTTTTTAAAATTACACCTCTAGAAAGGTCTTCATATAGCCACTAACAATCAAAGCTTTAACTTTCAGAATACTCCTGTGCTATTCACTGAAAAATTAAAAGCCCCGCTGATAAAGATATGTATATTTTTTTCAAATTAAATGGAGACTTTTCTTATTAACAAAAAAAAAATTCTGTCATGTCAGGCTATCCTTTTGCTTTGACAGAGCACCGATGATGTGAAGGCAATTTTCTGGCTGTATGTAAAACTGTGCAGTAAAAAATAAGGGGTTCCAAATATGCCTACAACCATATCCTGAAAAACTTACTACTCTGCAGAGAAGTCTGCAATATTATATTCTTAACGTGATACTGTTACACTGTTAACTCTCAGGCTAACTTGTCATCATCTATTTAAGCATTCCTAGTATCACCAAAACACAGACATTGAAACTACAACAGTTTTGACAAGGCTATTTCATCAAGTCTGCTAATGACTTGGCTGTTAATGGCTAGTACTCCTTGTTCTGGGCTCAGGAGCAGATCTATCATTCAGCACAGCTGGAAATGAGAACAAGAAGCCATTGCGACTCACAGAGGCAAGGTCCTGCTTTCAGAAAGAGGCAAATGATTTACTGATCGCTTTGAGTTCCAAGTCCAAAAGAGCTTTGAACGATTAGCAGAGGTGCGATCCTGCTGTTATAAGCAACAGAGCTTCACGGAATGGGAGCTGTCATCTAGCATCCATGCCTCTT
Source organism: Chionis minor (assembly GCA_013398295.1). Taxonomy (NCBI): domain Eukaryota; kingdom Metazoa; phylum Chordata; class Aves; order Charadriiformes; family Chionidae; genus Chionis; species Chionis minor. Next base: position 371,407 of record VZSF01002953.1, read on the forward strand.
GTAGCATAAGAAACCATCAACCCCACGATTAGCAGTATCTTGCAGCTAAGAAAAGCAGACATTCTCCTGCTACCCTCTCCCATTTGCAATGCCTTTAAGCATAACGTATCCCGTTGACTTGCCACAGACACATGTAACTGAGCCCTTCCCTACAAGAACTGCTGGCATTCACCACTTGAAAAATAAATATAACATGCCATTATACACTATTCCACTTCAAGCAATGATTAAACCATAACAATTAATGACGGCACATACAATTCTGCTGGGCTAAGGGAAAGCATTTTATTCTTTTTGCTATTCCATCCTGGCAATCAAAGACAGTCTGAGTTTTCAGTCTCATCAAAGTCACCAGAACTATGACAGTTCATACAAGCCAAAAATTTGATCTCTGATCTCCACTTTGAAATGCAATTTAAAAATTCCACTAAGATTATCATGACCTTAATACATAATAGAAATTACAACTTCCCAAAATCTAGACATGTAGTGATTTATAATCACTCTGTTTCTTTGTTCTGCTCTGAAATAAGGAAACTTGGATATGGAAAATTTGGATCTAATGAGCTTTCTGGATACATTTCTGTATCCAGAGCTGAGCTTTCTGGATCTTCTGAGCTTCTGTATCTGAGCTTTCTGGATTTCTTCAGCACTAAATTTTACATGCAGGAAAATCCTTCTAACTCAGTAAGTTTTGTTTTCCTTACCTACTATTGCTTTATACAAATGTTTCACGCAAAAACCAGCTTAAATTATGAATGCTAAGAGTTGGCAGGTAAATGGCTGTAGGAGGCAGAGATTGAAGGGGAGATAAATTTTCAGAACTGAATTGTGAACTCTCAAGCAGAAGCCTGCTACTTGCTAACTGCAACTGGTACAGGCTAGTTGCATTTTTTTGTAACATCCATACTAAGCAGAAGTGGCATACCCTCAATCCTCCAGTGACAGCGAGACAAGAAACTGAACCACCAGCTACATGGCTGATCATACGTTGTGCTTCTGCACACGGACTATTTAGATCGGAAACACCATGAGCCTGGGGGTCCAGAAAGGAGGAGGAAAAGAAAGGTCCCCAAAAAGCAACAATCATCTAAGAGAGAAGCGGGTCTGGAAAGACGAAGGTGAAGACCCTGATTAGAGGTAACATGCTAGAAGTGGAGGAAGATCCCCCCAGAGATCAGGGAGGTGGAGGCCAGGGGACATCCATGCATTTTGATCAATGATGCCCAGGACTGGTGGCTGCAAGCAGTGGCACAGCAGGAACAAACAGAACTTCGTGTCCAGCTTTTCCTGTCCAGCAGCTACATCCTGACCGGGAGGGACAGTGGGGAGCTAGTGAATATAAGGCTGGGAAGGGAGCAAATGCGCCAACTTGGGTGGCATTCAAGTAAGGTAAGAGCTCTGACCTCCTCGGTTCTTAAATAAAACACAGTATCCAGATCCACTACGGGTTGTTGTTTACACTGTCTCACCTGTGACGTGAGTTTTAAGCAATAAACTGTAGGAGATAATAAATCATTTGCAGTTATTTGTCCAGTGCTAGCTCAGACTTTTACAGAGATTTTTAATAAAAGATTAACATTTATGAGTCAACATGCTTGATTCATCTGTACATTCTGAATTTTTAAAGTTCACTTTTAATGTACTTCTGTTCATTTGAGAATGATTCCACAGTTTTAAACCTGCAAATTATAAAGCATAGTAGGTTTTATATTCATTTGAAATCCCAGCACAGTATTCTTCATTATGAATTTACCTATTTTTCACCCAAGTGGAAAAAACAGCAATACCTTCTTTCATGGATTCAGGCCCTTTAATCATAAAATTACACTGCAGGGTATTAATTTAGCTTTGGAAAACAAAATTAACTACTCTACAAGTTTACTAGAGCTATTGATGCAGTGTCCAAAGTTAACTCTGACCACTGGCAATAACGAGCAGCTCCAAATTAAAAATAAAGCCTCTTGCTCCTTTTCTGTGCTCATATTAATCTAAATTAATATCATAAAGTAAACATTACATGTCTTTTACATCTTTATTTCCTCTGACTTTGTTTTGTAAGTTCTTCACAGTTCTGAAAAAAAGCTTCTGAAAAAAATCAAGTGGTGGATTACATGGTCACTGTCACAATTACACACCTCAGAAAAAAGAGGTGCTTAAAACCAATTAGTAGAACTTGTAAAACTTATCTAATTCCTTCAAGTTTCTTTCATAAAAGGTTAGGAAAAGGGTTTATTTTACAGTGAATAAGTGCTGATGGCTAAAGGTATAATGGAAGTAAAACTACAATTTTATGCTGAACTCACTAACGAACCTCTGTGTACATTAAAATATTTTTAACAATCTTTAATGTGAACTGTCTACAAAAGTTTAGATATCTCTTAAAATTACCCTAAGAATTCATAAATATGTATCATTATATACAGAATATACACAGGTGGGGTTTTTTTGCATGGCATAATCAGATGTCCATGGGCCCTGGTGGGATGCACACAGAAGTGATGAGGGATCTGGCTGATGTCATAGCGAGGCCACTCTCAACAATCTTTGATCGATCATGGCAATTGGGAGAAGCTCCCAAAGACTGGAGGAAAGCAAATGTCACTTCTACCTTCAAGCAGGGCAAGGAGGACCCAGGGAACTACAGGGCAGTCAGCCTCATCTCAAGCCTTTGGAAGGTGATGGAACAACGAATCCTGGAAATACAGGACTACTTCTGGAATATGCTTTAGTGTGTACCGGACTAACTATGCTTTCTTCAGGTCTCAGATCTTTTATATGGGAAAATTAGAGACAAGTAATAGAAGCATGACTGTATACAACCATTGTGTTTTCTCAGCCCAACTTAAATCCTTCTAGGATAACACTAGAAAAGGGAGAAGGGGACCTAAAAATGCTAAAGAAATGCACAATTTGCGCATGAAATGCCCAAGATGTCACAACCTGGAAGAAATAAATGAAGTATTGCTCTGAACTGTGGTTGTTTTTTTTAAATGGATTACAACAACTCAAGAATGACTCATCATGGAAACATCTCCAGCGCCTGGACAAGTAGATCTGAAGGTCAAAAAGATAAGCAAAATGTTTAGAGAATATATCATTGCTCCACTGAAGGTAACAAAAGTGTTCTACTGACTTAGTAAGTTTACCCAGGATTTCACCCATGTACATAAATAAATGGGATTGAAATTAACATTGGGAAATGGTGATACTAATATTCCTCATTTGACATTCTGTGCTCAGTTTCTGCGAGACAAACCCAAAAAGTAGCATTGTAACAGGGAACTGATGGATGAGAAAAAACACTGGAGGCATGGAAGAGACTTCCATATAAGGCGAGATGAAAAGACTGGAATTGTTTCATTTGAAGAGGAAATGAGTAAGAGTTTGCCGGATTCAAGAAGAGGAGGAAGCCAAAAAAACAAACCAGGAAACAAACATAATCCCTGTAGCATAACCTTCTGCATCAACAAGCTACAGTGATCGGAGTCTTCATGTCCTAAGAAGCAGGCAAGCTCTCCAAACTTCTTTTTGGAAACAAGTTACACCTTAACTAGGTTAACAGAAACATTCTTGGAGCCTCTTCAAGAACCAGAGTAAGCCAGATTTCAGTCAGAATGACACTGTCTCCAGGCTTGAGTCCACTACCACACAGATGTAAAAACCAGCAGATTGCAACCTGTGGCAGTTCCTGAGCCTCTTCCTCCTTAGTTTCCGTTTCAAATTGTTATATTCCCCAAGGGAAGGAGGTCTGCTTGTTTGTGCTCAGACCTGGTTTAGCTACAAGCCTCAAGCACTTCCTAAAAGAAGATGTGTATCTTACCACAAAGGGTTGCAAACTTGGTTTATTGGAAGTAAACATGAAACTGCGTATTGCTATTTGCTCTTTCAAAATACTAAAGCCAGCAGTCAGCCAACAAAAATAAATTCAATGACTTTAACAGTGATGTTGAAAGACATATTTTTTGCATAAGCCACATTTACTTTGAAATCTACTGGAGCAACGTGTTATTGAGACCATGAATTCAGAGAGATTGAAAAAGTACAGAGATTCTCCAAACAGTAGACTTTTTTCCTGACATATATCCTAGCCATGTAGAATACACTCCTGACAGGTTAACAACACAATTCATCTGATGGGCAAGTTATTCCAAGTGGGCTAACCTTCTGTTAGCCTTCTGTTTTTCAATTAATAAATGAATTCAAATAATAAAACCTTCTGTTTTTCAATTATGCTCCTCTCTGAATCATTTACAGCTACTCTCCATTCAAGACTCACTAGTATCGATTAACAAACGCAACGATACAAATGTTTGGTCGAGTATGTACCGGTCAAAGAAACTGTCAAACGAACATACCAAAATAAAACCTATATGACAAATCAGAGAGTTTTCTGTTTAGCCTAAGCAAGGTTTGTTCCTTATTACATGTTGTAGCTAGTGAAAATGAAGTGGGAGAGCTAGTTATTTGATGGAAGGGGATGGAGTCTGGTGAGGAAAAGAGGAATCTTCAAGTTTTGGCAGTTTTATAATTAGAATCTGTGTTAGCAGCAGAAACAACTGAAAGAATATGAAGAACTGAGAAAAGAAGAAAGAAAATTTAATTGAAGTTTCCTCACTCACATAATCAAAAACTAAGATTTAAATTTTTAAAATTTTTTTTCTAAAATACAACTTTAAGTGAACCTATTGCAGTGGTCTCCAAAGTGGGATGCCCACACTCCTGGGTTTGTACAAGACAATCCATTTGGGTGCAGGAAGAAAATATTAGAACTTCATAAAAAAATGTAAGTTATAAATAAATAAGGATACATATATTGAGGGGGGAGGTGTGCTCAAAAATTTTTAGTGATGGGGTGCACAATAAATTTGGAGATCCCTAATCTATAGGACTTTGCTACTCTAAGAAAAGCTCAAGTGCTAATTAAGACACATCCTGTGAAATAATGTATAGCCATGTCCAAGTTTCACACATCACAAAGTAAGGAAAGACTAAATAGATAAAATAGATTTGTAAAACAGTAAACAGAGTTGATTCATTGTTTGATGGAAATATGTTTTGTATTAACATGCACTTTTGGGTTCTCCATCAATGCCTTTTTAATTATAAGCACTTCATACTGATTCAGAATGCTAATCAGATGATACCATCACATTAAAAGTCCAAATGAGCATAGAAATACCCATTAAAATATAGGACAATGTACCACAGACTCCAAGTTTCATTCATCACCTCAAGACTTTTTGAGAAAGGATCAGCTGAAGTGGGGGCTGCTGAAGTATAACACTTGAATAACCTATTGAACTACTGTTACTAAGTGGGTTGTGTTACACTCAGCCAAAATGATATTATCTAAAAAATATCTTTTCAAGGTTTTAGATAAATGTAATGTGTAGCATATTAAGAAAACTGAATAATAATGATTAAGAAAGGAAAAGACAAAAAATTGCTGCATCCAAGTGCAAGTAAGATATTTTAAGGAAAATAAGGGCTTTTTAAGTTCAGAGGTTTTAACATAGATACCTACTATGTAACATAAAATGAACATCCAGAATTAATTAGATCTACTTTAGAAGCTGGTAGCCATTTTTTTAATAAGTTAAGTACAATAAATGTAACTAATGAACAGTAATAAAGTTCAATCCCACCTTTCTTGGAAAGCTGGCTATACAACTTATTTATGCATAATAATTAAAAATCATGTAATTGCTTATTCTACCTTAATCATAACAACACAGAAAATTTATAGGTGTTGAGGTTACCCCTGTTAAAAGTGATGTAACTTGAAAAATGTTTCTTTTTCAGACAAATCCTGTGATATGAATACAAAAGCATAAGAATTCCTGGATTGGGTCAAAACCTACTAAGCCTGGAATCCTGTCTTTCAAAGAGAAGTTCCCAAAGCAGCATCAGGTGGTATTTCCCCAGACCACCAGCTTGGATGCCCACACTTTGCAGATCAAGCGTTCTCTGAAGCACAGAGAAGGTGACAAAGACAGATGACACAAGGGCAGTGTGACATTATAAGCGTTTTCTGTTTTGTCCATATTCCTTTCCTAAGAATTCCAAGACTTGTACTTGCTCTTCTTGACTGGTACTGAGCACTAAGATGACATTTTTATATCATAACTTGAACTTCTCAATTTTTGGTGGTATTAGCTAACTCCAAGGCCCTTGTTACATACATAAAAATCAAGAAACTCCACCAACACTTTATACTCATCTATAGCAAATTTAATCTGGGGTGACACTGACACTTCAGTAGTCATGCTTTCCCGATGATTTATGAATGTATTTAACAGCACAGACCTAAGAACCTCTGCTAGTAACCTGCTTCCACTGTGAAAACAGCATATATTTCTACCTTTTTTTTCCTAAGTCATAAATAGTTATTTATCCATTTGGGCATCTACCCTGTTCTTTCATAAAAGCATAGTTTCTTTATGAGCCTTTGGAAAAGCAAGTGCTTGTATGACTTATGGAAAACAAAGTATGCTATCTCAGCTGAACAGAAAACTTGCTATTTTCATTAAACAGCACACCAATAAATTGAAAATGTATTATCACTAAAAATTGGACAATTAAAGGTGTAGAATGTAGGATGTCTGATCTATTAACCTAGAGGTGGAACAGTGAGCTCTCATAAACAGGTTCTGTCCTGAGAGAAGAATGTGTGTGTATTTGTAGCTTCTCCCAAGGAAAACTCATCTTCCTTACCAAAAGCATTTTTTTCCAAAATTTAATTCAATTTTTTTCATAAATAAAAAATGAAATTGTTCATGATTACAAACTAATCAAGCTTTAAAATCTTGACATGCATGAGAAATTGAGTTCAAAAAGCTTACTTAAAAGCGTAAAGCTAATTTTGTTCCTATAAAGTGTTCCTATAAGCACTACTTGCTTTCTTGCAATCCACATTCACAAAACCTTGCAATTATTTCAAATTTTCCACTGCTGAAATTATCATTAAGTACAAAAACATATAGTAAGACCCAAGGAAGAATGGGGGTGGTATTTCTGTAAGAGCACTAGAAGCAAAGTTGGCACATTTACTGCTTCCCTACTAACATTTGCCTGTCGCATATCGTTTTACTCAGTGCATACTGCTAATGACACAGCCAGAGAATATAAGGAAGTGATGTTGATAGGATTTCTTTTTTTTTTCATCCTAGTTTTAGCTACTCCCTCCTGCAACAGAAAGAAAGGAATGGTAAGACAAGACAGGCGGAGAGTTCAGAAAGATTCTGTTGATGTAGAACAAATCCGAATCTTGATGTCTGCATCCAGAGGGTGACAATTATAACACTTATGAGGTTAAGAAAAGACAATCAGGCAAAACATAGACAAAGTTCTTAAGAACTTCAGACACAAAGTCATCTATCTGAAATTCAAAGATCAAAGAATGACGTATGCAAATAAACAACAAGGGATACAAATATCAATCCACTAACTCAATCCGTAGTGAGCCTTACCTCTACAGAAACAAGAAAAAAGATGACAGCTAGAAACAATTAAAAGGACTCTGAGGAAGAATAATTTTAAAAGGTATCATCTTGGACAAGGTAGAGAAAAGATAGGAGTATTTCCCAAAGACACCAGAAAAAGAGGGTGTTAACATAGCCATGAAGACACCAAGAGAATGATGTTTTTCAATCACAAAAAAGCAAAGTCACAAACTATGAACAACTACGTAAGTACTATAAAATTATTTTCAAAGACATAACATGGTAATGTTTATCTCAAGGAGCTGGCAGTCAAGCTAACAGTACAATACAGTTATATGTTGATATACGGCATTTACCGTAATTGCATAGTTATCCAAAGCTTCCATTCAGTTCAATATATTTTATCATATACAAGACAGTAGAAACCACAATGAATCCAAATAAAATGTCAGTGTCTAATGATCAGATGGTGTACAATTTATGTGATATTAAAACAGAAACAGCTTCTTAACAAAAGCAGTGGATCGATTCCCACCCTCATCAGCTCAACAAGGGAACGCAAAATAGCTGCTATTTGACTTTCTTGCTTCAGGAATCCTGCCAAGCTGAGCACAACTGCTCAAAGCAAGGAGATGAATATATTCCACTAATTTGCACAAGATGCTAACATTTCATCGTCTGCCTTCCGGGGGCTGGCAAAGATCTCTTACATCCCAATGTAATTTTGTCCAAAATAGACAGAAGTTTTATAAGCAAACTCATATTAAAACTGTAAATATAGATATTTTTTGCTCTATATAACATGAAAAGACCTACCAAATTTACACAGCAGTTTTTAATAAACTTTCATGAACAAGGTAGAGTATAGGACATGAACGACGCTGGCAAGAACAAAAATCTGAAGGTATCTAAATGACTGCTTCCCTGAAGGCCTCAAAAAACAGAACTCAACAAGAGTCAGAGCACAGAAGTATAGAGCCATGGCAACTCTCATTTGTTGGCTTGTTCTACAGAGTCAGAGTATGAAAGACTGTACCTCTCGATCATTAATCTCTCTTTATTGGCGTTAACAAACGGCAGTTGCAACGAGTAATTTTTAGGGGCTAGTCAAAAGAATACCAAATAGCTTCAAAAACTAGAAGCTAAGCTTAAAGAAGCCAGTTTATTAAAGCAAGCAATGCCATTCTGCTCAAATCTGCTGTGAATTTTACATTACATTATTTTGGTGATTCGTATTTGCGTCTTTTATTTCCTGAGTGGAACACGAAAGCTACCTTTTCACAGATCCAGCAAATATTACTTAATCACATCAACACTGAACAACACTTTTCAACTTGAGCTCACCTTAGATAAAATTTACTTCCTTCTCTTGAGCAAGCAGTAGGGCTGCATTTTAGAGAGAGCGAGCAAGCTACAAAGATGAGACTTTTGGTTTCTCTTCCTCTCGGTGTTTACGCCTGACTGCTCATTAACAGCCACCTTTCATGATAGCTTTGACTGCAACTTCTGTACCTCACTTCCTGGTTTGGGCTGCCTACTGGTTTTCGAGAGTATTTTAATCAAAAGGAACCCTTCCTACAAACAGCAATTGATCAAATCCTCTCCCCAAAGATTCAGATCCTTTTTCAGTCTGAAACACAATTTAACTAAGTGTCAGATTCAATGAACTCATTAGTGGAGATTTCCACAGTGCTAGTAAGGGGCTTTCCTCTTTCGTGCATCAGGAGACCAGGTGCATTTTTCTAACATTTTGAAGAAGAAATGAAATAGAAAATGGACAGCTAAGAAAACAGCAACATGGCAAGCGATATGTTAGTGACAGAAGGGTAGTAGGGATACTGCTCAATGAACACCCAGGAGGAGAGCCTAATAAACCAACTGGGTTCCACACACAAGTTTGTGGGTTTAAGTAATACATTCCTGACATATCCCCGTATCTCCTAGACAAGCACTATCAGAATCCCATGTAGTAAGCCAAAATAAAGTATTAAAACAGGTAATATTTGAAAGAATACATAAAAGGAAGAAACATTGCAAGAGGTGAAAATAAAACTGTACTTAGGAGGACTACTAATGTTCATAATGAAAGTTCCCTTTTCCTCTTTTGATGTGCAGTTGACTGAATCTCTAACTCAGCTTTTGCTTCCAGTCTCATAATAATGCCCAAATTTTCACCTCCAAAATGCCAGAATCTATATTGGCACTGAACGACAGTTCCTCTGGCTGACTGCAATCGCCTGTGCATCTCTTCTGGACCAGTCAGCAGACAGACACACAACATTTCTTTAACAAGCTACGCGATTCTTACACTCCGTTAAAATCCTACTGCATGATGCACCAATGCAAAATGGAAGTTCATTGTGAATATAAAAGCACAGCAGGTGCTCCATTCTGAGCTGATTAAATTTCTTATGTTTCACCAGAAACCTCTAGCTCTATCACAAACTATTTGTTATGACGTCCGCAGGCACCATTTTCACCCTTAAAATGGACTAAAGTGCTTCAGCTACAATGAGCAACTCCTCTCAACTATAAATTTTTCTAGATAATTTTTTCCATCTTTCAAAAATCTGTTATATAAGCTCTAAACCAGAAGATGATCGTATTTATCACTCCTTAAACTCCCAAGAACAGAAGTACAATAAGGAAAAAAAATAAAATAACCACAGGTTGACCAGCCTTTATAAAAGACCTTGTAATTAAGTAAACTACAATGAAAATTAGAAAATGCACAGCATTAGGATAGGAATGATTGTATAACCCCATAGTACTAGGACTGACAGTTCAGCTTTCTCTGCCCTGACCAGTATTGACATGTGCAATAAAAAATGAATGCAGTGGATCGGTATAGCTTTTGACATCAGATATCAGTGCCTCAGGGGATGTTTACCCGCAGCACGCACAGTTTTCCGCAGCAAAGCTGTAGCAGTAACACTGTTTTCTACTGCCTCTTTCAGATACGCATTTCAAAAATAATTGCCACAATGTACCTTGAATTTGCAGACCTTTAGAATGTGTATTGTTTCGATATTCATAATGTAGACTAGAAATAAAACACTACAACCAGTTCAATGTAAGCATCTGAACATATATTGCATGTCTTTTGTCCTTAGCACTGTTCAAGCACTCAGTATCAACTGTAGTGCTCAAGGCCAATCTCTCCTGTTTTCAGAGAGGTTTTCCCTCCCTTCAAAACAAATTTTCAAGGCATATCCAAATTATTAAATATAATGAAAAAAGAAATTCTTATGACCTTGTATTTAGGTAGCTTTTTTTTTTTTTTTAAATTAAAAAGGAGAGATAACCCATCTTTAGCTAATTTGTGATGCACTATTGCCAAAATCTACAATAATTTGGAACTATGTTTGAATATATTCAATAAAAAACTACCTGCATTAGTTTGAATACTTCCTCAAATATTCCAGACTGTTTATACACTTTTTTTCTGTTCTCCAGTGTTGCAGAACTAGGCATACTTTCCTCCTCTCAGTGACAGAGGAATTTTAACATTGTGGAGATGAACTGCTACATTTAGTCAAGGCTCATTTGTGGGAGGACACTGATGCTCTTTAGTGTTTCTGGAGGAAATGCATTTAATTTGTTGTATAAGTTGAGACATCTGACCGAAGGCTTTCACTTGAAATAGCATAATCGTCAGTCAGGCCAGGACATACTACAAGTTTCATCTGCTGCCCTCTGCATTTAGAGATAAAGAAAGTTTTCTGTGTACAGTGTTGTCCAGTGAAAAACACTGAACTGTTAGCAGATGAGTCCAACTAAATCCAGCAGTTTCGGCAACGTCAAAGTTCCTGTGCAACTGGGGCAGGAAACCGTTCCCAATTCTATAATACTAGAAGAGGTCCTGTGTGGCTGACCTTTTACTTACTCTTGCTGTAGTGTTTAGGAGCTGGTATTCCAGCATGTCAATACAGAATCCGTGCCTTAGCAATTACTCTTCACAGGAAACTCCTGCAGCAGGACAGGAGGAAAACTGAAAGCAGACGCAAGCTGATGAAAGCTGGGATTCCAGCTTCGGGAAATCACACTGAGGAATCTGGTAGGATAGTGCAACTGAAAAGGTGCAAACAACTGACCCACGCCTTCTCTCGGGTTTCAGCTGTTAAACTCCTTGAGGTATCACCAACTGATGACTGAGGGGTCTCCACTCCTCATCCTCCTCTGGCAAACCTCATGTTGCTGTCATCAAGGTTTCATAATAAGATCTCTTTACACGGCTAGGTGGGAAACAACTGGTTTTGTTTGGGGCTTTTGTTCTTGTGGGTTTTGGGTGTTTTTTTTTTAAAAGCTGACTTCAGTGTTTTATGAAACAATCACAATGGTTGGTCTAAGAAGCAGCTTGCATCAATTAACTACATCACTTTAAAACTTCATATGTGCAACTGCACTAGCAAAAAGGCATTTATGTGTGCGTAATCTACAAAGATAAGCTGCATGAAGAGGTATGAGGAATGAAATGATATTTCTTGCTGAACTCATACCATTGTAATTGGGAAGGGAAAAAAATACCTGAACTCCAGAACTACATGAAGTAGGTGCTTAAGCAGGGGTTCTCTATGAAGCCCCATATAATTTTTGTCTCATCAGAGCAGTACCAGAAGAAAACAGTTGTCATTTTGGAGAAAAAGAGGGAAGATGATCTGTAAATAAAGTTTATTAGTCTATAAGAGGAGTTGTGACACCTCACATTTTCTTTCCCGGTACTTTGGTAAAGTAATAAGCAATAGAACTGTTTGCCTTCAAAGCTCAAATTTGGATAATCTTTTCATGTATTTGTTACTTGAAATAACAAAATCATAAAACTCCTACAATTTTCTTTGGTGTTTTACTTGTATTATATAAGAACCTTACGATCTTACATGCTAGAAAAGACAGGGTATCTGAAAATAAACACCTATTTAGATTTACAGAGTAGTGTTCAAAAATGTATTATGCTTTTCGTGAGGATCTAAAGGTCAGAAAGCAAGAGAAAAAAAAATGTTCTGTTTGCACATACTATTGAAACAATTTCTTACATTCATTATCAGTATTTAAGGTGCATATATTTTAAATGAAAACATTTTCTCTGAGATTGCTAGATACATCTGCTATTAAATACCTATTTAATCTGATACTAAAATACTGAAGTAGTTTTGGGCCAAGAAAATGAAATAATCTAAATATTGTTTCCTGACTGCTTTAGTCTATTCTGTCTGAATGGTCTTTCTAATATTTATAAACTGCTACCTGCTGTAAAATCCTTGGCATCCGTTTAGGCCGTGTGCAAGAAATGTCATTTTTGCACGAAGTTCTAATAACTTGTAGAAGGTTTTATATAGTGATGTTCTGAAACTCCTGAAGGACCACTGGCATACATGGTAGACATAAAGTTAAAGAATCTAAAAAGTGGTATAAATAATGTCAAAAAAACCCATAGCCCTTCTTGTCAATAAGTGTCTTTATTTGCAACAAGAAGACTGGAATATTAAGTCACTAGTAGCCAGAGGACCTAGAGATATATTTTGGTGATCTGTGGTGATATGATGGCTTGATAAAGATTAACTGAAACGACCTTTACAAAAACAATTTTTGGAGTGAAAATGCTGAAGAACTGTTGTTACAGGACATTAATTCTCTTTCTCGGTTTTGCTTCTTAAAACCTAACAGGAGTGAAAGATGTAACTAATACCCTACACAAAATCAGTTTTCTTACTCATGCAGGCATGCCCACCAAAGCAGAATAGTTGGAGAGCAGAGCACTGACTCGCACAAGAACTTGGGCAATGGGAGAGAAAAGAGAAGATGAAGAACAAGGAAAAAGGAGAACTAATATTTATATGCGTTACAACACAGGCCCACTTAAAGCATCTGAGGTGCATACTTGTAATCTCTTTCCAGTCCCGTTTCACCATATTGTGCTATGATGATTTCCACAAGATGAAGAGAGAATACCATTTCATTCAGTATGAAGAAACAGTAAGTTTCACCTTCTTAACTAACAGTGCAAAAGGAAGATGAGGAAAAAATTGGTCCCATTGCTGAACAGGACAGACAACCTGGTGACAAGGCTAGGGAAAAGGCCAAGGTACTCAACGCCGCCTTTGCCTCAGCCTTTACTGGTAAGACCAGCCTTCAGGAATCTCCAGTCCCTAAGACCAGAGGGAAAGTCTGGATCAAGGAAGACTAACCCTTAGCAGAGGGGAATCAGATTAAGGAGCATTTAAGCAAACTGGACATAAATAAATCCGTGGGGCCTGACCACGGGTTACACCCATAACTGCTGACCGGTGTCATTGCCCGGCCACCCTTGAGTACTGAGCACTCTGTCCAGTTCTGTGCTGCATCCAGCTTTGGCCTCCCTAGTCCAAAAGAGACATGGATTTAATCTAAATCATAATCTAATCTAAGTCATAACCTAAAAATAAATAATCTGCCACCTTTTGCACAGGGTCAGGGTACATTTCTGGCATGCACTATCAAACGTATTGGACGAACATTGTGCAAACAGGGTTATTTGAGAGCAGTATCATTAGAGTTTTTAAGTACTTTGTTTTTAAGTACTCTGTACTGTTCTAAATCTATTGGCTCTGAAGCTAGTTTAAACCTAAGTGCTTTTAAAAAGAATACTTTGTCAGCTTTGTTAATATAAAATACTATAAATACACATTTATTTGCATAAGAACTAGACAACAATTTTTCATTGCTAAGGCAGGAAAGGCCTAAGGAAGACTTTCAATTGGCAGAGAGGAGAAAAACTTCAGTTATTCAATAAAAGTATGGGAACAAAATCAGTCTTTGGGCCACATGGAATTAAGAAACCAGTATACGTTGCTGGAAGAGTCTTAAGATTCCTCAACCCTGACTTGTAAGTAAAAAAAAGCCACTTCATTTTAGCAACAACATGAGTGATGGCTGTAATTAAGATTACATAAATTAGGCAATCTCAAAATAACATGTGAAGCAGCTTTTAGCACCTGACTGATGGTTGGTCAAAGAGACAGTAATACTTCCCCCTCATAGGGTTGTGCTGCCACACAGGATGATTTTTTTCCTCTAAAATTGTAGATTATCTTTATTTCAAATTACTTACTAAAATTAATCTGTTGCTTAACTAGTAATATGGACAAAATAAAGACTGTTAAAAAGTATACAGTCCAACAGACAAGAAAAAAAAAAAGAGTTAATAGGCATAAAATGCATATATACATCTGAGAAAAATTTTGACCCAACATAGGTGAAAGTCCATACAAACAAAATAATATTTTTCTTGAATCCTAACTGGGACAAAGATCCTGTGTATCTTTTCAGTTGCAAAAGCTTGACAGTAATTTTCATTGGTGTTCAGTTACCTGACAAGACAACTTCAACTAGGTCTCCTTCTTGAATATCTGCAGCTGATTTCACCAACTGGAGAATGTTTTCAGAGGCAGGGTCATGGCGGAAGAGCAGAATTTTGTCATACATTCCGTAGAAACCACATTCAGGAAACTGCAAATACAAACCCATGAGAATTTACTATACTGTAAAACACAATTAATATAATTAATTTGGAGGGTCCATTCCTCGAACTAGTACCAAACAGGATATATATTTTTCATATATGACAATATTTATCACTATATTCTGAAAATGACTTCACCCAGACAAGAAAGATCATTGGCCTTCGTCTTCCTGTGTGAGCAATGCAGTATCCGCTAAGAAATGCAAGAGAAATAAGTGTATCCTTTAGTCACTGCTGATGACTTTTCAAAGACAAGTTCCTGAGCAAGGTGATATAATTAGACCTTCCTGAAGCAGCTGTTTGGACTAGATGACCTATGGATGTCCCTTCCAGTCTATATTATTCCATGATTCCATGATCCTTTCCCAGATTAGTGCCAAAAAAGATGCCTCGAGGCAGGAAGAAATATTTTTTCAGCTCTGCCTAAGATGTAATGCCTAAATGATCGCTCATTAGGAAATGCCTGTTTCTTGAGACTAAAGTTACCAGACAAATACTACCTTGAGTTACTACACACATAAACCAATGTTTCCAAACTTAATCATAATCATCTATTTCGATGCAAAGCTGTTGGAGCTTTGAAATCAGATTAAATCCTGTTTAAACTAAAAAAAAAAAAGATTTAAAAAACTCTCAAGAGGTTATAAATCAAACTTGAGATTATTATCTAAGCAACAGTTTTTTCTATCTTTTTTGCTGCAGCACAAAAATTGGAGTTAATTTTTTTCACACTCCCACTTAAATACCTAAGATTTTGTTTTGAAAACATAGCCAAGAACCCCCTTTTTCCGATAGAACAGATTTAATTCAATTTTACATCCCTGAACTACTCCATGTATTATTTGAGAGTTTTATCAACATGTAGTGAAAGTAACACAATGATAAGCATAGCTCGAGAGATAAACTGGCAGGTTTTGAGGTTATAGCTACTTTGAAAAGAATGCAGAATGGAAGGAACCCAACAAAAAGTATTTTTGACGAGAGATATTTTTTGAAGAGAGATAAAATGTTCAGATCCCTGGTTTGAATGAAATGTATCTAAATCTTCGCAGTTTTGTCTTTCTTATTCTAGATTATACCATAAGTACTGACCCATTGCCAATTCTTGGTTGGGCCTGCTTGAAAAAAAAGCTGCTGTATGTAGCTATTCACACAGGTTTTATACTGAACAGAAACAATTTCCAGTCTCTGAAACATAAAACATTCTCACAGAATACCTGCAAAATTCTGCTACAGTGCATGTGTTTAAAGGCGCAGAATTCTGCTCATGTGCACTGTGGACCACATTAAAAATCCCAGATAAGTACTTATCTATATGATATGAGATAATATTTGAAGGCCACTTCCTCGAGCACCTTTATCATCTACCAATTACAAACCAAAAGAGTTGGCAACCTATTGCCAAACTTTGACAAGGCTGGTACCAACATCAACACATGTACTTCTAAACAGGCATTACAATTATATATATGAAGAGATACATATTTGTAAAACTTCCCCAGTAATCAGTTAACCATTCGTATTCACAATCTCAGTCGAATGAATAGTTGCAGTAACAGCAAGGTGTACTTTACCATGTTCATAAAGCTGAAAATGGCTTACTGTGTCATGTTCAATTCACATTTCCAAAATATTTCTCAATGAGGATTACCAACTCTATGTGGACCAAAAACTTGCTCTCGAAAATTTTGGCCTGTTGCCTTCTGAAAAGTTTATATGTGGTTTTACTCTTGTTAAGAGAAGCAAAAATGGTATTGTCTGGTTTTATTCTGTTTATATTCCTCTGTAAAATAATGAACACTGAATAACCTAGTTCTGTAAAAGATGTTCAAAACTTACAGAAGCAACACCAGGTGGAATAAAATTAGTAAAGATGGATACCAAATTTTTGTTTATTTAAAATAAAACTCTTATATAGGCCACACTTCTAATGGAGTTTTAGCCAGCTAAAAGTCACATTTTGTCATGCAAGAACCAGTGAAGTAATGAAATGCTGCCACATTTGGACAATTCCACTGCACAGGCACTTTCTACTTGCTTCATACTCTCCTTAGAAATGTGCCTTTTCCTGTGAAGGCGTTATTATTGGTGCCTGTACATCAAAAACATCCAAGTTTCATGCAGTTACCAAAAGAGATGTAATATTAAAGAGCCATATGATTTTAAAAGTTTACCAAAAATGTAAAATGGCAGAGTTTTGGAAAGACAGTCTAGACAAAACCAATTTTCATTATTCAGGAACATGAATCTGTGTGTCTTCGTGTCTTTTTGTTACTCTATAGCTATATTTTAATACTAAAGTAATAACCTCTGTCATCTTAACTAAAGAAAGGGCAGAAGAGACCCGAGTTTACTCAACCCGGTCAGTTCACTGAAAACAACCCCTAAATATAGTAAAAAGTAATTTTCACCAAAGGGAAGAATTTCTGAGAAACAGTGAAAATCCTAAAAAGAGTTCTCTTACAGGGAATATGCTCAATCTTGCATAAAGACAACATAACCTAGAGGATGTTTTCTCCCACAGTCCCAAATGTGAAGATAAATACTTCAAGTATCACATACTTAAGATTCAGTAAATATTAGGGATTAAAACTGTAAGAATAAGCCAAGTAATGCTGAAGGACCTTAATTCTGTTTCCAAATCTCATTAAAATAATACATTTTTCAACCCACTGCCAAAAACATTGTTCTAGTTCAAGAATGAATTAAATTCATGGCTTAGATGTGAAATAGTTACTCTAGCTTTTAAAGAAATTTGCTTTACACAGAATCATAGAATGTTAAGGGTTGGAAGGGACCTCTGGAGATCATCTGATTCAACTCCCCTGCCAGAGCATGTTCACCTACAGTAGGTTGCACAGCATGACGTCCAGGTGGGTTTTGAATGTCTCCAGAGTCGGAGACTCCACCACCTCTCTGGGCAGCCTGTTCCAGTGCTCTGCCACCCTCAAAGGAAAGAAGTTTCTCCTCATGTTGAGATGGAACTTCCTATATTCCATTTTATACCCATTGCCCCTTGTCCTATCTCTGGGTACCACTGAAAAAAGACTGGCCCCCTCCTCCTGGCACCCTCCCTTTAAATATTTGTAAACATTGATAAGATCCCTGCTCAGCCTTCTCTTCTCCAGACTCAAAATGCCCAACTCCCTCAGCCTTTCCTCATAAGAAAGATGCTCCAACCCCCAATCATCTTCCTGGCCCTTCACTGCTGCGCCCTCTACAGCAGTTCCCTGTCCTTCTTAAACTGGGGAGCCCAGAACTGGACACAGTACTTGAGTTGTGGTCTCACCAAGGCAGAGTAAAGGGGGAGCATGATCTCCCTCGACCTGCTTGCCACACTCCTCTTGATGCACCCCAAAATGTCATTGGCCTTCTTGGCCACAAGGGCACATCGCTGGCTCATGGTCATCCTGTTGTCCACCAGGACTCCCAGGTCCCTCTCTGCAGAGCTACTTTCCAGCAGGTCAGCCCCCAACCTGGACTGCTGTATGGGGTTATTCCTCCCCAGGTGCAGGACCCTACACTTAATTTTGTTGAACTTCATACGGTTTTTCCCTGCCCAACTCTTCAGGCTGTCCAGGTCACGCTGAATGGCAGCACAGCCTTCTGGTGTGTCAGCAACCCCTCCCAGTTTTGTGTCATCAGCAAACTTGCTGATGGTGCACTCCATCCCTTCATCCAGGTCATTGATGAATACATTGAACAGGACTGGACCCAGCACTGACCCCTGAGGAACACCACTTGTCACAGGCCTCCAACTAGACTCTGCCCCACTGATCACAACCCTCTGAGACCTACTTGCTAACCGGTTTTCGATCCACCCCACTGTCCTTTCATCTAACCCACACTTCCTAAGCTTGCCTACGAGTATGCTGTGGGAGAGGGTGTCAAAAGCCTTGCTGAAGTCAAGGTAGACAACATCCACTGCCCTCCCCTCATCTATCCATCCAGTCATGCTTTACATGAAGCATAAGCAGGAGTGAATTAAATGTAACGTAGGAAACAGATGTAATCCGAACTGCAATTACTCTCTTCATCCACAGAGGTGCTAATACAGCCTACGTAATAGAAGAGCAGATGACACAGAGATGAATGGACACCTGAGTGTCCTACAGAGCCATTCAACATCTGATCTAGCAGCGCTGAGCTGAACCCAAAAGCCTGCTGGAGCCACTCCGATGCCTGTGTCATGTGCTCCACCGCTGGAGAAGCTCTTCCCCTCGCTCCAGCTGGCAGCGGGAAAATTCACTCTTCTCAAACGTTTTACATTTAGAATAATAATGAGAAAGCAATCCCTGTAGTTTTAATTAAACAGATGCCTACCTCAGTACAGAATACAAGCCTGATGGCATGTCATTAGAGTGAGAAGTTTCTTTTACAGAAGCAATGAAAAACTTCATAATATCTTTCAAAATGAGCACTGCTGATCTGTTTCAAACACTGAAGGAATTTTCTCATTTCACTGGATTTCAAAGATAGTACAGACATTTTCCTCTAAACTCATTATGACTTAAATCGTTTGTTCTCTCTTCATTTTCCCGTTCCATTTGCTCTTTTCAAATTAGCTCTATTTTTTCTACCTTTAAAAGTATTTGCTATATTACACGTATTATATATGTGTGTATAAATATGTGTATTTTGAGGTGTCATTTATTCTGTAGAGAAAAATAAACTCAATCACATTTTTTGGTACATTATATACAAAAATTATCTTCCAGGTTCGAGTTGAGTTTTCCTCAGACAAACTATTCTCATGCCAAGAAATCCATTTTGATGGTGCGATTCTCCAAATAAAACATTGTGTAAGGACCAACTGTTGCAACAGTGACAAAAATATTCCCTCAGCTAAGCTTATTCCTGCCAACAATAATGTTGATATGCACAAACAAAAGTAAATAAAATGCAGCCATATTGCTTCGTACTACAACACTATAAATAGCATTTATTTTTGCCAAATACAGGGCAAAATAGGAAATGCATATATGTCAAGCTACCTAAAAGCTAACGAAAGCTAAACTAATAAAAAACTAACTAAAACAAAGGCACTGGATCTAAATTTCCAACACTAATAAAAGCCCTTGTTTCAGTGTAATAGCTACTTAAAGCAGAGTCACCAGGAGTAAAATAGTCATTGTAATTTCTCTAATAAGGAAATATAGTATTTCTGTAAGAATCAGAGAGTGGAAAATTGTTTACATGTGGTTCAGAAAAAGAATCTATTTCTGGATGCTTAACAAAGATTTAGCAGTCATTAGGACATCACAACTGTCCATACAGTTGCCTGCCACTGCTTGCCTACTCCAAGTGTGGAATAAAATCCATCTTCTTAAACTGCTTTCAGTGTGGTTTAATTTAAGGTGCATTAGTTTACAACGGAAACATGATAAATGACCTTTACAGCATAACAACTTTTTAAACTGTCACAGTTTATTTGTGCATTTCAAGCGCACAACCGTCCTCCCTCCCCCGCCACTTGGTTTTTTTAATAGAGAGAAAGATCAGCTCTCTAACATGATTTACATCACTTACAAACAATTCTGGGTTCCAGATCTGCAATTTAGCAAAATTTCTGTATTAATATAAGTCTATCCCCAGTGTTGATGTTGTTCTTTATTAGATACTTTCCAGTGTAAAGCAAAGAAATATTGGACAACATGCTTCTAAGACACTTAAAACTACAAAGAATGAAAGGTTTGGTGCATCTGAAGATGAGTTGAAAATTTGGTTTGCCATAGACACTGAAGTTCTGGAAAAGCTGAGAGTATTTTTTAATACATTTTCCAAACTTGTACTTTCAACTTTGCTACTTAAGGTCATTTTATAAGGGATGTGTAAGACAATTAGGAAGATACATCATACTAGATATATCCTCCACGAAAAGGAAGGTTCTTTAGCCGAGACACATGCAGTCCCTGTCTGGGAACCGAGGCTAAATGATTACAGTCTTCAAATATGTAAAACTGGTGTCGATGGGAAGGGAACAATCAGTTTCTCCTCTGCACAGAACATTAAGGATTAGCAAATCTAAAACACGGGAAGCCATACAATGCAGGGAATGAGGCTGGAGGCAAGGAAAGCTTTGCAAGGGTAAGAATTTTTTTAAAATTCTTATTGTTTGCCTAAGAAAGCGAATCTCTATTACTGGAGGAGTTTTTAACAGAACAAATTCCACAAATGTCGGGAATCTGACAGCTGATCTTTCGATGTTGGGATAGAAGGATAAAGTAGACAACCTCATATGACCTAACCATCATGATGCTGAAAACTTAGCTATGTAGTACAAATGGGGACAGTTGCGATCAAAAGTATGGCTAAATCTGTATTACTAATTTTTATACTATTTACTTATTTATTATGTACAGGTCTGTCTGTCTGCAAACAATGTTAAATCTTATATGTGCCTATCTGCAGTGACACTAAGTTAAAAAAATGCATGACCTAGCATGACTCAATAAAACTGTTATTATCATACAGAGGAAACTCTGCATTATACATCCACAGGTTTCGTTCATTAACTTACTAAATCAAAGGTAATTTAATACAAGAAAACCTTTTGAAAAATTAAAATAGAAACTATCCCAAGATGATGTATAAGTATTAGCTTTGCCGTAAGAGCAGTTAAAATTGCTGTAAGAGCAGTTAAAATTGTCCAGCCTTACTATGTAGATGTCATTCATTATGTTGTTTATATCAGTGCAATAGGCTTATACTGGAAGCACTGTATTGTTCCCTCATTCTACATTACTAGTAAGCAACCTCTAATGTACCAGAGGGATATCATAGTACGCTACAGGAAAACTATTGTATTGTAAAGGTTGTACCACATATAAACAACTACTACTCTCAAAGCAAACTATTACCTAATCTATAACATGCTCTTCTGCAAGAAAGAAAATAACAATATATTTTTTTCATCTTTCTGACAATGACATTTTTAAAAAATTAATCACTCCCATGAAGAAACAAAATTCTGGCACTAAATAAACTGTTTCCCAGGCTTAAAACAATCTGGGTTCTGTGCCCTTTACAAGGCTGCACTGAATTGACTTACAATTTGACTATTACTGATCAGTGTAACTATTTATAAGCACATATATGTAAGTTAGCAGGGTAACAGGTTTCAGTCATTAGTGCAAAATAGCATCCATGTAGACAAACAATTATGTCACAGGAGAGTCAAATTGATTTCAGACAGCTTGATTAGGAAAACTTGTAATTTAGATATCATCTCCGTTTACAAATCAGCTTTCTTGGAAGGCGGAGGAGGCCTGTGAAGTTTTAGCAAGACAGTGTTTCTGGGTGAAGCTGCAAGTTATTTCTTAACTGTTCACTTTAAAAAGGAAAATTAAATATTCTATTAACAAGACAGTGTTCATTACTGTTGCTTGTAGTGATTAGAAATGCATTACAATTCTAAATACAATGCGTTGGATAATAGTGATTTAAATTTCTTAGTTTATTAGCTTTTAAATTATTTATATTTACTGAACGTAGATGCAGCAAACATTCAGACTGTGAATACTACTTTAGTACTACTTTAATCAACTACATCTCCACAAGAAATAAAATGTATATACATACTCTTCAAGAGGTTTACTTCTAAAAATTTCAACAACAAAGACCTGAATGTCAATTTTCAGTATTCCCACTCTTGACATTTCCACGGTGCTTGTCTCATATTATGCCAACAGTTTCTCCTCACATGTACTGTAATATTACCACAATAAAAGTGTATTATTTGGGAAAAGCATAACAGACTTTTATTCCAAACACTGTGCCTTAAAAACTTGCTGTCTAAACATTTATATGAAACATGTTTTATATGATACTGTAGCAGCTTTTATGGTAAAAAACAGGAAACACTACTAGCATCTGAAGTCATCCGTAAGCAGACTGAAGTTGTGGTCTTCTTTCATTTCCTGAAAGTATCATGTAACCGTTATCTACCCATAAGAATTAAAAAAAAAAAAAAAATATATATATATATATACACATACACAAAAACAATGCCTTTTTCAGATGCAAAAAACCTGCTGGGCAGGAGCTCAAGTAATAGTTTGTTAGCAGCAGATTATCTATAAAACGCAGGGCAAAAGGAGGCTCGGCCCTAACCTTTCCTCAGCAGATAACAAAGAGGGAGCAGTAATTGAAGTGGTTTTACCCTTAGCAACTGTAAACATCTCAAGGAAATCCACCAAACTATTTCACCAATAACTGTACAGAAGCCAAATGATTATGCAAATGCTGGGTTTTCATTTAAAAAGACTTGAAGTGATACTAGAAAAAAATTGCACTCATTAAATTTCAATAACTAGAGCCTCTAATTATAAGTATTCAGTAATTCATTTAATCCCTTATCCATTGTATCAGTCAATAAGTTTGATGGCATGCATCCATCCACATGCAGACACAAGCTACATATGTCCATAACTGTGCTGTCTTAATAACAATTGTTCTCAACACAAGAATCAAAGACAAACAAAACTCTATCCAATTACTGTGACAACCAAATGGTTTCATTATTAGAGAAACAGAACTTTAAAAGACTTGATATATCTAAATTGTAATGTATTTCCAATATGAATTGGGAAGCTTTCAAAAATTAATAATAATTAACCACATACATGGTTATTTGAATGAAGAATGTATTCGGCCTTCCTCTTTGCTGTAGTAAAGCACAATTTCTAATAGAAATTAACTGAAAGGTGAGACTATCTAAGTCTCAAATGAAAAACCGATGAAAAATAATTTTCTACCACATAAAACACTTTATCTGAAGAGCTGGAAAAAACATACTCTAAACAGTGATGCTGGTTTCAGTCTAATTACTAATGTAATCCAATAGCCAAAGAAGTGCATTGTTGTGATCATTTTACAAAAATATTTCTTTCAGCATACTAAAATTGTCATGTTTTTGTAACAGAACAGGTAGGTAGATTCTGAGTGTTAAAGGTGCAACACACAAAAAAAAAAAAAAGGCCTCTTCTTGTTTTGGTGTTTTTGTATGTTAGTACAATTTTGCACGTTTCCTGTAAGGGATAGTTTCTGTTGCTTTATTCTAGGAAGCTATGAGAGTTGTCTTTTTAATTTTTCCAGTCCTCGTTGATCTTTTTCTTAGTATTAAACTGAACTGCATCTTTTTTTAGTGATAACTATTGTTGCCTTCCAAAAAAGCAGCTATTTTTTCCCTTTTAAACTAGTTCGATTTTTGCCCACCTTCCTCTTAGAGAAGTCTTGGTGATTACTGTAACAGCAATAAGAAGAACCTTGAGAAAACCTGTAAGTCTTTCACAGCACAAAGACAACACTCCACCACGCACAGGACTGTGTGCCAAACAATGTCTCTGCAGTATGGGGAGAAGGTTAGTGACACTCCGCAGTATGGGGAGAAGGTTGTTGACCTGACCCAGCTTGCTAAAATACCAGTTAGGTTTACCTAACCTAAGCAAGGCTGTTGACCTAACCCGAAGGTGTTTAAAAGTAAATAAATACTCCTACACTGATAAAATAATAAATAAATACTCCTACATTGATACACTGTTTTAAAATAAATAACAATGCAATTTTATTTTTAGAAGTCAGGATTTCCTTTCTCTACGGAGGTTATAACACAGAAAATTCACGATACTGAAAAGCAGTGAATTTTTGGCCAAGAGGACTGCCTAAATTCTCACTTAATTGTGGCAGTCACTATTAACTCACTTGCAAAACTCAAAAGATTTTTAAAAGGCTCTGTGTACCAAGCCCAAAGCTACCATGAACATCTTAGTATTTATGCATAAAGAGAATACCACAAGACTTCATGGTTTTGTTGTAAAAAAATCCAGCAGTTAGTATTCAAAGACTTTGTTCACATACACCACTATAGTTCCTACAAACCAAGGCAAACTCCAGAGTTTAAACAGAAGTTCATGCTATGGGTATACAGAATATACATAGTAACATCTGAGTAAGAACGAGAGCTGGTGTCTGCAAGGTATCTTCCCCTCATTCCAGGACGTTTCATGCTGTGTTTAAGACATGTCAGAAATACTGATTCTCTCCAGACCTTTCCATTGACTGCATCTGCACTTGCCAGGCAGCCAAACAGCAAGGATAGGCAATAACCACCTGTCTCCTTTCCTTTCTTTTTTATTTTCCCCAGGCAATCGGCTTTCAGTTGTACAGGAAAGAAAAGTGTCAGAAAACACAGTCTCATACTGACCATCTTGATACTGCCTCCACATTGCAATACTGCCCAAGGCAGGCTTAGGTCAAGCCCATTTGTCACAGGTACAGAAAGGAAGACAAATGTTCGAGGAACAAAGATCTTGCATTGGAAAGGTACAGAAGCAACAGAAAAAATCTTGAAAGGTTAGGAAGAGAGATGACTAGAGCAAGGAAAACAGGCTTAGAACTGAGGCAGAGCAAAGACCTTGATGTCTTGTGAGCCTTGAGGATAACAGCAAGGAGACAGGTTTACAAGGGTTAAAGCAGTGAGTGGGAACAGCAGTATAGGTCTTTGTTTCCTTTTTGATTTCACTTTCCCAAAAAAGTGTTAGAAGGTTTGCTCTGATCTAATTGCTAAGTGAAACAGAGAAGTTTCTAAGATCATATCCGCTAAACCAGCCAGGAGCCATTCTCTGGATCCGAGGCTAAGGGGCATGCAAATGGCTCACTGCCACATAGCTGACCTCTTTTCCCAGAAGTAGGGAGATGACATTCCCACTGCTTACTTTAAGCAGTCCCTTACAAGCGCTTAGGACCCAAACCATCTGGGCATCATCTGAAAGAGTGTGATTTGGCACAGTTCAAACTGTACCAGGAAGCAAGCAATTAAACAACTAAAAAGCTTACATGATTTTGGGCCAGTGCTTGAGCCTGTATTCTCATTTTGGTTTATTTACAGATGTATTTTTAGATAAAACTTCAGAGAACCATCACCATTTGGTACATTCCTAACATCAGTTAAGCTTCTTAGTGCTTTAATATGGGTGGTGTCATTCCCTATTTACAGCATTCATTCTTTATTTTCCTTTTTTTACTTCAATCCTTGATTAATTGCATGTTCTATAAAGCACAACGTGATACCTGCAGCATAGAAGTTAATATGCCTTTTCCAAGTGGGCCGTCAGAAAGGAGCCAACTTCTTGTTCGCGATGTAAATACTGCTTTAGATAACAAATACACATATACAAATAATTCACTAATTGTTTGCAGCAGTGATTTGCTGCAGAAATCAGATTCCTTCACCCCTCTCGGATCATCAACAGAGCACTTTGTCCACACACACTTACTTGGACTGGCACCAAACTACAACTTTTTCTGCAGCTGCTGCCTATGGAACAATGATGACTGCAGAGGAAAAATATGGCTGAGCTCCCTCACAGAAATATCCATGAAACAGATGAAACATGGCCATGGTGAAACATAGGAATACGGCTATTTTGAAGAGAGCCTGACCTCTGAGCAACCTCTTTGTCAGCCTCATTCAGTACAGGTTGTTCCCTGTGGCCATTCAGGGCAGGAATTGCTTCCTTTGCATAATATCTTTAAACAAATATGTTCTCTTGCTACCTATGCCTCCTGCCACTGCACATTGGCTTCTGTTGCTCAAATTGCTCACTGCCAAGAACACTGAGTATATGCCACATTACTTCAGCTACTTGTATGCAGACTTTAAAAACTCCCAGTTCAGGGCAAGCAGCAAGAGATACAGGCAGAAAACCAAAACAAAGGCATCTTAACAATATTACATAGCATTTTTGACAAACGTAGACTCTTTTACCCAACAGCAATCAGAAAGCAAAGTTGACACATCAGAATCACAGCTCAAAAAGGTAATTAAATTTTACTTGTGTGGTTGCAATTGAAAACGTCAGTAAAATCATGGTGACTTTGTAGATCCTGATTCCTGGTACAGTTGCTTTAATGATTTTAAGAAATCTGAAGACTGGGGGTAGGAGAGGAAAAGAAAGAAAGTTTTCTCTCATTGCTTCTGAACTGAGTCCAGCAAGTGGCTGCTGGCTGGGGTCAACCCGCTACAGCTCAATGCAATTAAACATGAAAAATCTTAAGTAAGAACACTTCTTGCTAAAACAAAAAGATCTTTAGCATAATTGGTGTAACTCTGTGCTACCACAAGACACTAACATAATATTATCTTTAAAAGAATGGATTTATTTTTCATTGAGACTTCTGTGGAAGTACTTCATTTTGAATTACTGCATGTAATGGGTTACCAGAAACGTATGTTGATTACATCTTAGAAATTGAGTTTCACTAAAACAGTGCAAAGACTACCTTAATTTAAAATAACCTCTGACTCTTAAATATAATTTATCTTCTCCAAAAGTAAGCTTTTTTACTGTTACTTCCTCAGCATTTTGTGAATATTGTATTACAGCTTCCAATGCCATGAAGAGGATGCAGTCAAGCAGATGTAAAGAAAAAGTCCAATAACTGAGACATTGAGAAAACCCTCAAATAATTTCATCATACAAAAATTCTAAAAGTTCTTGTGCCATGAAAATCAAAATACACCCATGTAGCTGACTTCTCTATCATGAAGATTAAGAGGTTAATTCAATAGAAATATTTAGAAAAGTAGTAATAATAAACACACAGCAATGAACCTCAAAAGAGAAACTGCTCTTTGTATCTTACTGCAGCTGAAAGTATTATCACATATACCACATCTGCATACGCTGCAATTTTCCTGAAAATTTTCACTGGCAGAAACACTGAGGGAGAGCACTAACAGTTTGTGTCTTCTCTGTTACTTCATACTGTGAGTATGAGATGACCATTCTGCTAAAACCGATCCATGAACGAATGCCACAAGGCATCTCTTTCCAAGGCAACACGGGGACCTCAGCAGAAAGGCCCCCACAGTTCCTGTGTACGTTCCTTGTGCTACCCAACACCGTCCACCCCAGTACAGAATTATGGAGCTTCCTGTGAAATGTTTAGGAGAAGAACGTGACAACAACTGTGTCAGATTGTTGACAGGCTTCGATTTATATAGAAGCTTCATGAACAGATTGCAGTTCTCACCAAGGAGGTTGAGAACTGAGGCAGAAATTTTCATGCCCTTCAGAATATAGGCAAAAACAGGATGATGAATCCCTAAGAAAATCAAGTATTCTTCCCAGCTCTTTCAATCAAAAAAAGATTTAAGACAGTGACTAAAGAGTCCCTTGCTCACAAGCATTCACTGCTGCTGAAGCTGCATCCTTACTAATTCTATGCCATATACTACATCTGGGAAAATAATTCCTAATTTAAGAAAGATGAAAAGAAACTAATTCAAGAACCAATTCTACCCATTATTTTAAAACAAACAACCCCCAAGCCCCCATTTCTGTGAGAGTCTACCACCAGATGTGTTCTAGCTATCTCTGAGCATGCATTACATCAATTCTGAAGACTCAGACAGGTACATAACTCAAGAGACTACACAGACATAGAACAAGTGTCTTTCATCTCTTTACAGATTACACAACAGGTAAACTACTTACATGCAAAGTTTCTGTGTATGAGGTAAGAGATCTAGACAGATCTAATAAAGGTGAGAGATCCGAAGGTCATTCCCACTTGTTTATACCTCTCCCAAAATATATTTCTTTTCCTTCAAGACAGATATCAGTTTAGGTAATTGCTTAAATACAAATTTAAAACTTTTTTTTTTTTGGCAAATAAACAGAAAATAAAACAGCTTTGATCAAGACTACTGTTTTAATTAAAGCATTCTCAGATATGTGGTTTCCTCCTGAAAAAGCAGAACTCCCTTACTTTTGAAAATTACTTATTCCTTCATTCACCCATAACATTAATTCTATATTCCAGGAAATACAGTAAGAGCCATTTGAAAAATACTTGTAAAGGGCTCTCTTCTACTGAATTTGATAGAAATGTGTTTTTTTAAGTATAAGCAGCACGTTGGTTCAACTTGTAGTACTAATAACGAGTTTGCTCCTTGGTCACTTGTCTATTTTACTTCCATTTATTAATAATGAGGATTCTTATTAATAAAGGATAAAGAGACAACACCAAATAACAGGATTACTGGGCTCCCTAATCCTTTAATGAGTATAATCAGGAGGAGATTATAGCAGGAGAAAAGGCTGAAAGTGCTTATGTTGGACACCAGTTTAGCAGGAGCGCACATACCTAGAACCACGCCCACGCAGGGAGTCAGATCACTAACGTAAAGAAGAACTCATAATATCATGTTATACACATTAATTCCCCATTCAAAGCGTGGCTTAGAAAAGCCAAAATACTATGAAGAAACTTTGCAGAACAGCCTGTAAAGAACACTGCAACGGAAATGTCTGTAAACGATTGTTTTATGCAAAGTTAGCATCTCTGCAGATCTGAGTAAGGCATGCGATTTGGGATTCATCGTCCATGACACCCAAAAGGATTTTCCTTGCCAAATACCTGTTTGGGGATAGGAAAACAGCAGATTCCTCTCCCCAAACATCTTGTCAGCAATACGGTTTCTTAACAAAAGTCCTTGTAGCTGCTGTGTTTCCATTTGCATCCAGTACGTCCTTTAGTAACACGTACGCACTGAAGGAAAATCTCTCTGCACACTCAGGCACAAAGATTAAACATATGTTTAAGTCTTCTGTGAATCTAGGAACACTTTAACAGAACTGGGAAAATCCTTTAAAGGAAGAACAGGAATAAACCTTAAGCTTAATTCATTTTTTTAATCGATTTCAAAAAATAAATGCACTAAGAAATTGTTGGGATGCAAAAGAAGCTTTAAAGTATATGTCTAATACATACAGAAAAATAATGTTCAAAACAGAAAGTTGATAGCAACAGATATAAATAGAAACCTAAGAGCTGTAGAAAACCACTAAGGAAAGCCAGAAGACAGAAGGAAATACTACTGTCAGCATACTTAAGGCACACGAAAAGTTTTGCTACTACTTTAGGAACAAAGAGAACTATAACAATTCTATCATCCATAAATATTTATCATTCAATTTTCTCCCCCTCCTCCCAATTTTGTGAAAAGGCAGTACTAGGTATTAAAACTGAAACATTTTCTATTCTAGCACCAGTTGATATGGCTGTTGAAGAGGATTCACTGAAGCTGCATGCTTATACCAGCACATTCAAAAAACTTTTAAGCAAAATTGAAAGAGCTATAAAGTCAACCGATGGGTTCTGGAGCAACTGAGAGGAGGAAATCTAATGTGCTACTTTTTAAAAAGGGAAACGAAGCTAACTGCATCACTGCAGACTTCTCAAAATAATGGAACAAAAGACACACCATTCAACAAATGAAAACGTGAAGGACAGTACTACTATTTCACTACCACCTCGCCTTATGGAAAAAGTAGATAACTTGGTAATGTAAGGAGGAGTTAAGGATAACTTATCAGCGACACAAAGTCAGACTTTGCAAAACATTATTTCAGGCCCCTGGAAACATGGAATTCAAGGTGCTCTGATGCGACAGGGACTCTATTCTGAAAAGCAATGATGAAATACAGCTCACGTAGTGGGTAATTAGATGAACATGCACTCTTAGTGAACTGCTTTTGCCATAAACTGGGGAATATCAAAGAAGCATATGGATTTATTACCTCTGCTTTTGACACTGATGCAATTGCAACTGGAAGTCTGTACCCATATCCAGCATTTAAAATTTAAAAAAAAAACAACCCTAGGACACCAGAGAAAGGACACAGAAGAATGACAAAATAATTAAGGAACTGATAGGCATGCTCTCCTGTGCGTGGCAGCAGAGGATTAAACTGTTTAATTTCTAAACGAAGGTCAGGATGTGATTTGATCGTTTTGGATAAGTATCAGTACAAGAAAGTGAAATCTGATTATCTATTGATTCATCTGCCTTGCATACAAAGAATCAGCAAGTTCCAATTTCTGACAGCTGAGGCTACGTAGAATTAGGCTACACAACAACTATTTTGCTGGTCCAATATTTTTTTTTTTGGTTTATTTTAAATAGCTAAAAATAAGTGCACACTGAAAAACAATTATGGTAGTGCTATTTCCGCATTACTGGATTTTTGTTTCTAAAAGAGATGCTCTGTTTGAAAAGGCATTAATTCTGAGAACTCCTATGGCCTTTTTTATACAAAAAAAAAATACTAGAACAAATTACTGTAATGCCATACTCTCTTAATCAACAACACTCTCAGTCAGGATAACTGGAGGAAGCTAACAGCTTTCTTGGAAATCTTCTCAGCATCTTTTTCTTTTTTGTTTAGTTTCAGGATGACGAAACAGTTACCTAATACATCAAGCTATCTGACGTTACTCTGCCACTCAGTTTTGGCGTTGACAAGACCTCTAACGTAACACTCTGTCTAGTGCTGGGTGCCCAGAGACAGTCCAAGGACAGCAGCAAAAAAAGTATTCTGTAAAATGTGATATAAAAGGAAAGTCTTAAAGAACTAAGCAATGATTAAGGGAAAGAAGATAGATCGAAGCCTTTGACAGTCTTTAGTTGTGTTAGTTAGTCAGTAAGGAGTTTATACAAAGGGGATTTAACTGAAATATTAATTGAGGATAGTTTAAAAATTGACAATGACTTTTTTGGGTGGCTGTGGCATCTCCGTCACTGGAGGTTCCCAGAAGAGGTTAGAGAGAGAAGGTGGTTACAGATAGGTGTGATCTGGACTTGGAAAGGAGGAAGCCCTTTTGGGTGTTTCTATCCCTGTATCTACAACTTGCGTCTTCTGAAAGACACAAGAAAAAAAATTACTCGTGGTTTAGAGTAAGAAAATTAAACTCTATAAGGCACATTCCTACAGTTTAATGTTCCTTTCTGTAAGTCACATTCCTGTGACTTTCTCTTCTGATTAACTGAAATTCCCATTGTAACTTCAACTGGAGAAATACTTCCCCATTTTTTATCCTGAACTGTGTGCAGAGCTCCTCGGCAACATTACAAAGCTGCCACATTTCACAAGGGAAGCTTTCGCATCTCAGTGTGAGTCAACACATGTCCACTCCCATCCAGCTAGTACTGACAGTTTATTTGACGGTTTCATTTCAGTCAGACCTATCTGCCACACGAATAATTTTTAAAAATCAAGACAAAAGTTACCTTGGAGTGTAATATATCTGGGATACGTATCTTAGAAATCACCTCTCTAACAGATGAAATGAACGCACTGTCAGCCCTAAATTCCTGCATGGATTTGCCCATCTTCAACTCTCCACTCTCATCTTCCAATACTTAGGTGTTTAATTTTTCCAGTACAGAATTTGACACTCACTAAATCTCATCTCTTATCATACAATGGGATCAATATTCAACAGCATTGTTCTAGGGGTCAACAAGTGACTGAAACTTTTTCTCTTGGCTCTGGCTCACTGATGTTGGAATTTATAGAGGTCCCCTATTGGTTTTCATGGGATTGAAGCTCTCCTGGTGCTAAACAAATTGCAAGTGGTTTTGTGAATACCTATTGACTTAATCGCATCTCTGAATATTTAATTTCAAGTGCTGGCTCCTGTCTTCTTGCAAAAAGAGCATCACTCAATGTATTTTTTAAAAAATCTTCTTTAATGTACTTTTTATTCATTGCTCGGTGCTACAATTTTCAGTTGCAGAACCGTGTTCCACAATTGATGCTGAGTCATCTTAATAATGGCTTAAACAAGGCCGTAAAATAAAGATATAAGATTATGATTTTTTTTTTCTTGTTTAAAGTCAGAACTGTTAAATTATAAACACTGCAGAAAAGAAAATTCCACTCAGAACAAAAAGGTAAATCAGCTCCTTGAAGCTACTGGTTCACAGGGTAATTTCATCTAGAATACCTTATTAAAAATATATTGCTTACAGCAAAGAAATTTGTCTTCCTGCCTTTTATAAAGAAACTGAAGTCTTTGGCACGAACCACAACATTTTGAAGAGCACTACAAGCAAAGTCAAAATTCTGTTCCTGCCAGGGAAAAGGCAGCTGTCACATTAAACTAAGAAAACTTTTCAGACCTTCATCTAACATGTAAAGAAACCCTTCTAAGTTCTAATAACAAATGAGTCATTGTAAAATAATCTCATTTGCTTGAAGTCTCAGCCATTTGGCACCCAGCCAGCCGGGGGTGAAGAGCCAGACACTTAATACACGAAGATCCTAGCAACTAGAAGTCTGCAGGGAGCAGGAGATTTTATTACCAGCAGCTGAGTGAACAAGATCTCAGATATTAGAGAGGAATACGCAGAATTCAGTTTTTGTGGGACGCCTTAGTATTTTGTCATAGAACAGAAGCAGAAAGACGGGCAGTAAGGTTCCTCATCAAAGTGGGCAGAAACCTTTATGGCACGTAAACAGCATGACAACTACAAATAGGGAGTAAAAAAATGTTAGGAGACTAACTTCTGATGAAAGGAAAATAGAGGGAACAACACGGACAACATCATTCATCACCATTTTAAAACCCAGTAAACTCAGTTAAGCTGTCTGAAGTTTCTGCTCATAGCTAATAGTCGTCTTTTCTACCAAGACAAAAAAAACTTTTGTGAGCTGAACTTTCAAATCCTCTCTCCCCTCCACCCACCTCTTTTCTTACACAGCAAAAGAAAGAGGCAGGTAAAGTGACACGTAACAGAAACGGAGTAATTCCATTTTTTCATTCAAAACCAGTGGTGGTTAATCCCTTTAGTTCTGACCGCATTCATTTTCCTTGAGAGCTGCAGTGAGCCATGAATTCTCAGCGTGCACCACGAGGAACAGACTCCTGGCCAGTTCAGGATTCAGAGAGTATGCCAGAGTCCAAACCAAGCCAGACCAACTGCAGCTGGGTGCTTCTGCTCTACATACTTTACACATGACACTTACCCAGCATTTCCCGTGCCCCATACTGAACATTCAAGGTGCTCCATACACCAACATATACTGCCACGTGCTCACTACCCACATGCAGCCTCACACCCTTCACTCCACCCAGCTCCCAACATTTTTACCCACTCTTCAAGCACTGAAGGGGTCAGTGTAATCCTAAAAACATTTAATGATCATTTAGAAACATAAATCTAAGTATTTTCCCATGATATGTTCAACTGTTTTGATTCTCTACAAGCAGAAGCATTCTTACAATGCATCACTAAGTCATGAAATAACGTGTTGTTAAGATTTTGACAAACATATCCCTCTCATTTTATCAGATCCTCCACAACTCACAGAGTAAATTTAGGGTTTTTTTCCTTGCAATGTTTATGAAAGTACTTCAGAGATAATATTTATGCTTCTTCACAGCTTCTCTTGTTTTCCTCACAGCAACGAATACTTTTACTCAACTAATTATCTATTAGCAGCAGGTAATTTCACCTCAATTATTTCTTGCCTCTAAATCCAGCAAGTGCACAACTGTGTGAGAACAAAGCCACAAACATTTCAAATAAGCAGTGATCTGAGTACAGTGATCCAGCATGCTATCTTGAACTGCCAACACGTGTGGCTTCAACAATAACAAATGACATTTCAGAGGCCTAAAGCAATCACCAAAGAATGCTTCATGGGTTATGTCACCTCTGATTCACTTTACGCAAAGTACCATTAGAAGCATATGTTGATCATGAATTCCTATGTTCCAACAACGTAAATAGGCACTTGAAACTGGATGTAACGCAGTCAGATCAATCTAACTTTTGGGAATTTTTGAGAGGGTAAAATGACCAAGGTCACGAGTTTTAAAAGCATCTTGTAATTGCTCTTATGCATGGCAAGTTCAGATTAACTTTTAGAAACTAGATTCTCTTGGTTCACATTCATTTCTTATTGTTGTGCTGATCATTTGTAACCTGTACACCACAGTAAAACCTACAATGTAATAAGAAAGCTAAAAAAGTCAAATGGAAAGAATGAAATATGTAACTGTCTGTTAAGAAAATGAATGCAAGCAGAAGTTCTGTTCTGTACAATCAATTATATTTTCCTCACCAAATGATTCACCAGCAACATTATCTCCACCATTGTGCCACCTATGCACAGAAAAAAGCGTTTTTTCTATTACTCACAAATAAACCTGAAATCCAGTAAAATGAGAACAAGAAAAATCAGCAAGTAGCAAAAAGAAAGATTAATGAAGTAGAAACAAAATGTTTGTATTATTATGGAGAGTCAAATCTGAGTGTAGACCAAATTACTGGGGCTCGAAACAGTTTTGAATGTACAGATGGGGACTTCACATCCACAGACAGGTGCACATTCCAATTACACGCAAGCTTACATTGTGCATACTGGTTTCTGACTACTGCCTCCTTCCTGCCCACTGGTTCTTCTTTGGGCCTATCTGATTAGAGGCTGCAGATCATCTTAGCCCACAACCACAAACCTGGTTGCAGCAAGAACCTCTGTTTATAGCTATGGAAGTCTCTGCAGATAACCTCCTTCAGAAAGCCAAAAAATTCACTACTCTGAAAAAGTTACGGTTCAGAAAAGCTGTAACAACTCATTATTTCTCATGATACAGCACAAAATACAGATGTGCTAGGCAGGGTTTCAAATTTCAACCACTTATAAGATAATTAAATAAGGATCAGTCTAGAACTCTTCGTTGCACTCATTTATTTTCTTGTTAAGGGGAGAAGACAAAATGTTTAATGCCCTTTAGTGAAACAATAATACATCTATCATTCCTCAACATCACTCAAAATCATTCCAAGTTGCAAACGTGCCTATATTCTGTCAAATTTCTTGTCTTAAATATAGGCCAGTTCCTTTTTTGCTCTAAAGTTTTTAAAACCACAAAAGTGGAAGAAAATGACCACTCTGCAGCGGTT
This sequence comes from Chionis minor, assembly GCA_013398295.1. Taxonomy (NCBI): domain Eukaryota; kingdom Metazoa; phylum Chordata; class Aves; order Charadriiformes; family Chionidae; genus Chionis; species Chionis minor. The sequence goes on from VZSF01002953.1 coordinate 407,111, forward strand.
GTCTCAGGAAAAAAGTCTGGGCAAGGACAAACCAGCAGTAGCTTGGTCTGCCTACTGGGTATCAGAACCAAAGACTCCATGGCAACTTCCCCACCCCACGGCAGCCACCTCCTCCTCCTCCCTTCCCCCTGAACTACAACTCGCTTTGACAGAAAAGCACTTGATTTCACCAAAAGCCCACACACGAAAACAATGGAATCATCTGATCCTGAATGGAACTGGTTGCATTTACGAAAAAGCTGAAAGAAAAAAACCAAACACAACAAACAATCCCATCCTGCCCCTAAAGTATGCTGTTAAGAGGAGTTTTTCAACAGAAAGAGACCTCTTCGCATTCGTATTTTAAAAAGTAAAAAATCATTCTGCCAATGATTACTTCTGCCAAACTGAAAAAAAAAATCCTCCTGGTTAAAACGAAATATGCATAAATATACAGGAGTGACAAAAGACTATTTTTTTTGCTTTCAGAGCACTATAATTTTACTTAAATGGTAGGTGTTCTTTCTAAACAGAATGGCATTTCAAAGAGACATCCAATCCTATATTTCAAATGCAGCAGTCATCTCTGAAACAGGGTTTTAAAGAAAATTTCAAAATAGCAAAAAGTAAATTAGTGAAAAAAACCAACTTATCAACTGTACTTCGAATAAAAACATAATCGTCAGGAACCAAACGCACCTCTCCTTACCCCCCTTCTCCTTCCTCCACAGTCTCTGCCTGCACAAAGATATAAGAAGCCACTAAACCATAGAGTCCCACGCCTGCCAACCACAATGGCTAAATAACTCACCGTGCATCAGCCTCATTTTACATGAATGCCTTCCCTTGAGATATGGAAATAAATAAAAACGTATATAGCAAAGTGATCACTGAAATTAAATGAGAACACTTAAAATCTATACCTTTTAACACCTTTTATTCTTTACTGAAAAAGGGGAGTTTATGTCATTATAGTAGCTTACAATGCATCTATTGACAGTGGCTTGAGTAGATCATCAGGTCAGAGGGCTTCTTTCCCTAATGACAAAACCAGGGAACTCGCTACATAGATTATTTTTACTAACTGATTCTAATTGTTTAACCTTCACAACTATGATTCGAGGAAGAAGAATAAGGAGGGAATATGGAGGATGAGTTTAAAAAACAAGAACAGTAAGTTTGGCGAAGGCCAGTGAATGAGTGGGATGAGAACAGAACGGCACACAAAATTCTTTGCATGCTGACTCCAGAATTACAGTGACGGAAGTTCTGGTTCTCATACCCAACAACTACTTCAATCTCTCCTACCTCTAAAGGAAAGCAGAAAGGAGCATTTTAGACTATGTCTTCCAACCAGCACTCTTTGCAAGCCCAGAGAGTGAAAAAGAACATGTATTTCACATTGATATCCACTGAAAGCAGTTCAAATTCAAACACTTCTTAGGTTGTTACTTATATTTATCTGTTTCATATATGTCACGCTTTTTTTAAATATCAGTGACTTCCTTTATGCACTGCTACCTAGTGCAACAGATAACATATTCCTTCACCACTAAAAAAAAAAAAAAAAATTTAACTTTTTTTTGTTTGTTTTTTAAATCCCAGCACTCCAGACCTGGCTAGGCAATGGTATCTTTTATATGGCTTTTAGCAACTACAAGGTGCTGCAAATATCCTAGGAGTGGATGAGACTGAAAAGTGGAAGAAAATCTAGGGGTGTTAATAAGACTAGTAAGGCTTCAATGTGGGTATGATGTATGATCCCTACACTCCACTGTCAATCAAACAATAATCAAATTGATCAGGTGGAAAGAAGATAAAACTAATACAATGAAAGAAATGGGTAGTGTATCTTACGGGATGAGACTAAGCTTTGTTTGGTTAATCTGTCTCAATGAACCTGAAAAAGATAGTAGCCTACACATATATCAAGATCTAGAACACAAGCAAAAGAAAAAGCAAAAGCAAGATACAGACTAACAGAAGTGACTATCAGGTGACTAGGAAGAGAGTCAGGCTGCATATTTAAAGAAGATTCCTTAGCTTCAAAGAAATTTATCTTTTGGATAGCTTTTCCAACTAAAGCCCCAGANAAATTTAACTTTTTTTTGTTTGTTTTTTAAATCCCAGCACTCCAGACCTGGCTAGGCAATGGTATCTTTTATATGGCTTTTAGCAACTACAAGGTGCTGCAAATATCCTAGGAGTGGATGAGACTGAAAAGTGGAAGAAAATCTAGGGGTGTTAATAAGACTAGTAAGGCTTCAATGTGGGTATGATGTATGATCCCTACACTCCACTGTCAATCAGTCAATAATCAAATTGATCAGGTGGAAAGAAGATAAAACTAATACAATGAAAGAAATGGGTAGTGTATCTTACGGGATGAGACTAAGCTTTGTTTGGTTAATCTGTCTCAATGAACCTGAAAAAGATAGTAGCCTACACATATATCAAGATCTAGAACACAAGCAAAAGAAAAAGCAAAAGCAAGATACAGACTAACAGAAGTGACTATCAGGTGACTAGGAAGAGAGTCAGGCTGCATATTTAAAGAAGATTCCTTAGCTTCAAAGAAATTTATCTTTTGGATAGCTTTTCCAACTAAAGCCCCAGAGGCAGAAAGCCAAATCTTCTTAAAAGTCAAGTTTAACAATTTCATGACACAAGTTAAATGATACATCTGCAATACAGGGGATCCTTTTCAGTCCTAGAATCCTATTTGAATGTAAAGGAAGAAACATGTCCATGTTGCTACTAATCTTACCAAAAATACTAAGGTATTACTAATCTGTTAATCAGTTTTATCCTCTTAGAAGTAGGCATAATGAATAAGCTGCTGAGGCAATGCAAAATCTTTTGAACCAAGTCAGTATTAAATCTGAAATGTGCTGAAATCTCCCAGAGATAAATTTTCAGTGTTTTATACTACCTGGCGGTAAAGAAACAGTATAGAATGCATTAAATTTTACTAATGTGCAAATATTTAAATACATATGAGAAGTAATTCAAATAATGCAAGTTTTCCTCCAGAAAGTTATTAAAGATTAATAGAAATATGAAACCAAACTCCTTAATTCTGTTTTCATCAACTCAGAAGTTTTTTTCCTATTGACCTGAGAATTTTTAGTAACCTTTTCCTTTATAATTCACCTACCTGTATTACCCTAATGGCTCTCTGTTGTTCTAGTATCTATATACACTATGAAACTTCAGCTTAGATACTTTTACAACAAGCTACTTGTGTTGATATTAGACATTCAAGTGAGTTTTTTGTACACAGAAGACTTATTTCTTAGGTGCTGTCTCACAGGTACACTGGAATTACAATCTAGACTAACCTACCTGCCGGCAGGTAAAACAAGCAAACTCCTGTCATCATCGTCCCCCCGCCCCCCCAAAAAAGCTGCTGACAAAAAGAAGGAAAAAAAAAATAAAGTACTGCTGCTCCAGTGATGTAGGAATACAAACAATCCTCAGTGCTGTGCAAGCAATAACTACCTGTCTTTCTGTCCTTCTTATGGAGGCTAACAAACTTACCTCCACTCCCTTTGCTAATATTTCTCTCTGTCACACAGGTTCCAACTTCCTTTCCACTGAAAACGTAACATGAATTAACGCAATTATGAAAAGTTCAGAACTGTTCTCAACCATACTTAGTTGTAGAGTCACTGCTTCTACTTGAGCCCTCAAGAAGGACTGGCATGATTTTTCCAAACGTATCAGTTAACACACAAAAAAAATGTTACCTCTTCCTCCACAGAAGTCAAACACTACAGTTTTAAATGTTTCCTGTCTTGCTTTGAATTTTATAATAAAACAGAATATAAATTTTTCCTCCTGCTTGGAATTCTTCTCATTTAACATTGTACATTCTGCCTTCAGCCACCCCTGGAGCAGGGGCTACCATCGCCAGGCCTAAGTATTTCTTTCCAATACAGCTTCATTGCTACCACTGGCATCCATACCTTCTGTGGTGCTTCAAATACCATTCAACTTGTTATTATCTCCTGCTTTAAGTTTAATACTCTTCTAGTTTGACAGTACTTTAGTCTTTGCAGGTTTTTCAATGGGCTGGATATTGCAATTTCGCATGCCTATGGGCAATTCCTACAAGGCTGTTTGTGATTAATCCTCTCTCTGTTCTTCTGCATTCTTCATATGTGAGTTATTTCATCTGCTTATACAATTTTTATTATTTTAATAGCTTTTAGTAATTTTAATAATTTTGGCTTTTTATAATTTAGATTTATTTATACTTTCTAAAAATAATTTCTAGGTAATTATTTTCATAACTACATATCTTGCATCTCCAGCAAGTCCTCTGACAACTCCTCCCATGAGCTTATCAACTTTAAAAAGAGTAACAGTAAACCAATACAAAGCCATTTCATTGGGACTGAGGCTTGACAGGGATGTATCACCACATTTGGTCATACGTATTTGCAGAATCCGGTCTTAACTTTGTATTTGAAAAAATGCACACGTTGCTGAAGAATGATCTAGTGTTCATTTTTAAAAGGCAGCTTTCTGCATTTACATTATCTTAGTCATTGTCTCCAAAAACAGTTAAACCAAACCTATAGGAAGAACACTAACATATTCTGCATTTACACCATAATGAATGCAAATAGAAGTGTTTAGCAATACCTTGAGCAGCAACAATAAGTGGTGTCAATCTTTTTCCTGTTTTTAAGTTTCTTTTGGAAAGTCATTTAATACTTTGTTTTTTAAGCACCTGAAGCTAAAGTGGTTGCAGTAACATCACAGAGTTTTTGATTGCCTTTTGATTGAATGGTGTATTTGCCTGCTAAATCTACCCAACACAATACCTAATCATTTGTTGCCAGAAATTCCTCACCATGGGAACTTCAATCTTTAAGCAAGCAAAAGGCAAAGTGGTGTTGCATTCAAGTCTAAGAAATTAAAAACCAAAATCCAGAGCTTGAATTTCCAGAAAGTCAAATTTCCCATTTATCTTTTAAATGAATATGATGTCTAGCACATCACTAGCACAGTTTAATGAATATTAATTTTGCGTTGGTGTTGGAAAGTGCTGTTATGCAAAGTCCTCCCTGTTCTTGTCTCCTGCTCCTCGGAACCAGGTTGCTGCAGCACGAAGTGAAAGTCTACACAGCCTTTAAGCGTTCAACACATGATGGCATTGCGGAATGGAGTCCAATGACACTCTATCTAGTAATTTAAATATCAGCAGACACAAAGAGTTTTAGGAAAAGTAAAAATTATTTGATCAGAACTTTAGCACAGTAACTACATGCTTTTGCCCCACAGAGCTAAATACGCAGCAGGTGTACCACACACAGTCTTGATTTTAGTCAACAGCAAACATTCCCAACCGAATAGTTGCTTTAAGTTTTAACATCACTCCCTTCAGCCCTCTCTTGTGACTGAAAAAAGGTAAATGTGTGGTTAGGCATAATTTTTTTTTTGAATGTACATATGTACACAATAAAAATAAACCAATGCTTAGTATTTTAAGCAGAGTGAGGGATGAATTACAGTATCACAGGACTAAAATTTTCTTTGGTAAACCATCTTTTATAAAAATGTTAATTCATTACTGCACCTGAAATGCACAGTAATGTGAAGGAGAAACTACATCTGCTATCCCAATGAGGACAAGTGCAAGTGATATACAAACAATTTTCCACATGAAAAAAATGTACATACAAACTGTCTTTACTAAGAATCCATTCCAACCGTGGTTGGAATCACTCTGCTTACAAAAACCCAGTATATTTAAGGAGCTTTGAAGACCCTAACAAATGTAAAATGGTTTCAATATATGCACCTGACTGACCAGCGGTACTAAAATACTGTCTGGAAATACTTTTTCCTTGTTTTGTTTCACAGACAGCTGCAGCAACACAGGAGGCTAAATAATGACTGCATGCATCAGTTTGCTGTGTAGCTATGTTACAATTTGCGACCACATAGATATACAACTTTTTCTCTTTAAACAAACAAAAATAACAATGGAAACTGTAAATATTCACCATATATTCCCAGATTCATCCCTTTACTTTTCACCCCCCGAGCCCCATACTAACTATACTTTCTACGAAATATATGTTTCCACCATTTCTCTGCCTAATTACATCAGTGAACACTTCTAATCTTTATTTGCATGAAATACATATTTAGTTTATAAAGATTTTATATAAAGTACAGGAAGACAAGAACGAGCAGAAACAGAGTTCAGTTAGGCAGTACTCTGGCAAACAAAATCTTTACTGAGGTTTATTTCAAACTTTAATACTGAAATAAAATTAGTATTCTCAGCTTGTAATTCATGGAAGTTTTTCTTCCTGTATACTTGAAAAAATCAAATAAGAAAAACAAGTATTACCACCTTCTTATCAGGCAACTCAAAAAAAAAAAAAAATTGTCCACCAGCTTAACCTGATCATAAATGCATGAATAATGTGCTCCAACTAACACTAATATCCTGAGTTTAGAGACAGCATTACCTCTGCTAGACTGTGTCAAAAGGCTTCCCAAAGTCCCCACAGCAGCAAGTAGTTTCTGGTTTGGAGTCCTGGGATGCAGAGGCCAGTCTTCAAGCAGGCAACCATGAGTCTCCTAACCAGAACTATCCTGGCAGAACATGTACATTGCCTTGAATCACTGTCGTAAAACCTAGAATATCATATACTATGTCAAGTGGATTGGCCCAGTCCAACCTCCCTGAGACACCTGCACCCTGAGCCCAAATTCTGCAACCTGGTATCAGGTCTGTTACTTCACACAACAGCATAAAAATTCACATTGAATAGGAATATAGATGTCAAGAAGTTTGAGCCAGAAGGTTCAAATAAGTAGCCCTAAAAGCAGAAGGAAGGAGTAGTAACAGGGTCCTGCCTAGGAGGCCTGGGCAGCTCCACTGCAACCTGCACCTTAGGCTTGAGAAGACAGAAAAGTGGCTAAGGGTCCGTCAGCCACAGGACACTGGAGGAAAGGACCAACTCCTGTTGGTCTGTCTCTGCTGTGTAAAAGCACCACACTAATGGCATTTCCTGTTGTCTCTTGCTTGCCACATCTTTAACCAAGCCAGATGCACCAGCCGCTTCACAGTACAGCCGACAGCTTTCATGACGTATCAACGATCACGGGGAAGCAGAAAGGAAAAGTTCAGGAGAAGGCACTTGGGTCATCAGCAAATTGTTGTGCCCAGGTAACACATCTACCAGCTGTGTGAGACTTCATGATATCAGTCAATATACATCTTCAAAGTCCAGGCCTCTCTGCCCTCTTCCACCCCCCAGGGCAAGTGTCCACATAAAGACACTCACTGAAGTTATGCTTCCACACAATACTAAATATTTGCAGAACTAGATCCCTGTTACTTCATACTATTACCTCCAAAAAAGTCTTTCAAATCTAAAGCCATACAAGAGCATGTGGTCCAAGCCTATAGTGTGCACAGCCTCACATCACGTCCTTCTACAATATACATGAATTTCAACAGGGATTTATGCTGCTTGGTACTTATCAGGCATTTAACACCATGACAGATGTGACAAGACAACACTAAGCTGCGAGCTTGCTGGGACCGCTTTGGAAGGCTGGACTATTCAGAGTGCATCTGATACAGGCAGGACCGTGTCCATGCTGCATCTAGAGGTGAAACTCTACCTATTGAACTGTATTCTCCATTGGCCTTCCTAAGGGAACTACTTGCAAAACATAGTGCTAACAATCAGCAAGAGAGGATGGGGGCACAAAGCGTGAAACACACCAACACAGACCTTCAGGTTGGAAGGAGCTTTGGAGCTCAGCTAGTCCGATCTCCTGCTCCAAGCCCGATGGTATTGATACACCCTCAGAATTATCTGTTGGACCATCCGGTCCAAAAACAATGCAGTAAAACCACGCATTACCCTGCATTCAGAGAATTTTTATATACAAAACATGCATTTTTAACATGCATTTTGTTAAGACAAGACAATGACATATTTGCATAATATCAGATTTCACGCTAAGTCATTGTTCCATTATATACATTTCTGTTTGCATTGGCAGCTAAGGAATGCATTTCTTACACCTTTATTTTGTGTCGATATAGATTATACACCTCAGCAGCAAAAAAGTTTTTAAGTCGCACAACAGTATGAAATAGCTTGGAATAATAAAGCCAGTTCTATTAGCAATAGCAGAAAACATGAACTTTCAAAACACAAGATTTCAAAGCTGCATACATGGACAATACAATGTATATACTTTGGAGAGAAAAAAAAAAATATTCTGATTTCCTTCACTTACTTAAGCCCCCTCTCAATGGCCTGACAAATGATAAAGTGTTAAAATGACAAAGTGTTTTCTTTTTGTTTTTAAAAGAGGAGTCCTACCCAAATTATGTATTACGTTGATTAACTCCCCTGTAATCTCTCCCACTGTATTCTTTCCTTACAGATTTTAACCTAGTATTCCAACAAAATCAAGTCATCGAAAATATCAGAAATATCTTTATTCCAGAGTGATGGACAGAGATTAAAATATATCTTTTTTAACCCACACTGTTTTCTCAGGGGCCCATGGTTTGAAGTTTTTGCTCAAACAATCTAGGTATAACAAAAAAATCTTATCTTGTCTTCCTGCTCTAAAACCAGCAAGAGAAAAACAAATTGCTAAAAGACATTAATAACGAAGCACTGTGTAAAATGTTAAGTAACTTGAAAAGTTTTAATAAATATTCATGTTGGACTATCCCCTGCCACAACAAAAAGAAAAAACATAAATATGCTTTCAACATAAAACAATCATTAATTTCAAGTGGTACTTAATTAGCAAGTGTGGAACAAATTTACATAAATTCTCATTACAATATGAAGTACATTTATTTCAACCTTCTAAGTAAAGCTAACTGTGGGTAAATTAAGGGTTTGACCATCCTGTGTCAGCGTGGTGGTTAATGCTTAATCTCCCGTTTTCCAAAGTTCCAGTTTCTTGACACTGTACCTTCTGCAAAGACTCTCAATCCTATCTAGCAAAACCGACTATACATTGACAAAAAATGCCAGGGAATTAAACATCTTTTAACAGATGCATTCATTTTAGCAACTAATTATGATTTTGTTGCAATTTTCACAAAGTTTACATCTAAAAAGCTGCCATGACACTATGTAATTCCCACATGTTATTCCGTCATCCAGGATAATTTACCACCATGGATTTGGATTTATGGCTCCGCAGTGCAATGTTCAGTTTATACTCACCAACATTACCAGATGGAGGATTCACAGACATCCCCTGTATTCTAGTGTCTGAAGCATTTTATTGCACAGCATTCACAGTAATTTTAAGTATGTGAGAGGAAACCTGTCTCATCTTCTAGCCTGCAACATCAGGCCACTACTTCCACCTTCCCCAATGTTTTCCTTCTTATTAGTCCATTACCAATTTATTAACAATTAGGCAGAGCTTCTCCATGCTGATTTAGCATCATACTCTGCATTCCAATACAGTTTACCAGAACAGCCCTCATCTTCATAGCTTACATCATTGAGTCATACCCACATCTTCCTCCCTGCTGGGATCCCCCAGGGCAACTGCTACTATGTGCCTTGGCCACCTAAATGATTCACCAAGCAGTTTCTGCACTATATTCCAAAAAACTATAGGCAGCCATGCAGTATATGCCATTATGTTTTATTTCTTACTTTCCAGGGGTTTAAATTTCAGTTATCTTCATGAAAACAAACTGTATTATAAGTATCACTGGAATATTTCAGGAGGACATAAATTAATATTGAATATGCTTGCATCTTTCCAAATGCAAGCATAGCGAAGAAGCACTAAAATCCAGAGCTTTGTTGATCCACAGGCAACAAAAGTCCACACGGAGCAAATAACAAACAGTTGGAAATATATTAAACTGCCTGAGATTAGGCATGTCAATGAAGCTGCCCTTTAACTCCTATATTGCAAAAATGGACACAACACTGCACTTGTTTCAGGTGTCCTCAGCTTCCTTGTCCAAGACGTTATTTTACAAAATACTCTTAAATATTGAGAGCTTATCACATTAATCTTTATTTTGAAGTGCAGGCTTTATGAATTATTTAACTTATTTATTACTGCATGTAACAAAAATCCAGGTTTCATCTTTACTAAAGGTATCAGAAAAAAGAAAAAACCCACAAAACTAAACATGCACAGAAGTTTTTTTAAAAAATAAAAATGCACACCTAAACCACAAATCTGATCTTTATATTTCATAAAATTGTTTGGGATTTTTCACTTGTTTGTGTTCTGCGTTTTTTTTTGCTTCGAGTGTTTCAACAAATATATCAAGACAGCAAAGCTTTAAAACAAAGGCAAAGCTTGGAAGAAAAGCAGGGTCCATCCATGAAAAAAATACAGCAAGGCTCCAAAAGAGAATGACAATTTAGTAACATGTTCTACGCAGTGATTAATAACAATTTACTGTATGCTTTTAACACGCAAGTGGCTAGCTTACTGCCTGCTCTTTGTCCTATAATAAACTGACTCAAAATTTTGTCATTCGTTTCCTCATAAAATTTTCCATTTCTCATCCGTCACCAAGGACAGCCCAAAATTTGATAAACTGTTTTGCCAGATTTTGTACACAAAATCCCATCTTCACTGACATAGGTTTATATCAACTTATTTTCACCTCCTGTACAGCTATGCAGATTTGGCTATAAATGTAAATGTATCTTGTGACAGTTTTACACTTTGGCAGATTGCAAATGCTGTCAGATTAGAGTCGGTGTCTTTAATAAAGTAAGTAAGTTCCAGGGATCACTACAGGGAAGGGCAGTAGGGATGAATGCTGACATTAGCACTTGACGCTGAAGCTCTCAGCAGCTGAACATTCATGCCTAAAGGCTAGGTGTTGCTGCTCGTCATATTAAAACTCTCGTTTACATAAAGCAGTGACGTATTTGACTCTTGCTTTTATCACTTTTTTAATCCCTGTACAAAGGCTCCAGTAGTTTCGCGTTAGGTATATAAAATGGAGAAGCAAAAAATCCCAACCAAGAGTATAAAAATATCCATGCACACAAGGATCGTAAGCAAGCTATTCTGTCGGTGTTCTTTCTTTTAATACCAAACTCAGTGTTTGCCCTTAGCTGAAGCTCTTAGAATACTCTTGCAAACACAAAAATTTTGTATCACTTCTGATTGTCATTAAGATTATAACAGAAATACTTACAGCAACAGACAGGAGACAATGCAACCTCCTGTGACAGCCCCAAACAGTAACTCTTCAATGGGCTAAAGGCACTAAGAACAGAATTTTATACATGTGTGTCTGTACAGATCAAAATCACTAAACATCTTTGGAGAAAGTTCCTATTTAATTTCAGGCAAAGCTGTACATAACAACTTCAAGCTGATGCTTAAAGGTGGGTGCTATGAAAGTGTTCCATGCTCTTCCTACCAACATGCTCTAACATTTACCTTCAGCAAATGCTGAGGAAATCCCCTAGAACCCACTGGGAGCAAGCAACTTTCCAGACTTAAATATGGACATATGGATGAATACATTCAGAAATCAGTTTCCTACACTTTCTAATTCCAGAAAGAAATTAGAAAGTGTAGGAAGAGAAGAGACATCTAACTAGCCTGAAGAGAGATCTACATATAAACAACTTTGGACCAGCAATTATCCAAGAAGGCCACATTAGGAAAATGAGTATGTGGAGTATGGAAGGGAAGGGGAACAAGTCAGTATTTCCAAATGGTTTGCCTTCATGCTTCTTATCCCCCTCTAATTCTGTTCCCTCCTCCCACCCCAATATGGCTTGTTTCCCAGACAAAAATCAAACATTTCTTTCCAGAGATCTTCATTTGTTTGTACTTCATGTAGTTGTACACGAGCTTAACATTTCTTACCATCTTATTCTCATCTTACACAACTCTCTTCCTTTCTGCTTCTACTTCACTTCTCAGATTTCTTCCAAACGCCCCCCCTGAGCCAGTTCCTATCATTTTACCTCACTTAGTGTCTCTTGAGATCAATTTTCTTCTGTTCTCCATGAAAAGACTATGGCAGATGGAACTGCCAAGCTCCAGATGCAGGTAGGTCCTCATACGATCACTAGGCTCTTTAATCCCACCACCATTTCACCAGAGAGCTGCAGCACCACCACAGCTTCCACAGCCAAGGTAGCATCCTGCATTTCCACTTGGCAGAACTAACCATTAGAAGGAAGCCTTGCTGCTACTTAGATCAAAGATGCTTCCAGTCAGCCACACAAATTCTTCTCATACGAGAATCCTGCTGTAATTAAGACAAGAAAAGCATCTACAGAAAGATTATCATATTGCAGAAACACTGTCTACTGCTTACGTTACCCTCTTATCCAGCAACAGTTACGGCACGAGTCACAAGGGAGATCATCTGTTAGTCTAGCCAAGGAGCACAATGAAAGTCACGGAACTTTTTGTAACATAACATACTTGCAAATGGTGCAGTTTTTATACAGTTCCCCAAATAACAACATACTCCACTGAAAGACAGCAGTTTTCATAACAGAGCCAGTCTACCTTAACATACACTGTCCTATGAACTGCAGATCTTTTCTATATTGCAAACATCTGGCTACAGCTGTTGTCAAGCAAAGAACTGTAACCTGTTGATTTTCAATCAAGAAAATCTAATTCAGTTTAAAAATACACAATTTAATTTTCTGAGAAACATGAGGTGGAAATTATATCAAATTAGAGAGTACACATAGTTGTGCACCTATGGAAAACCAGACGTGACCTGTGTGAAAACAAGAACTTTCTATGAATACGTGAATTTTAATGCCAGTGTTCAGGCAGAGCTACAATTACCCTCAACATTAATTCACTCCAAGCGGACGACTGGACAGGAGGGAAGAACTGTGTGAAGTCGCTTTAACAGCAGACTTTGCCCCTATTCTAGCCAAATGAGTTCTCCAATGAAGCTAGAAAGAATCAGTTTTCACTCTACCCAGCTTTATCAATTCTCAAGTATTCTCTCTCTCTCTGCAGCAGAACAAACTTCAGGTCTTACAGAGTTTTACGGAAAGAAAAATATGTATCACACCAGAACAGCCAACAGCTACTCATCAGCACACTTTCAGGGGGTTTGACAGTCTGTGTTTTGGCCCTAGTGCTCCCCAACTCAAATAACAAATTGAAATTTGTTACTATATTCCCACAGTTTTTCTACAGTGCAATTCTTCCTTGCTGAGCACCATTAATTCCCAGCTTTCTGTTTTCACTTCAAAAAAAAAAAAAAAACCACACCCCACACACCACCAAAAAAACCCCTCAACCCACAACAGAACTCTGTCTAAATCAGTGTAAAAATATCCTTAAAAACAGATATTAGAGTGAAAAACCATCTGTCAATTATGGCACAATAACAGTTTGTATTGATAACTGCAAATAACAGTTCTGCTTTTGGGTCATTTTTCACACATTTTGATGGCTTCTATCACACACACTGGCAGGCTCGAAAGTTGAAAGGTATGATAGCGAAGCTTTAGTGAAAATCAGAGCCATCTTTCATTCTGCAGTTTTAGGCCTACTAGAAACAATAGTAAGTGCTGGTCTCCTCCAGTAAGTTCATCTACTAGTCAGGAAATGGCAAGCAATTTTCCTGAAGTCTTGCTAGTCTCAAACTCATCTTTAGGTACAAGAATTTTAAGACATTATGAATATGACAGGAGAGGTTTGGGGTTTTGTTCTCATTAGTAACTTCCTTTGCAATCTAATTTCCTTAAGAGCTAATAAAGAAAGCTGAACTATACTGTCAGCCATTTGCTAGCAAGAGGGTTGGCAAAACAGTTCTTGAATTGAACATAAACCCTAATTTTAATTATTTTAACTTCAATGTTAAATACATGTATAAGAAAAAATGGTCATGGAATCAGATTTTAGATTGTAAGTTTATTATTCATTCAGTAATAACATTGAGAACGTTAACTAAATGAAAAGAAATCAAACCCAATGTTGGTGAGAAATCTTTTTTTCTTTCCCATTTCAAAACAGTGGCCATAGCCAATTGCTAGATTTTCTTAAAGAAAAGAGCCTATTCAGTTCACATAGAATTTCCCTCTTTGCAGTGTAAAATGTGAAATACGTGTGTACTATAAAAAATAAGAAGCCAGAAAATTCTGATCTGGAAGCAAGCCACGTCTATAAACATAAAGAAACATACTGTAGAAACAAAGAACTACTCTTAGTTTTCTCCACCCACAAGCTACACCAATTTAGTGTCATATTTATACAAAATGTCCATACTTGTAACCAGTAACAGTGAACCAGTGCTGCAAACCAACTCAGTGATTCCAATTCTTTATACATTTAAGGAATGATAATTCCTTGACTCTATACCTACAGCACCTAGCTCACAGATTATACTCAGGGTCACTTTTCTCCCATCAGCACAGAAAGTGATCTAGTTTTCTGGATGAAAGATTTGAATAAATAATGCAGAGTTGTTATACGCAAAGTATTCATTACACTAACATGAAGAGCTCAGTCAGCAGCAGATCAAATTTAGTTACTTCAACAACTAACACAGTGGCTTTAGTAACACTGGCATTTCACCCCCATAAGTTTAAGAATGTGATCTGGCATCATTTATTGACAGTCACCTGTCCAAATTAAATACCAGTCACATAGTTTGCACCTTAGGAGGAAAATATGATAAACTATAACAGGATTCCTTCTGTAATTTCCAATTTCATTGTAATAATTAATTTTAAAAATAACTAATGCTCCTCCTTTAGAAACTGCTGTCATGTTGATAATCCTTCAGTAAACAAATCAGACTGCAAAAAAGACCATTCCAGTTTAAAAAAAAATAAACACAAAAATCTTACAAGATCTTACAAGAAGTTACCCTCAGTAGGCAAAACAAAGGAAAAATTTAACCACAACAACAGGATTCGGTGAACTATCTGGCTTAGTGTGTGTTAGTTTAACACCAATGATCTGGTTTGTGTTATCAGTTATAAAGCTGGTGCTTATACAGAAAGCATACAAAAATTGAACATCTACACATTAATGCCAGGTTTTTCCTTTTTCTTCAAAAGCCCTTTCACACCTGAGAACATCAAGCACATTTTTCTCCATTGCTATTTTTGTTACACAATTAGTATTGAGCGGCGCAACACCAAATGTCTGCCCGTTCTGCAGGAGCGAACTTCCCAGCGTACCCTGCAAGCAGCAATCAGAACGCGCACAGTTGGAAGTCAGCCCTCAAGGCACTTCAGTAGTTTAATCAATTCATGTGCATTTTAAGTGACTTATCTGTAACAAGATTGGTAGTATATTCCCAGCAGTGGTTACAGTGTTACTCTAAGCAAACAATAGAGAGCAAAAAAGTGTTTTCATATTAGGGAAATGTGAGGTATGGAGAAAATAACACAATCAATTTTTCTTTTTTTTCCATTCTTTAGGTAGGTATCAGTGGTCCACTGATACTTCAAAGCCTGCAATTCCTCCGTGCGCGTAACTTCTGGTCTGTGCTGGATGTGCAGTTTGAGCCATCGGAAGCCCACAACTACTACAAGTTACCACGACACTTCGTTTACAGGTTGACTATACAAATCTGATGTATCTGTATCATCAGTTCCAATAACAGCAGCCGTGAAAGTAATGAAGTGCTCAACAAACAAAGAAGCTTAGTTTTCAGGATGCTGACATTATATAATCTAAGTTGGAAGCAGTGTGGCAAATTTCTTATTCATCTTTTTTTTTTGTTGTTCAGGGATTTCAATTCTAAAAAAAAAAAAACTTTTTATATTTTTCAGTATTCCAGATACTTAGGTGACACTTCTAAGAAACCACTACAGGCAAAAATGTTAACGGTACTAGCAATTTCACACTAATATATAATTAGTCTCCACTCCTTAAAGGGTGTTCCAGCACTTAAAAGCGTGGCTACAAAGAGCACAGGGGCTCCCTCTCCTCTTCACAATGAGCCACGTGGAAAATACAAGTGGAAACAGGTAGAAGCTGCAGCAAATGTTTAACCTCAATGAAAGAAAGAAAATTTAATACAGTGAAATCAATCAATCAATGGAACAACCTCCGCAGGGATATGGTAGAGACCCCATCACAGGAGGTTTTTTGAGATGCGACTGGACAGGGTGTTAGATAATGGCATCTGGATTCCCTTTCCCATGAAAGGCTGGACCACATGATCTCTCGAGGTCGGTTCCAACCTGGGCGGTCCTATGATTCTATGACAGAAAAATCTGGCCATCAGAAAAAGAAAATAAAAGAATGTAAGCAAAATGTTGTCAGTACTGCTAACAAACAACCAGTAATGATTTTTAAATCGCGTGATCAGTTAAACCTAGTTAACAAACAAGCAATTTTTCTTACTGACTTGGTCACTAGGGTTACTTGACTACTCTTTTGGGTTTAGTTACACTGGTTCTTTTCTGCCTGCAAGTCTGCTCTGTAGCAGCCCTCCATCAATTTGAAACACACTGGAACTATCATGTTCTGCAGGAGTCCACTCAAATTCTACTTCCATTCAAAAAGGCTGTAATAATGTAGTACCATATGCAGGTCCTTTTGACCATGTACAATGGAAGAAAGGTTTGCCAAGATACAATTTTTATTTAACCAGGCTAAGTTGGCAAATGAAACCATTACTAAATGGCCTGTCATTCTTGATTTTAAAAAACATTTTGTAACATACTCAACAACTGCAGTACAGATAGCTCCTACAATGAAAATAAGGTCTGTATCACTTTGCTCTGTTAGCAACTCAAGACATAAGCCATAAAAAATCTTGTTTGGGTTAGCTGTAACCTGTGTATAGCACCTACTAGAAGTCTTTATTGATTTCTCATCCAAGTATCTGTGCAACTTACTAGTTTGGTTGGAAGCAAATGCCTTTCATCAGACAATCCATTTAATAAACTTAAGTATTCAACCCAAATATTTGAAGAAGAAAAGCACACAGCTTCAAACTTGGTTTACTTTCAGTTAGCTAAACCAGGTAACGCGACAAGACATAGATTCAACAAGTACTGTTTGTTAATAAGAAACGCATTTTAAGGCAATTATTTGAAATTAAAATAAACATATTTTGCCCTTATTTTTAAAGGCTAACAATTACATGTTTACAAATTATTCAATAAAAAGATATTTTTGTAAGAGTTACAATTACTAAATTAAAGCAAATTAAAAATACTGTTCCAACTGGCAATGAAGCAACCTTTCTGCCAAAACTGTAAAATTCTGAATATGTGAAGAGAAAGAAGTTCTACTTAAAATTTAACTACGTTCATTATTGTCCAAAATTTGCTAATCAGTCCTTGGTGATAACAACTTGTACTGCCCTCCCAGTGAAATAAACAAACAAAAAAGGCCTCTGATTTAGATACTCTTTGTTGCTGACAGAATTCACATAAAGCTTTTATTTATAGACACACACATATGTATATAAAATATTAATGAAGTAACAGTGTTACATGCAGGCATTGCCTACTTTGTCTCTTTCACTTGTAAATACATTTTAAATGAGCTAATTGAGACAACACATTTGCAACTGCTATTGCTTTCTCTCCAGCTTTTATTCACAATTCACATCTTAAAATAGCTAATCTACAGCATTCTGTGGATAATCTATGGATACTGTACTTAAAGCGCATTGTTTGAGCATCTGGAAAGCTAAAAATCTACTAAACAGCCAATCCCCTAAACATATGATTAGAGAATAAAAATCTTAGATCTGTTCATAGAAATGGCTTGAAACAGTATGTATCACAAACTGTACTTATTTCTGCTGAATACGTTTTTTAAAAAGTATTGATTTTACTTAGGCTTAATTGAAATCTGGTCTGGAAAAGGACGTTTACCTCATCAAATCAACTTACTGAAAATTTATATTATTCCTGTTAAGAAACTATTTAGGAAATGTGATAATTTTAAATATTAATTTATCTCCAAGAGTTCGTAGGATAGCAGTACGTCTTGGTAATGTCTTTGTGCAACATTTGAATTAGATGCTGTTTGAGGGGCACCAAAATATTAATTTCCAGACATTAACCTATAGTTAAGGTTCAACCAGCTTTAAATACTGTTATTATTCTAATAATAACAACACATTACAGTTAAGTTGTTTTAAGGTGTTTGGGGTTTTTTTTAAGAAAGAAAAACCGTAATGTTTTATTCATTTTAAGCAACATTATTGAAATTACTATGAAGAATTGTGTTAACACTGAAACACAGCTGAAGAGAAACATCTCTTCAAAAGGTTCATAATAACAAGATGACATGCATTTTATTTACGTCTTGGTCACTGGGACAGTCTCATGAGATGCGTATCATTTAAATGAGGACATTTGGATGACAACTGTAAAGACTATGAAATGTAATGACTAAGCTCTAAGCTGCGTGAACTTACAGATACAATTATTCAGCGTCTACCATACAGTACCATAAAACGAAGTGAGAAGATATATTAATCAAGTTCAAATACAATGATAGTGCGGTACAAGTGACATCCAACAAGATGGAATGATAGATCATATTCTGCGAACAGTACAAACTAAAGTGCTCTATGATCTAACGTTTATTGAAAAAATTCACAAAATATTTAAGAGCGTTCCTAGTCATTTGATGTGACTCAGGCCCATCGCCACCAC
This sequence comes from Chionis minor, assembly GCA_013398295.1. Classification (NCBI taxonomy): domain Eukaryota; kingdom Metazoa; phylum Chordata; class Aves; order Charadriiformes; family Chionidae; genus Chionis; species Chionis minor. Next base: position 425,725 of record VZSF01002953.1, read on the forward strand.
CACCCCCCAGCCCAGGAAGGTGACTAGTAAGAGGTGGTACAGGCCACAAGGGTAAGCCCTAACTTAGGTGCTCTAAATTGCATCGTTCTTAAGCTTACTTTTCCCATTGCTATACAGAAGAGCCTAGGTTGCTTTAATCTGTGGGTATCCACCCAACCCTACAGCTGACCTGCTTGCAGTGCTACATTTCTACTCCACTAGGACAGAAAACCTGTTAATTGTGCTATCCCTTGTATGTATTTCAGCTTGTTTCAACTTGACATTACAACATGATCTCTGCAGACATGGGAGGAATTAACTTCACACTAAGAAAAAAATTACATTAGGCTCAGAAGAGCAGCTATAGTTTTGAAAGTCCCAGGAATTCCTTTTTAGTTTTTCCTGTGTATTTTGATTACAAAATAGTGGTTCTTGGCTTTCATCACACTAACTCCATGTTACAATAGCCAAAAACATTCAAGTCCTTATCCACCTAGTCATAATTGAGGGTAAAGAGGCCACCTATACTTAACAGGTGTACAAACACATTTTTAAAGAACATTTACAAAAAGATCGGAAGACCTGCTGACTGTCTCCCTGATTGAATGCTTGCTTTACTTTTTACATTAACTAGGGGTAAAAGGCAGAGGGATCAACCAACCCAGAACACAAATCTCTTAATTTATGGGTTAATTTCAGCTTCAGTGGCAGCTGGTTATATTCCCTATGGAGATGAGGCCCCTGAAACAGACATGATTTTCAGGTTGACCTGTAGTGTAATTTTATGAACCAAGGCTGCAGTTTACCTCATTTCTTTTTAAACACACAAATATCCTCATGATTAAGGTATCTGCTAAGAAGCTGTGAAATTAGCATATTTAGTTTCCATTGAAAACATTAATATGCAAATTGATGAATATCAAACGAGGAAAATAATGGAGTTCACCTTTGTGTAATCAAACATTCTGGGAAAGGCATTCTTTTTCTCCTCAAAAATGGAAAAAAAGGAAAGGCAACATGGGAATAAGGCTACCATCAGTCTGCTGATGTAAGTAAAAAAAGAAAATTAAACAAATTTACTACTGATCACCTTTAGCTATATCTTATTTGCAAATGATAGTATCAAACGTACAAAATTTGAGTTCTGTAAAATACCTTTAATTTTCATGGCAAAATCTGAGAAAGCAGTTGAGATTTTGAATAACAGATTTAAAATGCAGTATATTTACACAGCAACCTGCAAGTAAATGGTATACTCAATTGCTCCTAGTCCAAATCTAGGACAAGCAATGATGGCTCATATCTTGAATTGCTCAAACTATTCCTTCTAGATAAGCAGAAAGACAAGACAAGGTATCCAGAACATATTATCACCATATAAAAATCTAGCAAAACGTTAAGCCAGCTCAGGGAGTTCCCACAGCATAAAAAAAAACAGAGAAACATCCTAGAAAATCTTTTCATAGAGAAGAAAGTTTGCACTGTACAAGTATAATTAATATTGAAAAACAAAGTCTATTGTCTGAAAAATAAAACTGAAATTTATGTCTTTGAATACATACATATCTCCTTCCTGAGTTTTGCCATTAGTGGTAGTTCAGGCAAGAAAAACTGCCCTTTACTTCCATTTTTCCACACAAACTTGGTTGACTTTTGAGGTTCTCTGCAAGGTTTGGTGTGTCCATTAATGTACCTCCCAAAAAGAGACTTGCTATTTCTATACCTTCACTGAACTAAGAAGATCCGCGTGGACCAGACATAAAAATGGCCTTGCATATTTATTTCATGTATTTAAGCTTAAGGAAGCCAACAGAAAAGTTCTTGTATTGACACAGCAATTCCTTTGCTTAAATTCATTAATAGACTAGGACTCCAGCACTCTAAGGAAATTGGTGCCTTATCCTTTTCCTATTTTTCCCCGGAGTTTACACAAGAATTTGGCTTGCTGTATACCAATGTAAAAAAGTCACACACTCTATGAACTCCAGTTATAGGAGACTCTATCTCTGTCTTTCTCTCTATACATATACATCTGTATACATTCGTATAATGTTCTATCATTGTACTTTTACACTTCAGGAACCTAGATAGCACAATGACAGGTCTTCAGCAACACCTGAAATGGATACTCAGATCTATAATTTACCCATACCTTGTATAGGTACAATATAATAGGTGTGTACATGAGGAAAACAGTATTGCAAAACTATTTTCCAAGGTGAATACAACCCATGAGGTTTAAAAAAATATTAACAAATCATTGCTTCCAAAAGAAAAAAAAAAATAGCACTTGCAAGAAAAAAAAAATTGCTGGGATTGTCATCAATATTGAAGTAATGAAACTGAAGAACATCCAAAATCCTCACTACCTCCTGCATCTTCCATCATTCGTAGGGTATGAACTAAAAATACTGTTTTGCCTGACAAGCTAATACTCACCTTTCAAACTTGTGTCACTTTTTAGAGAAGGGGGGGGCTGAAGGGGGACAGGAAAGAGATAAAATGAAAGCAAACACTGTCGTTCATACACATGTTGCTTAGCAATACACCATATGAAACTAGCAGAAACAGTGACATTGGCCCCCAGTTGAATTTACATAAACACTAAATGTGCGTCACTGAAAGAGGTGTGAATTCGAAGTGTCAGGTATATAACCTATAATGACAATAGAGACACAGTAGCGCACACACAAATGTCACGTCTTTGTAGTATAGAATCGTTTAAAGTAGCAGTCCTTCCCTTTTATGATTTGGGAATGGATATGAAGTAAAATTCAAAAGAATTTTCTTCTCCTGAGAAGCACTATAATAAAAGAAATTAATCGTATTCCTATAACAATGACTAAAGACATCTTTAAAACATGCATTTCCCACAAATAAGCTTTGCCCTCATAGCACTAGTTTTTTCTAGATACTTTATTAATCACCTATTTTATTTCTGAATAAAGTTTTAAAATAGTTACATACTACTACTGTTACCAGTAACATTTCTGTAAGCATTGCCTACTGATCTCAAAGCACACAACTGTAGAGTGAAACATACTTATCCCTTTTAAAGGGGAAAAAACAAAGGCACACCGTGATGTAATGACTCAATCACTTACATGAAAGTGTCAAAGAGTAAAACTTTCACAACACAGACAAAACATTGAAAGTAATAGTAAATTAATGTCAGCACTTTCATACTACATTTCACACCACAGTCCATACATAAGGTCAGTTCTATCTACAGCAATATGTCAAAACACAGAGATCAAAGACTTAGGGGAGCACGGCTTATGTTTTAAAATTTTTACACGTTTTAGACACACTTTTAAATATATCATCCACGCACACATAAACCAAATGTGTATATTCCCTTCTTCATTAAAATGACATCTTTAGAAAACAGTTGAGGAAGTTTCCTAAGAAGTTTCCTAAAATAGAGTATATAAAATATTTTTTTTTACCGAAGCGGGGGAAGAAATAACAATCAGGAAACAAAACTTTTTTTTAAAAATCCAATATGAAGTACTGTATGTTTTGGTCCCAATAATACACAACAGCCACAAGAGATAAAAAAAGATACAATAACTTCCTATTATAATGCCTTATTGCTATGTAGCCAAACTTCTTAAGAACAATTACTTTGCAAGCAAACAGTGATCCAAGAGTTGAAAGGTCATATGACACTAATTCTACATTAAATATACTAAGTGAGAACGTAATCTACACAATGAAGAAACAAATATCACTCTATCTGCATATAAAGCCATTTTTATTTTTATTTTTTTTAAAGCAGGGTTTTTTCATTTCATAATGAAAATTCATATGGTCTATTTCTATTTCCACTTAGTGGTTTTCACACACATAGCAATTAGTTAAACAGCTGAAAAACAAAAAAACCTGCCAGATTGTCTTTTTCAGCTGTGGATCCATATTTGTAAAGCACATGTCACTGAGTATTCTGTCTGATAAGACAGATGCTATGATTATCAGTGGTCTTTTTAGGGGGTGGGGACAAGGAGAAATGCATAAAATCCTCTTCCTGACAGCCTGCCCAGTGCCATTGTGAGTGAAGTACTCCCCAGTGCCCGTCGTCCTACCACCTCACGAGTAGACAATATCCTCACTGGCCCTCAGAAGGCAAATCCCTACCTTACCACAGAGAGGACATACCTTTCTTTATTTCCGCACCTGAAACAGCTACAATTGTCCCATTCACTCTCTTGTTTTGATAGCTGATCAGCTGAGTTGGAAAAATTACGTAAACTTGAAATATAGTAGGATATAAAAAAGGTTGCAAATTGTTGGGGCATCCTAAAACTTTTCTTCCTGAGCTATTTAGTCCCTATTCTTCACATATATTAATAAACATCGCTTTTAAGCAAGAGTGTTTGCTATTGTTCATGTTCAGGTTTACGTCTTTCTTCCTCTTCTTCTGAATTAGGACGGCTCAAGAGATGCATAAATAAAACACTAGCATTTAGAGAAATGTTTCATTTTCTGTTTATCAGCCAGAGGAAATATGAAGTGAAAGAAAGAATGTACTACTGAGTTCAGTCTATTAAAATAATCTCAGAAAAAAGTTATTACGCATACTGAATTGGAAACTGTTGTTTTTCTGTATGGCAGATACTCCTATCTAGCCAAAAATGTAAGGAGGCTTTTCACGTTCTGTGCAGAAACAACAATTACAGTAAATATACAGGAAGCTTTTATATACGTTGTCAGAGTGAGGCACCCCAAGTACTGAGCTTTCCAAGCTTCCTGAAAAAAACTCTGAAAAAAGTCTAGTATTCTTGCAATATTCAATTCAGGCCCAAAGAACCCAAGTCATGATGAATTTTGATTGATGGATAACCAAATGATCAGTGTTTACATCATGGCTTAAATAACATGTTTTAATTTGCAATTGGGATGGACTAAAAATACACTGAAGGATCAGTTACAGCATCAAATATGACCGAGATAATTAAACCATGATTAATTACCTGTCCACGCTCCAGCTAGCTCATACTAAGTCAACCTAAGCAGACTTAAAGTAAGCAGTATCTAATACTCAGATACCTACATCCATCATCTTACCCTACCAGTAGTGTCCACCATGAGACAGAGGACGACTACATTTTTCCCCACGTGAAAACTGTAAATGCCACTGTTGACTAGTTGCAAGGATCTCATGACAGAGGGTGCAAGGCAGACTTAAAATGTACCAGAACAACTGATTTGGCCACACTCACCACTCACTCTATTCAGACCCATAGTTCCAAAACCTTTTGGTGTATTCTCAGAACCCAAATAAAAGACTGAAGATGACTACAAGATAGGAGAAAACTACTACTAACGATAGAATGAGATTTACACACTCAACTCTTGGCATGTTCCAACTGCCAATTATAGACTACTCTTTCCCTGTAACTGGAAGTACCACTCTAGCAAGAAATGCCTCAAGTTTCTTATGAACTGAGTACACAGACTTACAGAAAATTTGCATGCTCTTTTTTATATAGCAATTAGCAATCTGGAATTTATGGCATGAAAGCGTGGGAGCAGAAGCATCAACAGGATCAAAAAGGCACTGGACAAATAAATGGACCACCAGTCTAAAACGGATCCTAAAATAAGAATTTATGTGCCCTCTGAAATCCATAATCAGTGATGAGGAATTGGAGGGCAGCATGGGAAATAAGCCCATAAGAGGGGCCAGACTTGAGCTGCCTCCTTAAAGAGCTTCTCCTCACTATTAGTGCTGGAGACAGAAGTACTTTGCTAGAAAAACAACTGGTCTGGCTCGTGAGATTTCTGATGTGCTGAAGTCTTTATGTCCAGGACACAGACTGGTGCAGTATGGAGACCAGAAGAAAAATCAAGTATCATTTTATAAAATTTTAAAAAAGCACCAAACCTTTTAAATGTTCACCACCAGGGCTACAACTGCTATGGCCGTTTCAATCCATTTCCTACATTCCCCCCTTAAGCAGAAACAAGTGATGGCAACTGAGGAGAAAGGAAACAGAATTTCTACCACAGGTAGAAATTTCAAATAAAAGAATGTCAGTAACGGCATGCACATTTTATGTCCTTCACGAGGCAGGTGATTTTGCAAACTTTCTGCCCTTTACAGAAAGTATTTGCCTCAGGATATCCAAATAAAAAGAAACTTGCAAGTCCTGTACATATTTGCAGAAGGGACAACACATTCAGTTGCCTAGAAGAAGTAAAGTTAATTGTACCATGAAGTTCCAGATCATTGGACTGGAAGAGTGATGAATGGACTTGATGTGAGATTATGGGGTTGAATTCAATTTACTAGGCTGCTCATTAGCATTAGTTACCGTATATAATTTGCTCCCATATATAAAATGCATTCATTTAAGACATTAGTGCTCTTAAATCTAATGCATACAATGTATTTTTAAATTAGATGTGAGTACAAATTAGAACCATTGCTGAATATGAATCTGATTAATGTAAGATCATGACTTGTAAGAACCATATGACTTAATCGCAAAGTCTTTGTCCTGGCAGTAATTTTCTTCTGCTATCCTGTTCAACAAATGACCCAGGAAAACAAAAACTCTGATTACCTGAACCACTCACATTTTGGGTAAAATATTTAATTTTTAGTTTGGCAAAAACACTTAATTATAGCGCTATCTCTGCATTTTTCTAAATGTGAAGTGTTTACAGGTATTTTCTAAACATACAGGATTTCATCACTAAATGTGATGACATGATGAGCTGTAGGATGAAAACAGAAACATTACACAGATTTGTCTAGATTATTAGGTCAATTGGCAAAACCGTAAGAAGGGTTTAAGGTAAAGCACACAGACATCAGTACAAATGATTTCCATTCCCTTTGTATGTTTGTGAACTAGTACATTATACATCTGAACATAGACAAAAAGACTTTAAAGTTTGCAAAGCCAGACATTTTAAACTTCAGAAGTGCCAAAATTAAGGCTGCCTATGAAAACTTCATCTGCTTTGCAGGACCATAACACTCATGGTTGTCACACTTGTAATCATACTGCTTCTGACCCCTCCATCACTCCGTGCCTGCGACCAAATGCCTTGTTGTCTCCTTGCTGTTCAGACACAGTATGGACGAACTTATTTTAAGATGCTGATATTTTTTTTAAATAATGTTTGAATAAATTTTCTTAATTACTTTTGTATGATACTCATTGCTATAGTATATTAATCTTTCAAAAACAGTATTATGACAACAGTCATGTGAAATAAGAAATATGATTAGGTCTGTCTGAATTATCAGGAACTTAGTTAAAGGAAGAGTAAGCAAAAGGTAGTTGTCTGTGCCCGCTTTGAATTTACGTGTATCTGTTTGGCGGTTTTCTGAAGTACTTCCCATTAAACGTGGCTGATAAGTTTCTGGGTTTGCAGTATACGAAGGTGGTGCATCCTCTGTATTGCAAAACATAAAGAAGGTACGTGGTTGGAGCCTCAGCATGAACAGTGGGAGAAAATACTTTTCATGGCGCAGCAAGTTATAGCGATGAAAGGTGATGAACAGTAACTGAGAAGATAAAGCTACAACAGTTGCCTCCCTTTTGCTCCTTCCCCACACCCAGAATAAATCTGTATTTGTTACACGGTGTTCAGTTCATTCAAAATGAAGGACTTTGTGTAGTTGCAGCTGCAAGGCTCTACACTTTTACAAGCCAGGTCTCATGGTTTGAAATTGGATACACAGAAAGTCATGGTGCGGTATTAGTGAAAAGTTAGAGTTGCTCCACAAAGGCATTTAGCAGCAGGTAAGTGGATGAATACAATCCCCCCAAATACCATCCCACTTTACAACCTGTGTTATTATCCCTTCTCTATTTCCACTTTTTTTTCCTGCCTCATTCACCACAGGCACTCTAAAATTTGCAATAAATAAAGATGCCACCTTGGCAACAGCCTTCTTCACTATTCAGTCCCAGTTCAACCCCAGAGCTATAGCCCAAAAGTTCAAACACGTACGTATTCCTCTGGGTGCATTTCGAGTTTTGGTTTAGTTTAGCACAGAGGTATGTGATATTCCTCTTCCTCAGGAGACACTTCTGCTCACCTTCCGTTTATTAGAAGAAATGCGAAATGCTTTCTTTACCAGTGGAACAGCTGGCATCCACCTATCACTTTAGATCTACTAGATCTTCACTACTTCAAGGTATTCGTGCAGTGAGCTGTACCAACGTGATTTCCTGCTCTAATATTGCAAATAAATTAGGACATAGCATGTAAGTAGTTCCAGATACAGAGGTTGCATAGAGAACCAGATGTCAACAGTTTTACAGCTCCGCCCTAATTGTGTTTTCTACTTTTCTAAAGGTCACTCTCAGTTTATACATTTTATGGAACATATCATCCTTAGGTTAAAAAAAATAATATATTTTTATTTAAAAAAAACCAAACCGCTGCCTACACTCCTTCATGCTTGATCTCAGTCAGTAAATTCACCATGTTCTTGTTCCCTATATTCCCCTCAGAAAATCTAGTCATCCATCAAATGCCGGGGAGAGACAAGGTTTCATTAGCAATGGAAGCAAACTCTCTGAAAATTTGTTTTCTCCAATGGTTGTCTCTTGTGGCTACACTAGCACATGCACTGACTAGTAAAAACTTACTCTCATCTTACTTGTGCCTCCTAAAACTGATCAACCAAGTGTTTCCACAGCTCCGAAAGAACTGTTGGGCTTCCCTGAAAAGAATCCTAAAGGTAGAAGCAGCCAAACCACCAGGTTCCCCAGGAAATGGATTCCTTTTGTGAATACACAATCTGAAGTGCCCTGAAGTGCTGGCTGACATTCAGGGAACTATGCAAGAAGCACGCATGTGCAAACACGGCATACAGTGGATGGAAAAACAAACACAGAATAGCCTAACATAGGAATTGTGTGGCAAATTAAAAAGTTCACAGACAACTATTTCTCCAGGCTTGGAGATCAGATCTAAATGACCACTTCCATCCGGTCTCAAGTATTTATTTTATTGTTGCTTAACTTATTTTAAGGAATGCAGGAGACTCTCCTCATCCCGACAGAAACGTAGAAAAATCTGCGCCAGTTACAAAGAGCACTAAGGAAGTTAGTTAGCTTGTTTATAATCACTAAAAGAATTGTTCTAAAAATAATTATATTCTTAAGACTTACAGTCAAACCACCGAAAACTTTTTTTAGCTTCAAACTCTAATCAAGATAGAAGTGCAGCTTTTTCAAAATCAGCTTAAACCAAATTTGTTCTCTATGGAAAAATGCAGTCAAGATTAAAACACAACATACGTTACATACATTCTGAACTAAAACTGTGCAGCATTTTCTTGCACTTTTTTTAGCATACTATCTCTGAGCTTAATTATATCGTGTACATTCCATGAAACTTACTATTTACACTTCTCTATGAGAGTAAATATGAGCTGTAAAATAAAAATATAAGTGATATTCTTTTTTTAGTTTCCTCGAGTTTTCAAGATTTCTTGACCTAAACGGATTTAATAAGCTGAATCTTTCATTTTGTTGCAGAATTCTTCTTCTACAGTCCCTTCTTCATAAAGACTACAATGTAGACAAACCAATACGCTCCAAGTCTCTACATCTAACCTAGTCCTGTATTTCTGTAGGTTAAAAAAAAAAAAAGCCTTTGTTCTCCATTGTAAAAATAAATATTCCCAAAACATAAATACATCCCCAGCTATTTTTTCCTCATCCAGCTCCCTACTCCTTCCTCTGAAGTTATCTATTCCAACTGTATTGGTCACTGCTTACTCAACTGACTGATTTCCCCTGTCATGGCAACACAGCTTCTGCTTCACTATTACTCCAAGAAGGTCACAAAAATTGTAATTCTTTTTTTAATTGAAGAGAGAAAAAAAAATGGGTGCAATCAGAAATGATTAGAACCCTACTTCAGATTCCCTCCACATTTCACGAGACAAAGAAAGACCAAATTAGGTTTAGTGTATGATGAGCAAAAGCACACCCCTTCAGCTGCAGCTCTTTTTCACAGGCATTCATGCATACTAATATCATAAAAACAAAATGCTAGACGTGAAGACAACTTTGGAGTATCTAGTTTTTGTTCAAAAGATTTACCATTATAAGCACAAATAGTATGACAAAGAGTGTTAAATTTACATTCTACTGCTACTGCATCGTAAGGGGTCCGATATATTGAAACACAGACCAATTTATCCTATTAAGACGTGCAGAAAATTGCCATGTTTTTAGACATGCCAATCAATTTAGACCAGAAGATACTGGAAAACCATTCCAGCTTGCTGTTTGCAACCAGAAAGATTTTCCAACCTTTGAACCTCACAAATACAGAAAATTTCATTCTCATTTTCAACTGAAATATAGTATCTCTTCCAACGTGCAGTATCTCTGCACCTGCTGCTTTACTGCTAAACCCAACCCAACAAGCCTTATTCATCTTGGAGACTTCATAAATAGTTAAGCAAAAATCATGGCTGCACTTTTCTGATACTCTTGTCTGATAGGAAAAAGGAGACCACTTAGAATCACCAAGAGACACATTTCACAATTTTAGGATGCAGATGTCAAGCTGCCTGAGTAGGCATTGTTCCACAACCATCCTGTTTACTTCATAGTTCCTACAGAGGAATTGATGGATTAAAAGTTGTCACTCAAATGTCTTCATGTAGTCCTGAAATTCACAGGGTCTAAAACAGATTTACTCTTTTTGATTTTGGAGAGGAAGGATCACCTTTTAAATATTTTTATATTTTTTTTATATATATATATATATGGATTTCTGTTGATAAGTCCTAATTACATTGTAGAAATTACCATTGCAAAAATAGCACATTTTCACATTTAGTTAATATACAAAAAATTCTGCCAGAGCTTAGTGAAAAAAACTCTGTAAGGTACAGACGCCATTCAGGGAAACTACAACTGATTTACACATACTCCAAACAAGATAATCCACTGTTTCAGATGATCCATAATTTCACTCAAATCCATAATACAAAACCAAGTAGTGGAAACTCATGTGGATAAATATAAAAGTCATCATCTTTTCTTAAATTTTTTAGACTCTTTTCTCAGTCAGCTACAGTTGAAATACAGCTTTTTTATTTTTCTTAAGAAAAGGAGTTAGCAAGGCCATTGTGACAGTTTAAAAAATTGTAACATACAATTTTTTACAAGTTGTAAAAATAATGCAAGATAAACTACTCATTTATTTCCTACCAGCAGCAAGCTGGTGCTTGCTGGTAAGAAAGGAAAATATATATGTAATTTTCAAATCTTTAAGTGGGACGAAGAAAAGTGGAAAATGAGAAAACTTCATTTTGAAAGTCATGATGCTTTGTAACTTTATACATGCTTTGAAATTCATTATTTGAATTTAAAGACATTTTCAAATACTCTAACATAACTACACCCAAAATGCCTCGAGTTGTGAGTCACGTTTGATTCACTTGTAGCAATCCATTTTAAAAATGAGTTGGAGAATGAGGTGAGGAGCTGTAGGAGCTTTTAACAAAATATAGCAGTGTACACATTTCTAAGCCTTATGCTTTTTTACACGCTACGCATTTACATGTTTGCATATTTTTCTCCTCTCTGGATAAAGTGATTACATGCAGATCACTCTTTCATTCCTCTTTCATTCTGATTAATTTTTAAAGAACCATTTTGTCATTAGTTATGGATTTGACAGAAGCAAAGACAGCTGAGGCACATTAATGTAGCTTCATAAAGCAGTGGGTGGAAGATAAACAGAGTCTGAAACTGGTACATAAGTGAGTCTGCACACAAGGAAACAGAAATGTGACAATAAATACAGGTAAAGTGGTGGAGATATTTACTTTTTCACTTTCTTCCCTGGCAGATGAGAGCAAATATCCACAAAGACAAATAACCCCTTCCAAATCATGTTCCTGTTTCTACACCTTCTAGCTGAAATTAGTCTTTGTAGCAATAGTGGCTCACTTACCTGGCTGTACCACAAACTGGCATGTAATTAAAGACATAGAGCAAATATATCTATTCAATGAAGAACAAATGTGCCAAACTTTGTTTTTTTAAACAAAAATTCAACCAAGAAGTACCAAAATCTTTTTTACCCTGAAGATTTAATTCCATAAATGCATTCATGGCTCTTTGCTTCCTTCTTGCATTTAACAAACATTATTAGTTGATCATTACCTAAAAACAGTTGCCAATATGCTGTTCACTTTTAGTAACAGGGCTAGTCGGGGAGGTCTTCAATGACCATTTATCTTCCTCCCTGCAAATGCTGCCCACAGCCTTTCTGGGCTGAATTCACTGGACCTCATTTGCACTTGGAAGCCCTGGACCTGCCTCGTACTTGAACACCACTCAGGAATCCTTGACATCACACGTAATGCCAAATAATCAAAACTTAGTAAACATCAGACTATACATATCAAATACACCAGTAGGGAAAAAGTCTAAAACTAAGACTATACCACCTGAGAAAGATACCTGGAATATTTACAAAAAACAAGAGTCCAGAGAAGGAATGTCAAGTGAGGAACAGCGCTTAGCATCCTTTTCCATTTTTTCACAAAATGGGCATCTATGATTTCACCAACCTTAACTTGGATTAAATTCAAAAAAATGACAACTTTTAACCGTAGAACAGCATGTTTTCCTTAATGTACTCAAAATGCACAAGTAGATTGTTTATATTTTTGTAAGTGACATTTAATGGTGTTTGTGCCTCTCTGTTACTACTCTTCTTTGCATATTAGATCTTCAGTAAATCACTAAATTAGGTCTTTAGCAAATCATCTCCCTGGGTATGTAGCTGGAAACATGGTTAATAAAATTCAAAATTGTTTCTGCAAACATAAATAAGTAAAATCTATTTTCTGATAGAAAGTAGAACTTCCCTGATATAACCATTAAAAACACTTATAAATGTTTACTGAAGTGCAATCAGAGGTAGAAGAGAAGGCATTGTCTTCAGCTACGTTTCTTTTGGTGAACTGACAAAGTTGTTGAGAGTCAAGACTACATGCTGAATATTTGCTGTATTAGTTTATTTTTAGATGGTTTATTAATTTTGTTTCCTGACGTTCAGAAGGCACCTCATGTGTTTCAGTTTTTGCCCGTTCCCTCTGGTCCTGCACTGGGCACCACTGAAAAGAGCCTGGCTCTGACTTCTTTACAACATCCCTTCAGGTATTTATGTAACCTTGATAAGATCCCCCCAAGCCTTCCCTTCTCCAGGCTCAACAGTCCCAGCTCTCGCAGCTTTTCCTCACAGGAGAGATGTTCCAGTCCCTTAATCATCTTTGTGGCCCTTCAGTGAACTCTATCCAGTAGTTCCATGTCTCTCTTGTACTGGGGAGTCCAGAACTGGAGACAGTACTCCAGGTGTGGCCTCACCAGTAATGCAGAGGACGTGGCTGTTCTAATGCATAATGAAGACTTCATTAGCTGATGAAATGGCTCATATGACTCTTAAAAGTGAGCTGTATGAATCTTCTAAATAGGCAGGAGACTAATTCAAAGCACAGAACTTTAATTTCTTAGGGATTTGAGAAAAGTACAACAGGACACAGAGACACATCTAGGGTAGTGGCTTGGTCTCCTGACGGGATTCTTTCAGGTGCAGATGCGCCTTGCACGCATTCCTGGAGCTACAGAGCACACAGTGAAACACATCACTGGCGCATTCCACACAGCTCCCCCTCCTGTGGAACCAAAGCTGAAGTTCTACTCAGGAGCACAGCACACACAAGGTAGATAAAAGGTATCTACTATACCCAGAGAGAAAGCAGATCTTCTCAAAGCTCCCCAAGCGGCATGCTCCCTGTGCACACACACAAATCTGGAGAGAAGTCTGCTTTGCATCACTCGGAGACGTGTGGTACACACCTAGGACCAACACCTGGTGCAAATTTCCCACAGGTGATAAATATGCCATGTGAACATACGCTGCTAGATGTGTAACAGACTGCACAAATAAAATCCTGGTTCCTTTCTCTTTGCATTTTACTAGTCACTAAGGCACCAGACTGTCCCTCAAGTTTTTGGAATGCATTGGTAAACATTATTAGAAGGTGAATAAAGTAGTAAAAGGCTCTTCAAATTCTGAATACAACCAATACAAAGGAAATGACTGAGAAAGTAAAAAGCACTTTGGCAAAGAGCAACAACAATACGAGAGAGTTCACATTCCTCAGAGAAGATAGGAATGAGAAGAATAAAATTAAAGCAATGGCCTTGCAGTCCTCAATAACCTCAGAGTTGAGAAAAGTCTAAGGAGGAACGGAACCCAAACCTTCAGTTCCATTTAAAAAAAATAAGCAGGCTGAAGAAAACACAGTAAGTGTACCAAAAGACTGAATTAGGCAAATCATGTGGTTTTGACTCACCTGAAACATGAAAAGACAACATTTAGAAAGTGGAAACTTAGTATAATTACACTATATACATAATAACAATACTATAAACATCTAAAGCCAGACCAAAAAAAAAAAAAAAAAGGCACAAGAGACTGCATTTAGTAAAAAGTATTAGAAATAGCAATTAATAAGTTTACTACCTGTGTATAGTCTTAGATATGTAACAAAATTTTGACTGCTACTCTGTGGAGAGATTGGTGATATCAAAAAAGTCTTCAGATGTTTTTCTTCATCAAGCTTCATTAAAAACATCAGCAGCACAAAGATGACCAACCCAGGCTGGAGAAAAAGAAATCACAGTACTCATACAAAGTAGATATTTTCAAAAAAGGGCGACTCTGAAGAACTTCATCTACCATTTTATAAAACAATTCAAAGCAATTTTAATACCCTTGGCAATTGCATTTGAAAACTCATTGATGAATGAAGTAAGGTATGACTTAAAGAAAGATACAAAAATCAGGGGAAAAGGGGGAATTGGGGAATTACAGACTGCTCAGCAAAACCTTCATCCTGGAGAAGTACTGGCTCTTAATTATCAGATTACTTATGTGAACCTGGAATACAGGTACGTGTTTGATAGTAAACAATCTAAATATGCTAAGAACAAAGTATCGCAAAACAAGTGTAACTTCTCTTGAGAGGCTAATGTCAGCTGAAGAGTTAAACTGAAAGCAGATTAAGCCATGTATTTTAACTTCGACATACCTTCAAATATTGTTTGACATGACATTCTTGGAAGCAAATTTGGCACCTCTTATCTGAAATTATCTTAAAATAGAGACAAAACTGATTGGACAACTAGACCCAAATGGAGTATTCAGCACTGTCAGAAAGCAAGGACATGCTGAAAAAGGACAGGAAGGGCAAGTTCCAAAGTGGAGCCTGGTCTTGGTTCAATTCTTTACAATGATTTCATTGACTATCTGGATGACGGGTTGGAGAAAATTCTTAGCACATTTTCACACTATATGAAACTGAAACAGAGAGCAAGTACATTAAGAGACAGGATTAGAATTCAAAAACATGTCAAAAAAATGGAGAAGTGAATCAAAGAAAAGAGGATGAAGTTTTACAGGGATGTGTTACTGTACAAACAGTTGGAGAAAAGTAAGCATCCAGAACAACTGGGTAATGAGCACTTCTTCAGAAAAGGATTAAGAGGTTACATGCAGAATATGAACGAATGCATAAATTTTGAAAAGAACAAGAATAATGGTAGGAAAACTGATACCCTTTCTGTAAAAAACATTTCTTGACATCTCACTCCACCTCTAAAAGAATCATTAAAGAAATAGATGCAAGCTCATGTCTGGAGGGCAACTACTATGTTAGTTTATTCCCGCGGGCTTATTTAACGAAGATCTTAATCCCGTACTCAACAGCAGACTGGCAAAACCAAATTACATAGATGAAAATTTTACATGGAAACAGGTGCCTTTAGAGTCTATTAACTTCCTATAATGCGTTCAGCGCTAAGAGAAGTCAGTTGATTTCATCTCAGTTCTGGCCTTTGTTTTATAACTGCCAAGTATGCAGTTATTTGGGTAGTTAGTTGATTTGGACTTGGGGTGCCAGGAAGCGTATCACCAACTCTGTAAAAATATTTTATTTATTCAGTATATAGGCCAATTAGATCCAGTTAGATTTTGCATTATCAAAACTATCCCATCATCTAAAAAAAGCTCAATTTCATACAGCATTGTAAATCTTTCCCTCTATCTCTCACCCTAGAAGAGTAGTTCCATCTGGCGGGTATATACTAGGTAGTCAAAAGTATAGTCATGTTTTTTAAAATGGTATTTTCATGCGCTCAAGTATAGCACATCACTAACCAAATCCTCTTCTTACCCCAGACATATATATTTCCATGTGAATGTCCACATATTAGTAACAAATTAACCCTGGAGGTCAAGTGTTAGGTTGCTTGTTGTCTTTGCTGGTTTTGGTGTTTGTTTTTTTTTAAAAAAAAACGCAGGGACCCCCATGAAAAGTTTGTTTCCATGTATTCTATCAATTGCTTAAGCCCATGTCTTAGACAACATTTTTCTTGGCATCTAGCTTATCATCTGTTACCTCATGAAAGAGCAGATATAATCCATTTGTCAAGTGTCTTCTTGTATCAAAAGATGGTATGTCAGCTAAAAAAATTCATGTCCAACCTCAATGATTCTGTGTGACTGGGTAATATCTGTTTAAAATAAAGTACACAAGAAAACAAAAGTCTTTTCCTTAAAATTTAAAAAATAATATCTTTGGCAGCAACACAAATGAAACTGTACTACTGAAAACACATAAGCTCAGCAACTAGGTGGAACTGCTACTTGCAACTAGGTTTAGTTGCACCTATCTCATTAGGCTAAAACTGACTTCTCTTTGTGATATAAACTAACTGGCAAAAATAAAATGTCTGTCCTTACTTGAAATTCTATTTTTACAAATGTCCATGAGCAACAAAAAAACCCCACCACGAACATAGAAATATGGTCATGCTTATTCTTCTTTATCAAATAAAGCTTCTAGAAAGGATTTCTGAATTATATTTTTGACCACAAAAAATTGTTTCTGCTGGATCTTCTTTACTACTGCGGATGTTACAGTTAAAATTTCAGAGAGTCAAATGTGCACAGCAAAAGACTGCAAAGTAACTTTATTCTCCATGCTCTCCAAGTGAGATATTCCAAATTCATTGTCTCAGGAGTACCAATCACTCTTTCATTGAGCTGCACTAGTCTACATAACAGACATCATGCTCAATACATATTTTGTTGGGTAGGTGTGCTCCAAAGCGCGCAATGCACTTCTTGGAGCACAGCCCACATCCCCAGGCCTCCAAGAACCCAGCCATAGCACTCTCCTGCATCTGAAGCTGGGAACGATTCCCAGTATAGCAGAGACGAAACCTACGTTTACATAGCTTTTACAATGCACAAGTAAGATAAATGGTAAGTAATGCACTTTCAAAATATTCCAAAGTGTTTTCCACAGGCATTTTAACTACATTCTGTCCCTTGTTCTCTTTCTAACAACCTTTCACCCAGTCCGCATAAAGCAAAATTATGCAATGAAAATTTAGGGGAATACTGGGAAATCACTGACAATTTCTTTTAGCAATCATGTATTAATATAATGTATTTGCTTATCTTTAGTTATGCAGTATTTTTTACCTCATTCAAGATGTTTTAGAGTACTGTTATTAAGTCTTTTCACTTAATTTCTCTGAAAAGTTACACTAACTTTAAAAAAAATATCTTAAAGTCACCTTAAGGACCCAAATTTTCATGTTTCATTAGCGATAAAAGTGGTTTATATCATTTTATATTAATTACCATTCAGGTAAAATAGTATGTCCAGCATATGCTTCAGGCCTTGTTTTTGTTATTATATGGATTCCAAACAAAAATATACGTACACAGGTAACTTTGATAGCTGTTTTTCCATTAGGTGCCCTTTATTTTTTCTCCAGCTTTCCCAACCCAAGTCACTGCAGGACAGCCTTCAGTACTTACTTTCTAGAAGAACATTTACTTGCAGATTTTTTCCTTCACCTATTCATTGCTGTGTGATTTTTAAAAAGCATGTCACATTGTCTTGACATGGAACTGCAAGAACAGAAATCGGACCTTTCATTATGAATACTCTTTTGCCTGAATAAGTTTTATATAAAATATTGTATGGTTCCATTTTCTGTATGACTGCCCTGCATCTGCCTACGTTTCCATTACTGAAACTCCCATTTTCCAAGCAATAAGAGAAAATTAATTCCAGAATGGAACTTGGCAAAAAAAAAAAATCCTAGTTTAAATGTTTTATTTCAAAAGCAGTTCCATTAATTTCTTGGAAAAAAAATATCAAAGAATCCACCTAGTTAGTGTTTACAAATCTGACAGTAGTCCTATGAATTTCAGTATGCCTGGGGTTTGGGTTTTTTTGCACAATATCCATAGTAGTCCAAACATATAACCCAGCCACATAAATATTCGTACAGAGTTGTCCTCATATATAAATAACACTGCACAAAATAAAAAACCTATCACTTTACCACACAAAATGAGAATTAAAAATGAGAAGTAGGAGTACTCTATTCTTGCATCACTAAGCTACACTAAATATGCTAAAATCAACAAAGGTTTAATTATCATTATACTTTACCAAAACAATCCTAATAAAAATTTCCTATCAGAAAAGCGAGTTGTAATCCAATCTAACAATGTTTTTTTGGAGCAGGTGAGGTTATACATATACATGTAGGAAGAATTATTATAAAGTGTCTTTAAAGTGTCATAGCTATTTTTATTTTTTTGAAACTCTTGTTTAGATGCACATATGATATATTCATTCAAATTTGCAATTATGAATCTGGAAGACAACAATACTTTGTAGGAGAGTTTTAATGGGGTCTGTTCTTTCGAGGTTTCCTTTTTGATTTGGGGGGCTTTTCTAAAAAAAAAAACCAAACCAAAACACCACAAATTGTATTCTGCCTAAAACTGATATTGGAACATACAAAAAGATGTCAACACATCAATCTGTCATGAGAAGGGGTAAGAAAAGTGGTCTTGCTCATGTAAGAAAAATCCTAGTTAGGATCTGCCTGTCCCTTAAGAGACACAGTCCCAATTCTGAGATGCTAGAAGAGACAGTGTGATGAAAGACATTTAGAATAAATAACTAATTTAGGAAGGCTCATTAATATTCTATCAATATTTAAGAATTTACATAAAACTAGGGAACCTACAAACAGCTTCTTTAATTTTGTCTGCTGAGGCAAATTAGAAGGCAAAAGAGAATCTAAGGATGCACAATGATTTGCATCCATTTAACCTAGTCATAATAAAGCTTGATTTCCAATGCATTTGTCTTATGATTGTTTGTAAATTCTGATGTAAAATTTTCAATGCTTAAGCCAGTTGAAATGTCTGTCTCCCACATGAATTCTCTGCAACCTAATAAGCCTGAGCAGCCTCCCTTCAGTCAGGTTACTTGGCTCCTTGCTCTACCCAGATGTTGGTCTCTTTGAAAAGACAGAACAACTAAATTCTCTTTTGTATTTGTAGTCTTCCATCAAATGTAACTGAATCCAGACAATAGCAAAAAAAAAAAAAAAAACCACACCCAACCAAAACCAAAAAAACAACACCACACCACAAAAAAAGCCAAACAATCAAAAAAAACCCACCACACCAAATGGGCAGGGGGAAGGGCAGGTGGGTGGAAGGGCAGAGATGACAGAACAGCAAACCTGTAAAGTCTTAGACTTAGAAAATACCAAAACCTAATTTCTTTCAGTAGCGTTCACTCACTAGCCTGTCATTTGTCCCCAGTCCTCCATTCACCTTTCAGAGCACCCAAGCTCTGAATAAACTGGATTAGATAACCAACAAAGGAAAATTTAAATGCATGCTTAAGTGCTACATATGTAATATTCAGTTCAAAAGAAAAACTAAGTGTGCTGAAAACCCAAACATTTACATACCAAGTAATTATTCTGACCACTATTATATGAAATAATGAGAAACTGAATTGTGTTTGAATCAGACTAAGAGATTGTCCAGATTAAATATCTGCATATATAGTACACGCAGCTAAACAGAACCTCTGATTTACAGAATCAAAAAGACTTTGCTATTGAATTTTTAAATACCAAGTAGTATAGAACACTAAAGTAGCCTCAGGCAATGGAATTATCTTTACAAGTAACCAAAGAGTATAATTTCTTTTTTATTTTTTTCCTCCTTACCCATCTTTATAGGAAACCCAAGCATGAAGATACAAATAACTTATTTAACAACAATTTGATTTCTAGTCTTTTCCAGGAGGTTCAACAAAAATAAGAGAAGACATAAATTCTTTTTAAAAAATATAAATTCATAAGATAATATGGAAAAAACCAGTATTTTACTTCCAAAAGAAAAAGGTTAAATGGCTTCATACACCATGCAAGGGAAACAGCAGCTATTTGCAACTTGATGGAAATTCAATATAAAATAGATAAAACAGATTTCAATATGAATCTGCAAGCTGTGGCCCCCAATATTACCACCTAGGAAACTGCAAAGAAGGAGCAAATGTAGAGTATTTTATTGCACAAAATTACAGACTACTAAGCAGAAAATGTAAATTTTACTTAATAATGGAAAGGGCTTTTTTCTCAATTTTTATCCCTTGGAAGCACAGAATCTTTCAGGTTGGAAAAGATCTTGGGAGGCCATCTAGTCCAATTTTCTGCTTAGAGCAGGGTCAACACTGAGTTCAGATGAATTAAAAAGCTCTAAATTAGAAAACTAGAAGTGCATAGGTCCAAAAAGCTGACTCAACCTCAACATTAAGAGTTTACAGCACCATCTTCCTGATGACTATGACAAGTGCATGTGCCCATTCTGATAATAACGGGTTGCTAAAAATAATTTTCCGGTGAGGTTTTAGCAGCTATATGTACTTCCTCACTTACACATCAGCTGAAGTCACATGAAATGTGAACCTGCAACAAAAAGGTTTTGGCCACTTTTTGATGTTTCACTGGCAATGTGGTAGCATCACAAATCATCATTTCTACTCTTCTTTTGCCGTCCTTCTCACTTAGGGGAAGACATAGCAAACTCCTTATTTCAATGAAGAAAACAACCACTCTGATATAAAGTCTTCAATAAAATATTCCCTGTCATACGCTTCAAAACAGAATCTTTCCCAGAACAAAGATCAAAAAGAAGAGAGGTCACCTATCCTTATTATGGTGACGTTTCTGTATTTTTCAATACAAAAACTTCAGTGACGTTTTACGCTGATAACATGAGAGCTACTTCTGGCTCCTTTAAAAATCAGACAACTATAGAAATTTCCAGGGCACCAACAGCTTAAGAAGACTCTGGGAAAAAAATCTCCTTAAAATTAGGAATTAATTTGAAAAAAATTTTTAACAAAGAAAAAATAATAAAGTAAGGAAAAAGATATTATTTTTCTGCATAAAACGTAAAAAGTAAGATTTGATTACGTGTTAAAATGTTTCAAAAAAATACAAGTTATGTGAAAGCACCTTGATTTTTCCTGCAAATTGACATATTTTCATGCTGAGAAATACCTGAAACAAATTTCTATAACCATATTCTGATATAACCACAAGAAGAAAGAAAAACAAGGTTTCAAAAACATCCAGTAACACGGTCATTTCAAAGCCTCTATACATTAAAAAATTTTATCAATAGAAGAAATGATTAATCTTTTCTTTTTTTGAAAGGGTAAGATATACTTTGTTGACATTTGCTTTTCATTGACATTTTACATTTTTCTATGTTACAAAAAAATGCATTAAAAATTAGTCCCTTCCACTGTATCTCTCTGGCTGTGGAAATTACTGAAGAATAATACTAAGAAATTACAAATCAGAAAAATTTAACAATACACTGGAATGAAGAGCAACAACTTCTTTGCACCAGAAGAAACCATAATAAATACAGACCCAACTGTAGAATTTGCACACAAAATATGAATATTGGAACCAAGAATTCATTCACGGAATTCTAACAAGGTTTTGATGGCCAGAAAGATACCTAGAAGTGCATTCTATACTCCATACAAATTGTCATACAATTTAAAACCAATTCTCAATATACATTGTAGTTAATACTACTATAATTCATTTTAATCCTTTTTATTTGTTATTTTCAACTACCAAGTATCTATATATTAACAACCATCATATTGTAACATTTTAGAAACATTCTAAGGTTAAATTACATAAATATTTATCAAAATTTCTGGTTGTATACACACATTTTTGTACTGTAAATTCTAAGATTCATCAAAAATCACTTATAAACTTCTACATATTAAATTCTTGGATATTTTACAGAGTAAACAATTCTGTTAAGATTACTCACAGCCAAAACCCTGCTTTATTCATATTTAGTCCTCCTCGTTATCAATATGCTATTCAGAAAGGCAAAATAATATGTTAGGGAAGGAAGCGACTTTTTCAGTGGCATCCACAGCCAGCAGGAGCCAGAGAAATGATCAAATACACATTTCCCAGATTTAGTAGTTTCTATATTTTCTGTATCCCTTAATATCAAAGTTTGTAAAGCCACCATAGCAATGCATTTCATTATACATGAAGATGTAAACTTCAAAACGTTAATACTAGTGCTCACGTTTATAAATCTAATACAAAGGATTATTTCTGTATTTTTCTCTGTATTTCCTCAATACAGAGAAAACATTGTGTTTGTAGAAAAAGCAAAAGTTCTCTCATAATGCTACACTCATACATAAGCAATTCTTCGTATGTATAGAGAAAGAATAAAAATACAGATTATTCTACTTTAAAGCTTCGTGTATTTTCAAATTGTTGCAGAGCTGGTTGATTACCCAATTCGTGAGTATCTGAATGCCAACTTTGGAATCTGCATCTGTCTCGGATTAAAAGAAATTGAACAGTTATTAATCTTTATAAACACATTTGTAATTATCACGAGATTCAGCTTCAATTTTTTTTGAAGTCTTGTCCTACTGTTTGTCTATACTCATATAAGCATGGTATCAACATGGCAAGTGACATTCAACATTCATTTTCGATTGAAACACGTTAGGAAAAGAATGGGGTAACAATCAAGGCACACTAGTGAAAGATTTTTATGCACTCCTATTCAAATGACAGAAATTAAGCTTTGACTTGCCCTTTGCGAAGCCTCTCTCTTGCTATGGAGTGATTTGTGTTGTTTTCAGAACCTCGCTCTTTTACTGCTACACAGAGGGTGGAAAATGGTGACATTATTACTCAAAACTTGATTTCTTAAAAGAAAAAAATATGCTTCCTAAATTGAAGGTAAATAATGTGGCTTCACTCATCAGCAACGGAATAGACACAGTATTTTAGGGAGACCTGTGAAGGCGTTTTTTTCTTCAGATCTTTTCCTGAGAATCTCCAAATACATTCTAGCAAGTTTTTACATCTTGATTATTTATCTCTCAAATAAGGAAGCAGACATTTGCCGACCTTTTAAACGGACCATATGACGTTTTTTGTTCTTAGACCATCTTTGAACAAACAGGTCTGATTTTCAGTAGCTTTAGAAGTTCAGATGTTCTTGTTTCGCACTTCAGTCTTCAAAAAGGATTTCATCATTATTCTCTTATACCCAAAAAAGTGAAACTTTCCCAACTGTCAGTAAAACTGACACTAGTTTGTTTTTCCTTTTGTAACAACATAAAGCACGGACTTCTAGGTAAACCAAGATATTTAAGAAAATTGTGTGATGGCATGAAACAATACACAAGCATAGGAAAAACAAGCAAAGGGGGAGGGAAAACAAGTAGTACAACAAATACCAACTTCAGCTTTGCTATCTCCTTGGCTTTCCCCCTAAGAACTAACAGCAAAGTAGGGTCTAAATAATGCATCTTTTTTTCTTGTGGAACATCCCTAACATGGACATGTCCTCCCTGCAAAGACAGATAAATCAAGCATGTCCTTGTCAGTTCACTTCTCAAGCAGTATGTGGTCTTCCTTACTTGAAAGATTCCACACTGTTCCACTTAAAGCAAGCTTTGCAGCAGATGGGTGTATTACTTCATTTTATCATTTCTTCCTTTCATCTCTGCACAGACCGACTGTTCACCATTCCAGGAGGATAGGTGGCCCCTTCCCTGCGCAACGTTTTTTTTATTTCTAAACCATAAGTCTTTATTTCATATCAAAAGGGCTGGTGGTTTTTACTAACCATTTTTGCTAAGCACAGGTTTTTCCACAAGGAACCTTTGTGCCTTTGCCTATAACCTGAGATGGATTTCTCATAGGGTTTTCTTCAAAGACACTGCTGATAAACTGCTGGTTTTAATGCTGAGGTATCATTCCATGTGGTTTAAGATGTGGTGTAATAACCAGCTGTCCAGTATACATTGACTGCAAAGTAGTAAAGGGAAGGACTTCTTGCCTGTACACAATATAGCAAGTACTAAGACTCCACCTGTCTATACAGGCTGCTTAGTATCTATTAGGCATTAATGCAAGAAGTGTACACACAAAAACAAAGACTCAAAAGCACTACTTGAAATAATTTTTCCAGGTCTTTTCTACCTCCTCGTTAGTAGGCATGTTTAACTATCAGATACAACTTTTAAATATTCAAATCAGAGACAAAAGACTAGAGATACAACACAAACCATGAAGAAAAAACCCACCGATTAATTACAGCCATATATAGGCTGTGTCAACTGCTGAACAAATTTTAGCTGTGTCTGATGGGGAATGCCGCTACTTTATTAGTTTAATTATTGACCACGATGAACTGCATACCCTGGGAATCACAGAAACAGTGGAAGCTCTGGAAGTTATCCAGCCTGACTTCTCACTTACAGCAGAACTATCTCCAACAAAAGGTTTTGTTTACCCGAGTCCAAAAATGAAGGATGAAGTTTCCACAGCTGTTCCAGTACTGCACTACTCTCCTAGCACAGACGTTTTTTCCCTAATGTCCAATCTGAATTTTTTTCAAAACATAATTTGCAGTCATTGCTCTTTGTTTCACCCTCTGTCACTAGCTACAAGAGTTTAGCTCCATCACCTTTGTAACTCCCCTTAAAGAACTTACTTCATTCACATCAAGAACTAATTCAGCACCAGAATACAGCTCAGAACGTCCTCGGTTCTGCAACATATTTTGTGCCTAACAATCTGTTAGCTGGTTACTTGAACTCTTTCTGATACGATGACTTATCAAGCTTCTTGAGACAAACAGGCCAGCAAACATACCGTTACGTGAGAAAGATAACACACAGACAGGAAAGTTTAATTTTCCTTGGCAAAAGATAAAAACACATAGTCTAGAATCAAGAGATCCTCTCCCTTAATCTAATACACACACACAGACACTTACCAGATTCTTTCAATTTTCACTCCACTTCTTTTTTTCTCCCCCTATATTTTTTGTGTAGGACAGACAACTCTTTGGGAAAAAACACTGAAAACTATAAGGGTTTGGAACTGGACAGACTCCTACTCATACTCTACGTATTTTGCTGCATTTCTTCTTTTTAGACATAGGTATTATAAATGTACTAGGACAAATGCGTAAGTTCACACATATTGCAGATATCTCAAAGGTTGTATTTTATGATGTTAGTATACAGTTTTCACACTTCCCTACATGTAGTTGATTTTGGGTGGCAATACAAAATCCTCAGACTGGTAAGATCAGCACTTACAACATTAGATAGCATGGTCAGCACATCTAGAGTCACGTCTCGTAAACAGACAGCAAATCTGTAATACAACCCTTCAAAGCTGATGCGGGGGGGACCAAACTCCAGAGGAAATTGTGAAAATTATTACGACTAGACTGAAAACAGTGTCAATAACTCATACCGTCCTCCTTATCAGTGGAGGACACCCACCGATGAGGACTCCTTCACCCCACAGACCTTCATCCCATGGATCAAACCCACCATTTATAAAGTTTAAATCCCATAAACAACCCTTTGTGGCCCAAGGATCTATGGAGCTTTCAGGACTGTTTCAGTCTGAATACAGATCCTAGACTAGCATCCATACATTACATAAGGACATATGGTGCCGCAAAGAGGGAGACCACGGTATACTTTATCTTTGTGGTCCACATGCACTCATAAATTCTATTTTTATGTAAAAGGATTTCTCAGGTGGTAGGAAAAAGATAAGGCAATATGAAAGATGTTGGTTTTAAGGATAAGCATCTTTTAGGCAAATTGCCTCCTAGCCAGAATGTTGCTCTCAGTCCCAGCTGTGTCTTGTCTGTGCTTTTGCAACTGACAAGATGCTAACAAAAACTATTTCTAACACTTGGGGGAAAAAAATACATTTCTCAAGGTTGACTTTTTTTTTTTTTCATATAACTTGAAAGAGAGAAGAAACAGAACATGCTTTCAGACGGCACAGGACATGTTCAGATGTGGGAGTTTTTTTAAGTGTACAAGGTAGAGGTTTAAAGCTGGCAACTGTGGTCACGGTTGCAGCTTCTCTCATATACCTTGTGCTTAAAATTATATTGGAAAGACACTTTTATGCTGACCACTAATAAAAGCCTCTAAATGCCTCTCTTCTTGTCTTCGGAAACAGCCAAGATCCAAACTACATGAAGTGTGTTTGTGTTTCTTACCTTTTCAAGAAAGAATAAAATTTGATATTTGATAAGTTCTGATCAAAATACCTAGCTATGTTCTAGCTTTAATGTCCTAACACTGTTTCTGAGCTGATTCTTACTCCAGAAGAGGCAGAAACAGACGACTATGGCTATCTAAGAAAGATAATTCGAATACCACTATACATTTAGCATGGCGGGAGAAGTGAAAGCTTACATACTGACCAAGTTTTCCTCAGATGAAGAACACCACAGAATTACAAGGAACAAGCAAAAGGAACCCGCAAATACATGGAGGAAGAGAAAGTAAAAAACAGTGATATACACTGAAATTTACGCCTAACTTTATGCCTATATCACTGTAATATGTCCACACTATTACCTCTACATTATAGCGTGACACACTACACTGCCTTTCTAACCTTCACACATAGTTTCGGCAGATAAAACTAGAGAAGGATTTAAAAAGCAAAAATCTGCTTCATGAAGTAGCTGACTTGAAACGCACACTTCAAGGTTTTACACTTCAAGACAGACATGTACAAGTTATTTTAATCTTACACACAGTTTCTGAGTGACATAAAGTCTGTCATCATCTTAGACTATTATATGGGTAGAAATATTTAAAAGCAAAGCAAAGTCCCAAAAAGCAAGAGAACATTTAGCGGTACTAAAAGTCTTGTGTGAGGAAGAAGGAAGTTGAAAGCCTGTGAAAGAAATCTGGTTTGGTCTGCAAAATCCAGGACTTTCACAGGAGAAGGCCACAAGCTAGGAGAACGTAAAAAAGGTGACGCCTGGGCAGAGCACCAAGTTCATGCCGGGCATCCAAGCTCACGCCAGTGACTGGCCCACCAGCCAAGCACAGAAAGGCATTGCATCAAAAGTCACCTCTCACAAAGTGCTAAAGCACAATGAACATAAACAGGTATGGAAAGAAAATCACTGTCAAAGAGACAGTAAAAGATATCTCAAAGAAACGGGATTATTTTTATTATTATTATTCTCATATAACTCACATTCTTTTAGACTTAGTGAGACATGACAACAAAATGCAGGTAGCCTTTCTAGCAGAACCTCTACAATCAACCCTGTGTAAGAGACACTGAAGTCTGACATTGAAAAATTAAAGAATTGTTTTACTGAAACACACCCTAAAGCAGATTTCAAATATATCTCAAAACTAACAATCTGACATTATGCAAGGAGTATATAGTAGCTCTAGAAGACAAGTTGAAAGAGAAGTCCCGCTCCAAGCAGCAAGAGCCCATTATAAGATATGCTGTGACACCATTGTACAGGGAGAATTAATCAAATATTTCTAGAGAATAGACTGACCTGTAGCAAAGGCTTCTGTATACAGAGGCAAAATCAAAATATTTCCCAACAGCTGCAGAGCATTTAGAAATCTGCACTGGGTGGCTAAAATGAATTCACCTATACTTTGGACAAACACTTGGGAGAGAAATTTTAGTTATACACTTAACTGCATCTATGTAACTGCAGCCATATTACATCGTATCAACATAAACCTGTCAGATGTCAACCAGAGGACAAAGTCAACAAGTCAGTGATGGCCTGTAGCATTGTACAAAAGCGATTTAAAAAAAACCAAACCTACAAACAATGCATGTGCTTATCACAGGCTGCTTGAGATAGACAACACTTGGTCTCACTGTACCTTATTTGTCTTTATCAGTTGTAATTTTTAATTTCACATAGCCATATCTTAAAAATTCCACAGATGTCCATGAAATAATTGCTAGCATAGTCACTCAAAAAAACCAAAAAAGCAACAAAACCTCCATACATTTGGCAAAAGTTTTTAATCTAAAGTTTCATATACAAAATACAGTAAAAATAAGAAAACAAAAGTAACAACATGCTGACTTAAAGAATTTTGCTTGTTTCCTTATAGGTAACCACAGTATAACACACACGGTAACCCTAAAGCCAGATTTCTAAAAACACATTTAAGAAACAAACAAAAAAATCTAGATAACAAGAGCAAATAGCTTCGGATGTTTGTGAGGGATTTCCAGAAATCATGGGAAAATACCTGTGGACAAAGCCTGCACAAATCCGTACAGGGATTTCACACATACCGGGTGTTTCACACGCAATCCACAGCACAGACCACTTGCGTGCCAGCAGGAAACCCACCTTCAGGATGTGCTGGGCTTACTGTGCGTCCTCAGGTCTTCCATGTGGTTTATGGCCAGTGAGTCTTGTACCAGACAGACAGTCAGACCCCGGGTGTTTCAGATTCACTGAACACATGTCATACAATGTCCACATACTGTCTGGGAAACATTACAACTTCATGAACAAATTCCATCCTTTCTCTGACAACAGAGCTTCATCTCAGCAGCAATGAGAGAAGCATCTCATATGCTTATTTATCTTCTACTTTTTTTAAATTATTATGGAAATTACATATTTCCTGGGGTAGCCATCAGTAGGACCAACACAACGCTCCCTTTATAATTCCTTTAAAAATTAAAATGTCAACTGCTTTGGTTACAAGCCTGTCCTCTATTCAAAGCACCATCTTATTTCTTATTCTGCAAGAATTCATTTGATAGCCTTTAATCTTAGGCAAGGAATTTCTCAAGTGCTCTAGATTAAGTTTGTGGCAGTAGACCAATTTTCCTCACCTAGATCACAGACAGGATAGATAACAAAGTCAGCATTTCTTAAAAACCCCACAGTTTCTTTAAACAAATTCAGACTGACTCCCTTTCACCAAAGTTATGTTTTTTCTAGTGTTTTCTCACACATGCTTTTAACTACTATTTAAAACTAATTTTAACTAATCTACAAACTACTGTTATATACATTGACTTACAGTTTCCAGGGTGGAGAATAATAAATGTAAAGTCAATAAAAGATTAAACAGTAAATATGAAAAGTCTCACTTGAGTTCATGAGAGTGAGATTATTAGAAAAGTACTTTCACTTTGGAATATGTTTATATGCGTAATGACAAGGCACCTTGCATTCCTCAAATGAAATTTAACAACTTCATGTTTTCACAGCACAGGCAGAAGGAAGCATTCCATGCAGAGAAAGACTCACTTTAGGCAAGAAAGTTTAACATTTTGTTACCAGTGTACACCAGTTAAAGACTCCACGGAAATGTAACTTTAACAGATCAACAGCACATCTGTACTAACTTTTCCAAAACATTTGAAGTCTGTGACTGCAGACAAAAATGTAGTGAATATATGAAATGCCTACACACCCATGTATTTGATTGAAGGTATATGAGTTTAGGTCAGCATGGTATAAACCTGTCACAGTTTCTCTGTTTATCCTGAGACTAAAAATCCTTCTTTCTAGTATATTATTTACCCTGAGTCCCTATCCCACTCCAAAGGAAAAGATTTCATTACCATCAGGCTCTTGTTTATTTTAGGAGAGTTTGTAGATTGGGGGGTGGAGGAGATGGGGGTGGGTGGAAGGTGGGGGAGAGGAATACATCATCCATATAAACAAACCCCATATGTTTTCCATGGCTGCTCGAAACCCTTGCAGAAAAGGTTAAGTATATTTTCACATCAACCTTTAGAAAAGCTCCTTTCTTCCCTCAGACCACAAGTATGGAGGTTCCAGCCTGAGAAAACAAAACTAAGCTTATTTTGGTTTTCCTATTTTATTTATTTAAGTTAGGTTTCCCTTACCAAGGACAAACAGAAGCACAAGTGGATGCCCACTTGTTCCTGAACGTGTTTTGTTCAATTCTCAGGATTATTTTGAAAAGGCTTTTGCTTTGATTTGTGACAATTCTCCTAATGTAACACTGAATATCTTGCATAAAGATGAATCCGGGCACAATATTCCAGCTGCAGTATGCCATCTGAACCACCTTTTTATTACTTTTCTTTTTGCCCTTCCCCCTTCTTGAAATAGCCTACTTTCTGTTTATTACTTCTTTTTTTCTTCCTACTGTGAAATTTCAGAATTATCCGGACCAGTGAGCCATTGACAACACTACTTTTATAAATCAGTCTGAACTACACATGACCTATGCAGATCAAATTTTGTTTCCTTTCCTTCAGATCAAATTTTTTTTCTTCTATTTGTTGTCTGTGTTTCCTGTTCCTTGCAACTTCTCTGCCTGCAAATGCTGAAGGCCTAGCCAACATCTGATCTTAACAGCTGACCTAAGGGCTATTTTATAAAACCCACATTCTCAAGTCAAATAATGTTGCATCATATATTTACTTGAGAACTCAAAGTTTTCAAAACTTGGCAATGCCACTACAGTAGCCAAGCACATCATATGCGAGTTAAAACGATGACAGAGAATTTCAAGAAAAAGAAAATATAAATAATAACTAGTTTCCCTTTCAAAATAAAATTGTATGACTTTGTAAAAAAAAAAAAGGTATAAAGATTCCTTCCTTTGTCTTTTGCTAACAAAAAGAAAAAGTCTTCCCAGACAACTAAAAATATGCCACGTCCTTACTTAGTGCACTTTGCATTATACTTTTGCCTTGGAGAAGTGGTTCTATTGTGTGCAGCTAACCCAAAAAGGGCAGTAATTCAAACTATTTATCTTCAGAAAACAAAGATTGTATTTTACAATATCCTCCCACTGTTCTTGTGAGGGAGTCAGCCTAGAAGTCAAACACTGACACGCATTTTGCAGTTGCTCCTCATTTCTTGTCAACCATATAATCATTTAAATGTTAAAATTCCTTTTCAACTGAAGAAAAAGGAGCCCTACATGAACGAGTTTCAAAGTTTTCATGTCACTGGGTCTAAGACAGACAAACAAAACACACAAACTCAAAGGAATAAAATTGTGTTGTCTTCAGAGCAGTTCTTAACATATTTATTTAAATGTTGTTTGAATTTATGCCTGAAACTGGTACATACCATTTCATCTTCAGATTTCTTAAGAAAATTTCCATACAGCTATCTCAGGATGAAATTCCTGAAAGAATGCCTCTCGTGGGCAATGGAGAAAAACACACCTTACTCATTGCATTTTTCACATCCTATGCACTAGATTATTAATGTAATTATACTCTCTACCAAAATTAAAAAACCTAACCTTTGCACTTCAGATGCTGTTTAAAGTCCATTAGTGTAAATATATGCAAATATGTATTTATATCTAGACTTCTAAATTATACATAGCAATAACAGTTTTATATATGTGCATACACATGTATATTATATATTATTTATACATAAAAACACCACATAAAGACATAGCAATATGGTGGTTTTCTACATATACACAAACACGCACACATAAACACATCTATACACACACACTCCTTCTATATTAACAACCTACTCAGACCTAAATACGCCACACTGCACACTTTGAGAAGCTTAGTTCAACTTAACATAAATTTTGAGCAGCACTGAATTAAGCTGGTGTATAAATCTGTACAGAACAAAGGTCATAAATATCTTGACTCAGGTATACCGACATTACCATGGAAGAGGCTCTCTATAAACAGGTCATCTGACACTGATACTGAAGAGAATTCAGCACAATCCTAAAAATAAAGTTGTGTACAAGAGGACTGCTTAAATATTTAACAGCACACCACAGAGTTGATTTTGCAGTCTAACGTAACAGCAAAAGAGAAAAACAAAATCACATTTCCTCATCCTTATATACCACTTAAACAATCCAGAACAGAGACTTTGGGACAAAATCATTACCTGGTAGGCCACTACTTTACAGATCCAAAGAAACCTGAATACAGTGTAAGATTTCAATAAAAAATTCTTTACAGTACAGTGTCCTGCTTGACTGTGATAAGCAAATACATCTTTTTCATAACATTAAGAGTAAGCAATGCTTCAAATCATTTCAAGAGAGAAAAATGTGAATCTACAACACAACAGTTCTAGATACCACATAATTTTTTTGAAAAGAGGGTCTCTGCCAGTACGCCAAGTAACATCGTATATGCAAACCATCCTGTCATGTTTAGTGAAACGAAATGTGTTAGTGAAGTCATATATAGACATACTTGCATGTTTAAGCTTAAAACAAAGATTCAGAAGACTAAATAACATGCAAATTAGTCTGTAGAGCAGAGAAGGTAGAGGCCACCACCTGAAAAGAAAACAAACCCAAAGCCCGTATTTCTTCCAGTTTTCCCTTTTTTCGAGCCACTTCCTTCCCAACAGCCTTGGAAAAGCATATATTTGGGCTCCGAGAAACTGTGACTAGAAGAAAGTTCCTCATTCAAGCGTGCCCTGTAGAAAAGCAGCTAAATGATGCTCTCTTTTATGTGGTCAGGAAAACTGCAACAACTTGAAGTGTTCAAAATTTTTATGTCAGTTACTTAGTCAAATAAGTCTGACTCCTTGACCCCAAGCCAGCGCATTTAGTTTTCTTCAGACAATGGTATATTGTTAGGAAATTAGGATTAGACTCAAGTTTATAGTAAACCAATGAAATTAATAGACTACTAAAGCACAAAACCAGAAGAAATGCATGCAACAGTCTTAACATTTCCATTATTGCTAGCAGAATAGCTTATGAATGGTGAGATAGTAAAAGTATTTAAGTTGTGTCCAATGTTTATGTGACCAAGTGACAAGTTTTGGCCTAGCTTTGAAAGCAAATACGGCAATGTTAAACAAAAGGGTATGCCTTTCTTCAGAACTGAATTTAATAAAGCAGGTAACCATTTCTTAAACTAAGAAAAATAGAAAATTTATAAACGAAGATGTGCATTTCATCTACGTTTTTTGAAAACGTTTCATTAGCTGCTCTTCAAAAATATGGAAACGCCACTGTTTAGTGTGGTTCAGATTGACGGGATCTACAAACAGACACAAGGCAAAGCTCTCAACTTGCAAAAAAAGACAAAAGAAATCCCTGCTTGAAATTATTTTACCTCAGTAAAAACTGAGGTGGGGGGGGAAGCACAACTTTTCCCTTTACAACCATCCTGAATATTTAGGGGGGGGTGGGGTGGGTGTCTATCTTTTACAACCACTATGACACTTTCCTGCGGGTCTTTCACACAACAAACGACGGTGAAGTAAAACTTTATTCGGGCGTGCAAACACGGCCGCCAGAACAGAGATAAAGGCAAAGGGCAGGGGCGGTTCGGGCGCAAGCCAGGCGGATTTCGAGGTGCCGCTGCGCCAGTCCGGGCAGGCTCCCGGGGGACGGCGCCCAGCGATGCTACCGCCTCGGCGGAGCAGCGGGCCGGTGCCACCCCCGCGGGCAGCGCCACCTTCGTCGCCGGGGCCAGCGCGGCCACCGGCCGGCGCCCCCCGCCCTCCCGCCGAGGCTGACTCAGTGACCCCCCCTCCACACACACACACCCCCCAGCGCCGGGGCCACCTGCCCGCTCCCGAGCCCGGCACAGCACCCACCCCCCCGGTCCCGGTGCCGGTCCCCCGCGCACAGGCAGGAGCGGGGCGCAGCGCCCAGCCCTGGCCGCGGCTGCCGGGCTCCGCCGGGCTACCCGCCACCGGGAAGGCGTGCGAAGCCCTGCGCGCCGCTTTGAATCCTGGGCTCTCTCGGGGTTGGTTTTTCCTTGTTGCTGTTTGCCTT
>VZSF01002953.1:460536-706234 GCA_013398295.1 Chionis minor
GGGGGCGGGACGGGCCGCGCCCTCCGCCGGGACGGGCCCGCCGCCCAGCCGGGACGGGCCGCGCCGCGCCGCTCCGCCACCAAACGGCGGCCGCGTCCCGA
Source organism: Chionis minor (assembly GCA_013398295.1). Classification (NCBI taxonomy): domain Eukaryota; kingdom Metazoa; phylum Chordata; class Aves; order Charadriiformes; family Chionidae; genus Chionis; species Chionis minor. The sequence continues at coordinate 460,638 of VZSF01002953.1, forward strand.
CAGGCGGCAGGGGCCCACCCGTCCCCCCTCGCGGTGGGGCTCCGCCTTAGCCGCTTTCGGGTCTCCCCAGCCGGCCCGGCTGGTGGGCTGCGGTGCTGGGCAGGGGAGAGCCTCCCCTCCCCGGGCCGCCCCCCTGGGCCAGTACCTCAGGGCCGCCTCCATCCCGCCTCGCCCCCTCCTCTGCGCCTTCCGCAGGTGGAGGCAGAGCCCCGAGGGGAGTCGCGTTTTGCCCCGGCTGGCAGGCGGCACGGGGGCCTTTCCCGGGCAGGGTGGCGGCAGCCGCCCCCGGGGACGGGAAGAGGTGCCCGGGGAGCGGGAGCTGCGGCCCGGCCCCAGCTCTTCTGCCCGGCCCCGGCCGGCCGCTCCGGCGGGCGCCCTGCCGCCTCCTGTGGCAGCTCCCGAGGGTTCTGGGGAAGAAGCAAGGGAGAGCTCGGGCTCGGCCCTTCTCGACAGCAGTTTCCAGTGTGAGGTACCGTCTGTGCCAAGGAGGAGCTCCCTGCCGCCTGAAACCAGGACGGGTCGCTCTGCCTCGTCCCTGCGCCGGTGGCAGCAGCCCTTAGTCTGGAACCTCCATGTCCGCTTGGAAATCCGCGAAGGCGATGGAAACGCGAGCCGTTAAATATTCTAGGTGCCAACGGTACTAAGCGTATGTTTGCAAGTGCAGTGGTGGATCAAACTTACAACCTCTTTCTTTATAAACCGCTTTTTTGCCCAAATGTACAGCTGCAGCAGCGTTTCATTTTGATCGGCTGTCTTACTAGGGCCCGTTTTACTAGTGCCAGCTCATCTCCCACTGTGGGCTTTGCACATACACAGCACCTTGCTGTGTCTGTGTAATTTTTGAGTGCGTTTGTTCTTTGGTGAATTTTAAATTGGTGCATTTCAATCTGCATCTTCTACAGAATACCCAATCTGCTGAAAATGCCAGCACTTTAGAATCAGATGATTACTAGTCCCACTTAGCAGACTTTTTTCTTATCACTCGAGGTGTAATAATCATTTTCAGCCATGTTCCTTGGCTTTGCTGTTGAAAATCATGCTTAATTTTGCTGTTGTCTGCAGTATTTCCTTAGGAATGAATCCGTTTCAGTACAGTAGTGTACCCTGGCTATGCTGGTTAGCATTGTGATGGGCTGTTGCCTAACAGCTCCCCGTATACTAGGTATTTTGGTGCTTGGATACTTCGGAGTATGTACGTTTATACTCCCAGGTCAAAGCCTGCTGCGACACTGTAACTACTGCATTCCCGTGATCCTGTGGCCCAGCCAGCGTGGGAGAACTGTGAGGTCCATGTGTGAATCTGTAGCAGGAAGGGCATGTGAGGTCCGGGTGCCATCCCTGAATAGCTCTCATACATTCAAATGCAAGGCCAGAGCAGGTGGTGGATTTTTTTCTGAGCACTGTAGTTCCTACTTCTCCCCTGTTGAAAGAAGCATATTAGAAGATCCTGCAGCCTCGCTGCATTGTGTGGGTGATCCGTGAATGCAGTAAAGTGTCCTAAGTGTCATCGACTGCTCTCAGAGTGCTTCTTACAGCTCGCTGTGGCAAAAGCAGATGTGGCTCTGATGGCAGTAGAGGTGGTGAGTTGTCCCCCTCACTCCTGCCCTTGCCATATTTAATTATAGGGTCACATAATTGAGCGTCTCGCAACGAGTCACATGATGACATTTGCTTTCAAGGGAAAGAGTGGAAAAATGACAGCTGTATATGACCTTAGCAACTATACGCTGTATTACAGCTCTTCTGCATCTCTGAAAATAGCCAAAGAAGGAAGGTAGCAGTAGTAATTCCGAGAATTGTATATCCTTGGTTTTCTCATCTATGTGAAATACAGTGATAGAGCTCATAGGTTGTGACTCACCCCCAGATTCATATCCTCTGTGCAGACATGGGCACGAGTTTTTCTTGAAAAAGAAAGATCACAGTATTTTAAACAAGTTGTAGGTTCCTCAGTTTTTTGATTACTGTATCAGCCATGTTGAATACACCTTGCTAATCAGAATAGATGAGGGCAGGACTGCCTCAATGCTGTGTCAGCCAGTCATATAGAAATTCTATTTATAAAAGGATTCATTGAAATCACATGATCTGATCCTGAGTACAACCTGGCCTGTTGTACTGACTGAAATGTCATCTATTTCATGATCCTTCCAGATGGGAGAATTATTGTGCTGATGCCAAGGAGGGGAAAAGACCATCCACAGCAGTCTGTTCTCTTCCCTGTGACCTGATACAGCGTGCATGCCTGGTTGAGCCAATCTGTACATGCACAGTTGGAAAAACCGCTGGAAGTTTAGGTTTCACTGCACCTGTACAGCTCAGTTAAGCAGTATGTGAACTGCCACATGAACTTGCAGGGGAAAAAAATGAGTTTGCTATGCATGGCTACACAGTTTATGCATCTAGCTAGGTACAGGAAGAGGGCAGTCAGCAGAGGATGTCACTGTAACATCACATTATGAAAACCTCCCGCAGCTGCCCCCAAGGTACAGCTGCTGTAATGTTACTTCTAATTATTCTGTATTACTGCGGTATGAAGTGTGAATCACGCTCTCTGTATGTTTTCATGGATTGTATACTTGACCCTCCACTTAGATGCCTTTCTGAAACTGCTACTTTTTTGTTTGGTTGGGTTTTTTTCCCCACAGCTTACTGCACTGTACAGACAGAATTTTGTTCTAATCATCGGGAATAAGAATATCCCCTTCATGAAGTTTTTATCGCTTTCTGCTTTTCTCTGTCTGTGATGTAGCTGGTCCTTTTTGAACAGCCAGTTATCCATTTATCTTCCTGCTCTTAAACCAAGCGGTTACATGGTGCATATGTTTTAATTAAATTAAAAAAAAAAAATCAAACACCTAGCAAAGAATAATGCAGGATATGCCTAAACAGTGGAGATATTCTGTAAGGCAGTTTCTTTGACATAGATGGTGTTAGTTGTCAGGTCAAAGTTGTTTATGTGCATTTATGGAGAGAGTAGAACACAGGCGATTACAATGAGATAATCACTACTGGTTTTGTGAGGCAGGTAGTGGAATATCATATCTAGTTCTAGGATCAGTATTTTGAAAAATAGGTTGCGTGGTAGTGTACTCAATAGTATAGTGTATCTTGACAAGGAGAAAAGAATAGCACTAAAGCAGAGAAAGCAGTAAGAAGAATCTGGATAGACATGAGACTGGAAATAAAGCTCAAATTTTAAACATGAAAATGATTAGTCATTAGAATGAATAAGCAAAGAAAGTGACAGAAGACTCTTTAATGTTTTCAAATTTAGACTGAGAGTTTACTCACACACGAGCTTTTTGGGCTCAGTACAGTGGTAACTTCTTTGTTTCCAAAGGTCAGAGTGGAAGATAATTGCCTTTAGCTGTTTGTTATGTTCTTAATGGGATCCAGGAAAGACAGGCAGATTTTGTTATCTGTGGCAGCACACATGAATTCAAAGATGTAAAGATAGTCATCTTTCTTTCTCCCTTGAAAGAAATGTATCTTTTTTACCTCGGAAGGAAGGCATCATCTGTCCAGGAAGAAAGTGAGTTGGCATAAATCCTTTACTCCTTAGGTCACTTCCTCTTGTTCACCTCTGCTGGACTCCATAGGCTGTTCCACACGGAGCAGGAGCCTGTGGAACAGGGACTTTTCCAAGCCTCTGCTGAAGATAACAACAGCTTTGCATCCTTGAGAATTTACACCTTCAACCTGCAATAACAGATCAAATGTTAAAGTGGGCAAAGACACTTTTTGTTGCTGAATCAGGCCGAGAGCCCCTTTTGCATTCTACCACTAATGTTCCCCCATCTCACACATTCCTGAACCACACACACACCTTTAGGCTTACTGCTTTGATCAGGCATTCCAATGCCATTTTTTCAAATGGCAGTCCAGCTTCTTGGCATGTTGACCCGCACCAAGGACAGTCCATTATAAGCTGCAGATCTCTTCCTGCTAAGTACTTATTTTGTTCCAGTATATCTGAAGTTGATTATTCCTGCACAAGAATCCTACATTGCACATATCTGTATAGAAACCCATCCTGTTTTTCCAGGCTGCTACACCAATTTGTCAAGATCATTTGAATTCAAATCACAAGTGCTTCCACGGCATTTGCAGTCTGTGTCCTTTTGTATAATCCACAAGGTATAGTCAGGTATAGTCATTATTCAAGTCATTAGTAAAGGATTGTCTAAAACAGGGTGAAATACAGACATCCATGGAATTCCATCACACCCATACTCTTTGGGTCTTATTACCAAATTAGTTTTTTTGTCCACTTCATAATATTTTCTTCCCAACCTGATTTGCTGTATTTGCTTAGAGGAATGGTTTGTGAGACTGCGTCAAAAACCTCGTCATTTAGAGTACATCACACCTATTGCTTATGCTCTGTAATAGGAGGAAATTTGATTAGTTGGGCATGATTTGTCTTTTACAATAAATCACTGCTGGCCCAGACTGATTTCACTGTTGTCTTCTAGTGTTTACATTTTTCATATTGTTCTAGACTGCTTTCACACATCAGTAATGCCCTAAATACTTTTTTTCTGCTCTGAATCTTCCAGTATTTCACCCGTCCACTAATCCTCAAAGGCAAGTATTTATAATTTTGTGATTGCTTCAGTGACATATTTAAATAAACCCCTAGGTTTATCTATTGAAAAATTATCTGTTTGAAAAAATTACCTGAATACTCTGTAATTTCTTTTGCCCCCTGATAGGCTTATTTTTTTCATTGTTATTAACAATGTGACTGCACTAGCCACCTGCTTGCAAAAAAGGCGTTATGGATGACAGTGTTATCCGGTATATCTTTTCTGTTGGCAGTGGATTGATATTTCCAGAAGTTACTTTTCATTATATTATGATCTGCAAAATGCACATAATGTATTGTCTATTCCAACTAACAAGCTTGAGCAGAAACCTCAAATTTTACAAGGAGTAGCTCTCGCATCTAGATGTGGTTTACACATTCGTTATATAGACTTAGATTTTACCACTGAACTTTCAGCCAAATCTGCTTATGTTAAGAATATGTGAACTTCTGTTTCTACAGTTGAATACAGACTGTGGTATTTGCATTCTTACTAAGCAGCAAAACATGCTTTGTTAAAAACGGGTCTACAAAAGTAAAACCATTTTTTCTTCCTACTGTTTTCAGATGCTGAAATGATGTTTAAAGTGGACTGCGTACTCCCATAACTTCTCTCCTGAAGCAGATAGTGTTGGGGAGGAGGTTCATTGGTTCAAAAGCAGAGCATTGGGGGAAAAAATAAATTAAGCAAGGAAGAGGGAGAAAAACAGATCGTTGAATACAACGGAATGAGGTTTGGGAAGAAATGTAGGGACTGTGATGGAACGTAAAAGGACACTGGAGTTGGAAATGCAAATGTCACTGAATCTGGGATCAGTATTGTGTTAGGGTCTGAACTGGTAAGTTAAATGGAGCTGATATCTGAAATTCTGGCAAAATAGTTTTACAGATAAGCTCCTGGGTATTTATTCGTAGAGAAGCAGCAGATGTTAGCTGTAGAACTGGTTAGGGATTTTCTGATGAGCTACTTATTTCCATGAGAAAATTATAACATTTTAAGATCTAAATCGTTGATGTGAATACTGTCAGTAAATCTCCCAAATTGTTTTGTTTGTTGTTCTGGTTTTCTTGTTTGTTTTTTTAAAAATGTTTCCAATTGTTGCAATTGCTTCAGCATTTCTAAAAGGAAAGTTTTGGAGTACTATCTTCCATGACTTTCTGCTCAATGTTTTAGATAATTAGAGCAAAACATTTAAAAACATTAAGCTTAAAAATTCAAAACTCGAGTTTAAAAATCTGAAATAACTCAATGTAGTATTTTTTATAAATGGATCACTAAAACTCCCTTTTATTTTTTAATACCTTGGGAATGGAAGATAAAATCTGATTTAGGCCGGCAAAATTGTTTTCTGCCTATGTAAGCCTATCTCTAGGAAAACTGATCATGGATATACAAGGTAGATTAACATTAAAATAGGATCTGAAAGATTGCAGGATAAAGCTTTCTTATGTCAAACGTCTGCATACTGTTTCTTTTCTTTGAGTAAAAAGTGTGCTGGTTTGGGAGGGAAGAGGTTTTTTGATGTTTTGTTTTTCCTCTGTGCTCCAAACTGACCTCACTAGGACAGGCTCCATTTATCCCAAAGTATGCTTTGAGAATGTTTGTTATGGCTTGACGATAGAATAACTGATGCATTCAGATAAGCATGAGTATCTTGGCATTGTTTGTGCATATTTGTGCAAATTGTTGTCGCTGGCTCTCTGGTTCTTAGAAGCATGATACTTCTGGAACAAGGCAGTCATTGCTGCTTAAAACTGCTGTCTGAGAGATGTGCTTCCCATGCTGAGGATACAGGAAGGGAGGTAGTCATTGTACCTTAAAAGAAGACACAGCACAGATTTTATTCAGAAATTTCTTAATGCTACTTCTTAGATGTTTTCTGAATAGTGTATTCTGTGTGAAGGACAGGTTTTTTTATTGCTTACATAGCACCATTTCACCGAACAGTCTCCTGAATGTCACTGTCATACAATTCTGCAGAATTCTGGGCTGCAGTGACCTGGAATTTCTGGGTCTTAGAATCATATTTTGTAATAGTATATAATATGTGTTTCTTCTTCAGAAATGATTACATGATTTTCACTATTTAGCTGGGGATAATTTTCAACAAGCAGCTAGTGTGTTTGCTATATCTTGGTAATTTTCTTGACACTAGATTGGTAACTCTGTTAGTAAAGTAGGTATGCTACTGAAAATCACTTATACTGTATTTCAGTTAAATTTGGGGTTTATTATAGCAAAGTTCTTCAAGTATTGTTCACTTATTAATACATACAAGCATAACTGCTTTACAGGCTTTGTTCTCTTACACATCAGGAACCTGTTATATTGTTATTTAACACTAATATTTTTGTGGCTACTGTCCAGGGCTCCATGTCATTTCCACTGAAATTCTTTGGCAGTTAAAAAAATGCTCCAGGTCCTGGGAATGAGTGTTGCCCACTCAGAATCAGAATATGTGTAGTCCCACTACGACTAATTTTACCATACTTTTATGTGGTTTGAGATTTTTGTCCACAAAATTTGGTGTACGATATAATTTGAATAAATTAAATTATGGTTAACCAAAATTATTTAATGTTTGCTGCATGAATCCTAAGACCACATACAGGCCCAGGTAGTACTTAGGTGGGATTATTGAGACAATAGGTATAAGACAATCGTTAAACACCGCTCCTCTATGCTTTTTTGCGAGTTTCTTTACTTGTAATGATTTAATGAGTTGAGAGACTGCCCATAGGAACAGGGAATCAATAGATTTCTTACCTAAATTGTTATTGATCTTTTAATGTGTATTACTGCTGCTGCTTTGGTTTCACTGCATGAAACTGAAAAGCCAGAGCTAAGAATAACATTATGGGGGAACCTAGTATTTTACGCAGGAGGGGAGAGGATGAAGGAATGGGGGATCCCAAGGAACCTGCAGGAGAGAGGAATTTAAAATGGAAAGAGGGCATGTTCACAGGAAAGGAATGTATCACAAGGAGTAGTAAACCATGTAACCACATACTACATCCTATATGAACCCTAAAAGTTGTCCCATACAAGCCTTGTAAATAACTTAATGAAAGCTCACTCTTCCACCAATTGCATCATATGTTTACTTAGGATAATCTCATAGAACCGAAGACACACAGGAAACAAAACCTCTGTTTCTGTGCCATACTCCAAGATAGGAAAATTAACTGCACTTAAAAAAGACTCAATTGTTTAATACTTCCTTAAGTAATAAAATGAAATGCCCTTTCATTTAAATCAAACTTGAGGCTTAATCACAGGGGGGAAAAAAGGCGTATCTTTTTCTTGTCATAGCAGACAAACACCTCAACACGAAGCCCCGTAGAATGCTGCAGCATTGTCATCCTGGGTTATATAAACAAGGAAATCTTAAGACAGAGAAGGAAGACATTTCAAACAGATTAACTGTGTTTGATTATGCTTAAATTTAATGGATCTTGACACAATGAAGCATGCAAAGAGAATCTTAAAAATAACTTGATTAGAACAATGTCTTTCAGGGATATAAGAAAATAGGCAATTGTAAAATTAGATAGAAATATAGATAGACAAACAGGAGAATATAAAAATAAATATAAGTAATCTGATCTTGACTGTGCTAGATAATATCAAGAATAAAGGACTTTTTAGAAAGAAAGATGACATTTTAAAAAAAAAACCCTGAAAGTTGGGATCAAACTTACAGAAATAAAGTACTTTTTTTTTATCTTTCCCTTTGGAGTCTCTTAAGGAAAGTGCAGAAATTCATATGTGGATATCTTCCAAACACAAGTGGGTGATTTTCTGGAAGTTGTACATTTTGTCATACGCATTATTAGGTTCAACAAGAAAGTATCAGGCTAACATTCTGGGTCTATGTTGTAAAGACATGATATATTTGCTTCTGAAATCTCTCTTCTAGAGATCTATAAGGCAGATTTGTTTCTCATCTCTCAAGAACTTGTTATCAACAATTTTCTAACTTCAGAACTAGGAAAGAAAAATAGATATCTTAAGATGGTCTTTGTTAGTATCAAGCTCTTGGATGTGTATATCTTTCTAATCACCTACAGCCTATTTTGTTTTTTAAATTAAAAAATTAATTAATTATTTTTATATTCCAAGTATAGAACTCAGTCCTTTATTTGATTTTGCATAGGTAGCAAGACTAGCAAAGAGCATCACTGGATTGTTTGTGAGCACAAAGATTCAATTGTAGACTTGAAAATGCTTTGAGGATCACATCTCCTAGAGGAGCCTGTAGAGCCTAGAGAATTTTCCATGCAATCTTAAACTGAGACAGAGTAAAGAACTTAATCTGAATTTATTATTCCGAGAGGTGCTTTTTAGTTGTCACCTAAAGCAAGAACAGCGTACGTCTCAACAAGTATTTCAAGATGGCTGCACTTTTTCCAGACAGAGATAGTGCTGGAATAGCAACCAGTGTCATCAGATCCTGAGATGACATTGACCAGCTGCAGCATGCATTGATGACAAGCATCATGCACAGCCATGTACCTGATGTCATCGTGTCCCTCAAGCCTCTGGTGTTCATCAGTGACCAATCCAGGCTGTGCATTGCATTCACTCACTCCCCTACATTCCTTTCCTTCATTTTTTCCTAATAGCTGTACCATTTGTGAATGGGTAGTAGGACTATACCTGAAGATCTGCACCACAGAGATAGAGAAAAGCGGAGTAAGGCTGGCCATTACTAGGATATAAAATATGCTCTGAGCTACAGAGGTGCCATTGCCTGCACCGACCCCTATGTGTCTGGTTTTGAGATAGATTCTTGGCCTTAGGTATAAACTTAGGTGGAATCTGTTCCTTCTGTCCAGGGTCAATGAAGTCAAAAGTACCATTTTGAGTATGGTGTTTATCTTCAAAAGGGAAATTTACCATATATCGTTCCCCGCATGAGAGGTACTGGAGCAACTCCAATATTAAACCTGGAAGCTCAGCCGATAAGGCAAAGCACAGGCCGCCTTTGGTGAGGTTCTGCGGGGCACCAGGGCACGTGTGTACAGCAAGAACAATGACAAAGCTTTAGCTCCTGATACAGGCTACTCTGCTCCTTCGCCTAGAAGGTGTCTCCCTGAGTCAGGCAGTTTCCTTTCTGGAGGTTGTAGGAGCTGGAACTTGGTGTGTGAATGACTGTGGACAATCAGAAAATCTGCTCTTCAGGGTACCACCAGCATCACTACACCTTGGTATTTTCAGCACAGCTGTGTAGTAAGACATTAGAGGTGAAGAACAGCTTGCTAAATATTAGGATCTCTAATTTATTTCTGATTAATTTTTAACCTGATTCTGAATAACTTTTGTTTAAAAAAATTCTTCTTAGTCACTTAAAAATGGAAGGAAACAGTTAAAAACTGATAATGCACCTGAATCAACAAGGTGCATGTCTGTAAATATACATCCCTCATACCAAAAACATAATGATGGAATGCTGCGCTTGCAGAGAAATGATGCTGTGGTGCATAGGGGTCAGTTGCACTGGCACAATCATTATTTATTTTTTAAAGGTTATTTGTTCCAATGAGCAAAGTACAGCCAGGTTTGCAGCATAGAGCACAAAGAAGGATTTAGCTTTTTCCTGTGTTACTGATGATGACTAACAAGAGTCTTCAATAACCTGTGTGATGTTACAGTGAGTTTTCATGTGTTATGAAAGCAGGACACAATACAGCTTCAGGAAGCTGCCCCAAAACTTCTAAAGAAAAGCCACTTCCTATTTTGGTTTAATTCAGCAACTGTTGAATTATTTGAGTTGTACAGCTGGAAAAGGATTTTTGCTCTAAGAAGGACTGTGAGTGGGACAATCTGAATACAGGGATTCGAGCTTTTCTGTGATGTTGGCAGATAACATATTTTTGTGATTTAATCCAGACTACGTTTTTTAAAATTCTGTTTGTCCTTTTGCCACCACGTTATTTTCATATTGTAGTTATGCGTCAGGATAAAGACATTTTTAATATTTCTAAAAGTAAGAAAAATATTCTTTTATTTCATGTTCTTTCAGACCTACTGTGAAGACAAATCTTTGCTAAGGACACAAATCCACTGGACTTCCACTGGCTACCTTGCAGGTATTAGAGTAGCAACATATTTCAGAACTTTTTAAAGTCTTCATCCCATGCTATCTGAGTACCTCATTGGATTTGAAGTATAATTTTTACAGCAGCTTTGCAAAGCAAAGCAGAACTATTATTCCCATCTTGAGAGTCATGGAATGAAGCACATTTGTAATTCATGATGCTTTGTGAAAACAAAGATATGCAGTCTTGCTTTAAACTAGTATACATACAAGCTTTATACTTTGAAGTTAGCCAGCTACAGCGACACAAATTAATTCATTTAAAGCTTAATTGCTTACTAGTGCACTGTGCTTTACAGCTGAGACAATTCCTTATAAATTATGGCCCACATTGTTCTGTGATAGCACAGGGAATTGAATTCAGGTGTCACCTATATCAAATTGGCTCAATACCACTTGCCCCCCACCTGCCTCCTGCCAAGACAGAAGGAATGTGCTCTCTTCTGAGGAGACTGTACACGCATGTGTGTTGGTGCAAACCTTCAACTGCTTTTTTCAGTTCAGACTTGAGCCCACAGCATTATGTAAAGTCTTGATAAATGTCTAGATAAATGTCTTACAAGTTAGGGTGTGGTTTTTTTCATAAATCTGATTTATTTTAGGAAATTTGATGAAATGATAATTTGAAGTAACTCTGTATCTTCTTTCTTTAAGCCACTGAGATGTGAAAGTCCTCACAGATGTAACAAAGAACAGGCAATTGTCTAAAGCTTGACTCATTAAAATCCTAGGTGGTCCTGTTTGGCTGGTCCATATTAATTGCAGCAATGACAGTTGGGGTCAGGGGATCGTGGAACAGCTGGTCTGTATTACTTTGACCTAATCTCAGGTGATGCGGTCTAGGAAATAGTTAGTTATATTTATCAGCACTCCAGTGACTCATATCTTTAATATTAGGGTGATTGATCTTCATGCTTTGTAGAGCCTTGCAGCTGTTCCTCATCGTAAGCTTCCTTCTCTGTATTCACTAGAACAGTCAAATACATTCAGTTAAGTTTCATAAATCATGTGAGTCTTCAACCAGCAACGCAGTATCTCAAAGAAAGCAAATACAAATGATACTGGTACGAAGCTGTACTGGAAGCTCTTTAGGGACTGTGGAGGGAAGAAAGAGGAGCAAATGATCAGAAAATATTTTTTTTTTCTCATTTCAATCAATCTCCCCTCCCCCAGGGCTTTCAGTAAAAGTTTTGAATATATTACCTTTTTAGACATTTTGCACTAGACAAAACATACAAACCATGAACTGAAAATATCAGCTATTAATAAATTTAATGATTTGAAGTACATTTAAAATACAGCACTTCATTAAACTGAGTCAGTAGTTGGTAGATTACATATGTGCTTTCCAATGAAAAATCATTTGTATTTCCAAAAGCCAAAACAATTCAGTGTGGAATGCCAAATATTATATTCATTACAAATATTTACGTTAATTCAAGAGGACGTGAACAGTGTGCAGAAGTTGGGAAATTGAATTTTACATTCTTCACAGCAACTGTCACTTAACTGCATTGTAGCCACAGCAGCATATACTCCCAGCATTGTTCTAATAAAATTTTACATCTCTGCAAAGGGGCACAATGCCAGCGGCTGTGAGAACCCACATTTTGAATTTCCGGAGTCTGGCATATTTAAATTTTCACCTATAACACTAGATTAAATTAAATCTTTATGTTGAATATATGGTAAGAAGCTGGATTAAGCTCTGAATTCTCTAGTTAACACTCACAAAGTGCTTCTTGAAATAAGATCACTTGGATCATTTATCCTGTATACTGTTCATGAAGATGGATGTTCAACATTTCCGCCAGAACTCTTCGTCAAAAGTTTATTCTGCCTGGGATAAAGTCCAGCTGTTGTAACTGAAGTGTTTCATGGCAAAGGTCTGAGCCTGCTTTCCTTATTCCTTTCAGGAATACAGTAACACATATTTGGAGCGATAGGAATCCCGTAATGTTCGTGAACATTATCCCACAGATTGCTATTTGCAGAAGAGAGACAGGGTTTTAGGAACATTTTGAAAATGTATTTTCAAAGTATTAGCTGGGTCTATAGAACTATTTTTTCTTTTTGCATTCAGTGACTCTGTTTTTAAGTCTCACTTTGTTTTATTAAAATTTTGAAAGCTCTACATAAATATTTGGCAGTGATTTCAAAAATATTTCTTTAATGTATTTTAAACATTAATAAACAAATTTTAATTTGTTAAATAAAAAATTTAATAAACAAATTAACCTTAATTACAAATTAACATTAATAAACAAATAAACAAATTTTCATTCAGACATATGCATATTGTGTTCTTTTTCCACAGTACTAGGTATTTTTATTGCCAAAAATGTTCACAGAAAATCAATAAACTTCAATAATAACTATCATATCTGCATGTAATATAAATTACAATAAACTCATCCAATTAGGGTTTATCCTAGATATCACACTTAAACAAGAAGTTTCAATAGCAAATTTTAATGTCTGTTCATGGTAAACACAAGGTTAAAAAGTAGTTTGAAAAAAATCCTTAGGTGATACTGGCTGAAGAATGGATTGGACTTAACTGTAATCTGCTTAAAGACAGTTCCACAGACAGAAAGCTTTCTGCAAATGAAAAAAAATAATTCATAATTCTTTGAGATCTTGTAAATATTCTACATATGAAAACAGCAGTGATTCTTATTCTCTCTAATAAGTTTCTGGTATTTGTGAACATTGTACAGTTGCACTTCTGATATTACTGATATTAAAAACTTCTAAAGCATTTTTTCTGGATGCAATTGACTTTTTTTTTTCTATTTCCAATATACATATTGGAAAGAACAGCCTATTCAGGGTAGCATTTGTCTGGCAATTTGTCCTCCTTTAAATTCACTGCTTAATTTGCAGTGAATTAAACATCAGAGATACAGAATAGAAGGAAGATCCACCATGTTTCCTGCTCAAAGTTTGATACATGGCTTGCTTCGCATCAAAAATCTTCACAATACTTGCATAGTTCTGCCTTGGGGGAAATGGGTGTTAGGAATAAGAAGACATGATAATGAAGACAAATCAGGCATCTGGTTTGCAACGCTCAGCTCTTTATTGCATGCAGTTCTTAATTAACAGACCAGGGACTTTTTTATTCTTTCTGACTACAACCTGAGCAAAACAGAAAATATAAATTGTGATCTGTCCCAGTTCTGAAACATAATTAAAAATTCAGCATTGAAACATATGAACTGACAAATCAAATCATTGTATTAGAAATATTGAACTATGTCACATCCCAGTCTGGCGCTTGAGACTCTGTAATAGACATGACATGCTTTGCTCCAATAATTGCCTTAATGTAAGACAAGGCATGGCAGCTGGATATAACTATCCCAAAATTGGGAATTAAATTAGCCATGATGAGGTGAAGACAAATTTAATAGGTTAGTTTATGTGCCAAACCTGCAGATTCCAGGTTTATATCAGAGTGCTATGACCTACAGACAACTTACTGGACTCTAATGTAAGAAGAGAAACAGTTTCATTTACTTTATTTTGGAAGCAATTAATTTAAAATTAAAACTATTATTTTATCCTTCTTCTGCTCCAGGTCTTCTTACCAGGATCACCTCGCTGTTTAGATTAGTTATACTTGGTGCTGAAGAGACAGTTCAGCCAGTGTGTGTTCCACAACAGTAATGGACTATGGTGATGTGATGGTTAAGGCAAGTAGGCTTTCTGTTCTCAAAAGAATAAATGTGTATCCAGGATCATCTTTGGTGATTGTAACATCATCACTTCAAATGTACACTTCTTTATCCATTTTGTTATCTTTCTTTCATATGAAAAAAACTTTGAAACCTTTCAAGAGGACTAAGAATATTTGTTCTCATTTGATGCTAACATTTAAAATCCCAGTCTTTTAATACCAAGAAAATTATTATTTATCTTTTCTCCCTTTTAAAATTGTCTCTATTCTGAAAAAGATTGACACTGACTTCAGGAACAAGTGGATTAGTAAGATTGTAGATATCTAAGTCCGTGCACATTAAGCTAGTTTGTCTTAATTTTTTGCTTCGGTGTTCCTTTTCTGTTCCGTGGTATTGAAGTGTCACCCAAAATCCTGTATCTGGCCCACACTAATGCTGAATGACTTTATATCCTGCCCCCAGAACTTTTTGAACACATGAAACTAGAGATTCTCTTGTCTGTTAGTTCAGATGAATCCCATGTTTCTTAAAGCACTTAGCAGAGGCTCCTGTAAATGCATTATTTTAAGTTCCTTAGATAGTGAGTGGTGAGAGGTAGACACCGCGGTGTGTTTTATGAACTGACTCACCCTCTGGAGCCGCTTGTCTTTCTCTACTGTTAATACAGGGATGCTGAAGGAAACATGTTCTGCAGTCCTATATTCCGCTATCATTATTGGGGGAATTTGTGCCAGCATTCATGCTTTTTAAAAGTTTTGATAGTCTTTTCAAAACGGTCTTGTCAGTCCGGTCACACTCTCAATTTCAGAGCGAGCTAGCTGCTGTATTTCAAATAATGATCTTGAAAATTCCAGTAAACATCTACTTCAAGCTTTTTTTCCTCATAGTTCAATGACTTAATTTCCTAAGACTAATGGCTCCCACTTCCATGCATGTGTTCGTGATTAGATTTTTGGCCTAAGCCTCTGGAGAACAGGAAACTTGCTTTTGACATCTACAAGTAAACAAGAAGCCCTGGGCTGCTTTAGAGCTCTGTGCTGGGCAGAGCCCCCAGGGGTGGTGATACTCTCTGCTGCATTTGTCACTGAGCAAGGAGGAAAAATGATTCTGCCAGGCCTTCTTTCCACTACACGCGTGTAGCAGCTTGGAGCATTTCCGCTAAAGCAGATCTTGTTTGGAGGGGAAAAAAAAAAAAAAGTTTTTATTATGCTCTGCTGACAGAACAGGTGACAAAAGAATTAACTGAAATGTGTCAAGGGAAAGAAGGTAGTACAACTGTTTGTGCAGCTTTTCCGTAAAATGACTCAAAATACTGACAGCCACGATTTGTGGGGGATGTTGCTTTTGGCTTTTGGATCCGCTTTTTGGGGTTTTGTTGTTGTTTGGGGTTTTTTCCCTAGACTGCTACTAATACTGGCCGGTTTCCCAGTGCAGGTTATTGAAACTACACAAACAATGTTATTTCTGGTTTTTTGGTGGTTTGGGTTTTTTTTTCAATTTTTGGGAACTTTGAATTACTAGAACAATATTTAAATAATTTCATCTGGTAATATTTACTGGTAATTCCACATAGCAGGGTATCTACATTGAATTTGAAGTACACCGGATATTCCACAAATTAATTTGAATTTGGATATCCCTGCTCTTTTGTGTAAGTCTTTGTCATGCATTGCTATGTAACTTTTGGGAGGCTTGCTGCTTTAGATACTGGCGGCATATTGAAGATTTGCATTATAGGAAAATACTCCTGCAGTTTTCTGGGTTGTGGTCCTGCTGGCTAGTAATGTGAAAAAGAATAAAAACCTGCGATGGAAGTAACTTCCTCAGGCATACTCCACAGTTGATTGTGGCAAACAAAGGAAGAGCATTCAGGATACATTCACTGCTACCACACTGCAAGAGAAGTGTAAAAAAAGTTATTGTTGTATATAGTGTTATAGCTAAATATACATTTGAAGCTTTAGTTCTAGATCTGTTTGACATATCTGGAGCATGTGACAAGATCTTCAAAAATTTTCCACTTTCTCAACTAGCCTTCAACACTTGTGAAATAAACTGACTACAGTGCCATGTTAAAACTCCATTTTCTCTTCCTTGTCTTTTTTTAACAGTAATATGTTCACAGGGAATAGATTCAAGACTCTGGACTGAATCAGGCTGACAGTGTTGCAATATTATTAAGTAGTGAACGTTGTTTATTTTGGCCTACTTCCAGAAGACTTTTATTCTTTTATTGCTTACCTTTTTTCTATATTCTCAGGGAAAGATTATTTTCCGCACGTGAAAAGAAGTGACCAAAAATATGACAATGGCTGAGGTTAACAGCACTACTCAGTTCTAATGAAAAATCATGTCTTTTCATCAACATTAAGCATCTTTATTATCCAACAGGATAATCGTACTTTTCGCATTGGTATCGTAAGTGTCATTTTGTTATCTTGCATAGTATGTATGTATGTAACATGTATATGCAGTAAGCCATTTAAATTAAAAATTATTTGCTAGAATTTTTTAATGATTTGTGCGAACTCAATTTTTTAATCTAAAGAAGTTCCACTTTTAAAAAGTTTTTTTTAGTTATATTTTTTAGTAACACATTTCTTGCAAAAGTGACTGCTCTCTGAACACTTAAACAGTTCAGACTGATCTATAATTAGTGTCTATATATTTTAATATATTTATAATTAGAGGAAACCTCTCGATGTGTTTTAAAAAATTTATGTGAAGGTGGATGAATGAAGAGATTGTATTGCATGTTATGCCTATGTATGTGAGAGGGGACCAGCAAAAAGTACCACAAAGAATGAAATTCTACAGAATTACAAAGAAATGCCAGGAGCCTGATTCTAAAATAAAATAAAAAAAATCTTGGGAGCAGCTTTTTTGTTCTGATTGCTAACTGAAGCATGGCAACATACACGAAGATAATATCTCCTATTTTGTTCCTTCTGTGTACAAAAAAGAGATTTTTGTACTTTTTTGATAAAGAAATAAGATTGCATTAAAGACATAACTTGGCTTGACTAGAAATTCCTCTTCTACTCAAACCAAACCAACCCTCCTTATCCAAACTACGACCTCAGTGCAGTGGCCAAAGGAGGAAATAGGCAGAGTGAAGATGAAACACTGGGAAAGTTATGTGAAATGCTTTTTTCTTTAAGGCTATTGCTACTACATCTGCTTTGTATGAACACATATTAAATGCAGAGCTAGTATCTGCTAGTATCTTTAGCCTGTTGTTAAAGTTTCCTGCTTTTTATTAAGGTTACTGTTCTATTGTCTGTTGCATACAACGTTACTTAATTTATCCAGTTAGCTGAAGTCTTTCATGTTTGTCACCTGCATGAGAATATATTTTGTTGTATTTTTTAATTCCGCCAAAACTAATTGCATGGTTTCCAGAAATGAAGCCAAGGGAAAAGAAATTAACATGTGAAAAAAAAAAATTCTTGCACTTTTCCTTGAACAACTCTATAGTTCACATATTTATAAGCAGAAAAGGAGATTTGGCAACTTCTTTGTTCATATTGATGTCTTCCCATTTCCTTAAAATGTGAAAATCTGTTCAGGTAACAGGCATTAGGGAAAATTCAGTTTATACCTGTTCAGTAGATGCTTCATAATGTTCAGTGTTGACTCCATCATCGGTTGTGTCTTTCATGCTTCTTATTACTGACAAGATTGGATTTTTGCCATCTTCACAGTGGGACAGAGCAGGCAAACTTTAGCGTACGTGACAAAAGCCAGGCTTCCTTGCACAAGCCTCACCATTGAGGGACAGTCACTATTAGGCACTGGACTGAAAAGCATAGTAGATTTCAATGTGTTCTTGATCATTTGTTACTGGGTTTTTCCATGATACGACACAATACCTTATTTTGTGATTTCCAGACGAGAAAAAAGGAAAGCATCTCACTCAAGGCTGGTGTCTTGGAACTGGGGTGAAAGGAATCATAGCACCTGAGTTTAGGAGAAGTAATGAAGAAGGGGGTCAGGTGTCCGAAACACCTGTGAAACACTGAAGGTGGGTGGTGAGTTGCCATTAAACCAAACCAAAAACTGATTGCATAGGAAGATTGAAACAAGATACCAGTGCATTGTCTTCAGGGAAAGCTGGAAGAGGGATAGGAACTATGGAGGAAGATTTGACCTGACTTGGAATGTGGAGAAAGAAGTGAAATAGTCTGGCAGATATGTGGATGTGAGAAGCCAGGGAGAAGGTTAGATGGAAAGAAAACAAAAAGGAAAACCAAGGAATGCCAATATTGGTTAGAGGACAGAAGAGTTAACTAAGGACAGATAAACCATCTGGAATTTAATGAGAGGTGGTTGGGGGATGTGAGCTGCAAGAGAGGAAATAAGCAGGACAAGTAATATTCATATCGTGAGTTTGAGCAGAAAAACCAAGCACAGTAAACATGCTTGTGGGATGACTCCACCCCCCTCTTTCAGTGCTGTGTGACCAAACAGCGGATGTCTGAGGAAACCAACTAGAAAGCAGGTGCTACTCTGCTTTGTGCATGTGGAATCGAAAGAACACAAGATATGATTTCAAAATGAAGATGGGGAACCCTACCTGGAAATTATTTTTAGATGGTGATTGTAACGGCAGTTTGTGTGTGATGTTAGTCTTTTCCTTTAAACCATCAATCTCAGAAATTATCACTAGTCGTGCATTTGCCCTTTTTTTTGCATTCGAGTTGTACTCATGACTGAAATGAAAACTGGTCAAAAATGGTTTTGACATATCTTTAATGCTCTAACACTTAAAATGCACCACCACCACCGCCAAAAAAGTCAGACAATTCAATGAACATTTGCAAATACTTTTGGCTTTAATCTCAAAGCATCTCCCTTTTCCCCTTTCTAAAACAGAGATGATATCAGAAAGTCAGCTCACCAAACCTTGGTCAAGATAAAGTAGCTTTCATGACATTACGAAACTGATGAGCACACAAAAAAGCACTTACAGAAATTAATAAGGTAGGCCTCAGAATAGTCTGAAGTTGTAGCAGTGTGCAGTGAACAAGGCGTGGGGTCAGATAGTGAACAATGGAAAGAAAATGAAAGGGTTTGTCCCTAATCTGTAACTGAATATTAGCTCTCCTATGCTCTGAGGGAAGGGGGACTCCTTTGCTGCAAGTAGGATTTTATTACTCACTCTTGCAGTAAAAAAAAAAAAAAAAAAAGCCATCACTTCTTGTGTATGTTGATCTTGGTTTAACTGACAACCTCACTGCTGGAACCTCTGAATTTGTAAATGCTTGACTGTGATTTCATGGTTCTTAACTTTTCAGTGACACATAAAAGAAAATGGAAAGTTCCTTTATGGAAAAATAAAAAATATCCACTGCCTTAAAAAGAGACAGATTTCTGAAAAAGAGAAATAAATACAAAGTGTCTTATTTCAAATTCCTATTTTAAGATTGCCAGTTGTGGCTTTTATTTTATTGTATTATTCTGAGCATTCCACTCTGCCAGTGTTGTTCAGTGTGTTCTTTCTATTTTCATTACTTTATAATTTTCTTTATTAAAAGTATTTAATATGTTTGTAGTATATGTAGTATTTAATATGTTTGTATTAAACATTCCTTTTCTTCTTGGTATATCTTCTGTAAGGATATTAAATGTAAAAATACATGATGTATATGGAAAGAACGTTGTATTATAAGCAAAATTTTCCAGATAACAGGAACTTATTGTTTCAAAAAATTAAGAAAAGAGTTTTGTTGAGTTTTTGAAAGTTTGAAGTACTATACCTGCCATCTACTGGAAGTACGAGGACGATGCATTTAAGTTGTATTATGTTAACTGTTCAAACAATAACATTTATTAAAATCTAATAAAGCTTAAAATTTAATTGAAGTTTTCAACTCTCATCTTTCACAGATTTTTAATTAACCCACCACAAACTTCTAAACAAGTGTTAAGTATCAAGTGTAAGAAATACATTTGCCTTGTTCTTCTGCCCTGTTCTGCCTGACTGTTCATTTTTATGGAGCTGTACAACTTGCAGCTGGGAGTGGGGGTGAACCATATATGGACAAATAAGTTTACAGATATTTATTTGGAAAAGAATATTTTTAAAAGACACCTTACATAAATGAGTGATTTTGTTGTTGTTAGAGTTTTTGTAATGTGGGGCATATTTTTCAGGGACTGGTAAATTATGTTAGGTCCATTTTCATCACTTCTTGACTCTTGGTTCTGGTCCCATAAACCACATTGCAACGTGGTCACTTGGGCTGATTAAAAAGCAAAAAGTCATATAAAGATGAAAAAGGCCATTAATCTTTTGTTGCCACTGGATTTGGGACAGTCTGACAAATATAACTTTGTTTGGTTTAGTAATCCAAAAGTACTTGCCAAGAGAAGAAAAAAAATTAATGATTAGTTATGGCTGTCATGGGATAGGAATTCCCAAGGCTGCATACAATCCAATAGAATCAATCTACTTTGATATGAGAAACAGTCTTTTGTCTGTATATTAACAGCAAAGGCTGACGTAGATTCTTTGGTAAGCTAGGTTTCCATCAGATCAAACTGTGAAAAGGAAGAGAAAAAAATAAGTGCATATTTAACTTTTAAAAATCTATTGTTAACCAAACCAAGACAGGCCTAAAAGGAAAACAAAGAAAGTCACCGGTTCTCACGGAGGAAGTATTACTGGATTCCTAAGACATTATTGTGGAAATAAACCTTTTCAGCCCTGGTAAGATTCTTTTACAAGATTATAATACTGGATACCATTTAATTTTGGGTACTGCTCAGTGTCATTTTTATTTCCATTATTAGACACTCTCAGAGTGTTCTGAATTTATGGCTAAAATTGTTATCCTTTTCTAGAACTGTTGCTAAGCAAGAAATTGTATATTTATTATCTGTTTACTTTCAGTTTATTAACCTATATTAGTATATTTTTTATGCCTTTACTAGAGAAAGAATGATTAGACAGTTCACTCTCTCTAAATCTGAATTTCTTCTTTCTCTCACTGGGATAGGAATCATTTAAAATCTGTAGGCCAAAACCAGACAACCTTGGACAATAGTTACTTTCAGTGGAAAATGTAAATACTTTGGGCAAAGCATTTTGCCTTCTGTTTGAACAGTATATATGCTAGTTTAATTATGGAAGAGTACACAGTGTCTGGATTCTGTAATATTTAATTTAAAATTGACTTACTATGGTGTATATTATGTTGGCATTTTCCCATCTTTCTAGCTGATTAAATGTCAAGTCTAAAACCATAACATTTCTGGAATCTTTTGAAAGCAGGATTAAAAAAAGAGATAATTTGTTTTTTCCCAAAAATGGAATTTTATTGAAAACTTTACATTTAGGCATAATTATTTGCTTATTAAAATAAATGTATTCATTATGAATGATAAATATATCTTATTAGTGTCATTTGTTAATAAAATATGTAGGCTCATTGTTGAATAATGGCAAATTCACTTAATCTGAGTGACGGAGTTAGGCTCCATGCTGAGGCTGGGATTCCTCTGTGAAAAGCTAACGACATACACCTAAACATTGGCAAACCACAGACATCTAAGATAGACACCTTTTTCATAAATGCTTTGTGTTTGCTCCCCTGCCAACGTCTAGCTCAACTTCAAACTCTACTGTAATGTATTCCTGTTTTCCCAACATTTTAATACAGGTAAGCCTAAGGCTGCGCGGCTTTTCAGCGTGAGCTATAAACTTTTTACCTTCTTTCTCTGCACATTCAGGGAAAAAGATATTTCCCATATGCAATCTTCATATTTTCCAAAATTTCCATTTTTCTCTCTCTCTTTGACTATAGAGAAGAAAGAACTGAAGTGTGGCAGAGAGGGTTTTATGTGTGGATTTTTTTCCCAGATCTGCATAGCTCTAGGCCAGACATGGTTAACTATTAACAGTTTAAATTAAACACTTCACATGCATAATAAAAACCAGGTCTTTTGTGTTGCTGCTGAGGCAGAATGGCTCTTTTTATTCAGTGTGTGCTTTGATAGTATTCCAGATTCATCTTTCTGCATTTAGATAGGTTAAGTGGTGCCTGAAGGATGATTCGCAAATTGTTACAAACAGTGTAGCAGATAGTCCACAGCGAAAGAGGAAATATTAAAAGATGTTTTTCTTTTTTGAGGAAAATGTCATCCAAAGTTTAATATCCATGTGGAGCAGACATATGCTCATTCTGTATTTCCCCATCAGAATTGCTCTTTTACTTTATGTCAGGCAAATTTCTGCATCTTTCCTGTTGCTATTGGCTTCCCCGCAGATGTTCGTCTACTGCCACCTGGTAGGAAAAAAACCTCACCGCAACGTACCCAATTGTTCCCCCCAAATGTTACTTTAAGGTTCTGTAATTTCTTTGTCCTATAAATCTCTGAAGTTACTTTTTCATCATGCAGATCTGCCATGGGAGATGTTTCCAAGCTTGCAAGAGTCTTACCAGTTAGTTTCATTAAAATCAGAAGAGAAGCAAAACAAAATGCTCCCATTAACTTAATGCAAGCAAATTTTTATTTCTTCTGAACTGAACTGAACTAAACTAAACTAAACCAAACCACAGTTAAAATGTATAAGCCTCTTTTCATTGAGTGAATGGCTTCTTTTCTTTCCTTTCAGTACCCCAGGTTCTCTTCTTTGGTAACATTGGATTTGGATTCTAGAAACAAAAACAGTAAGAAAATGCACAGTTTTGTTTTTGCACTCCCTCCCTTTAACACTCTAATTCTGTCAGTGGGGTTTGCTAAGTTACTTTACCTCTGACTTTTTAAAAAATTGTGATTTCTTGAGGTGGCTTTTGTCATAGATGAAGTCATTTTTAGATTTCCCTTTTTTTGGATAGTTGTCTAAGGGGACTTACTAAATTAATGTTGTGATCATTTCATGTAATTATCAACACAGCACAGAGGTTTTTGAATGCTAAACTTGTTTTCTTGGAGAAAGAATTTCGGGCACTGTAACAGGACTTTCCCTTAACCGTTTCAACTAGGGAAAATCCACTTTGGGGGTTTTTTCACAAATTCTCTGCATTAAGTCTTTGCAGGATAGAAAGAGAGGAAATTATTTCATTAATGTGCTTTTTAATAGAGGACGATAAAAATTGAAATTTGATTTATTCATCAAGGTTTTCCACTAGGAGGAACTATGTATTTGCTGGAATGTATGATCACACTATTTTTATAAACCGGTGTACTTGGAGGAGCCCTAAGAGCACACTGCTGAGACCTCGGCTACCTGCACTGCATGACTCTTTTCCTCATCCTTGACGGAAGACCTGAAGCCTTTTCTAAAAATTAAGAAAATACAAAAAGATACTTAAAATTAAGATTGGTCAATTAAAAAAAAAAAGAAATGCTATTTTTAATATATTCCCTAAAGAGTTGGTTAAGCATTCAAAAAGTCATAAACTGGTGAGAAACTTGGATGTAACAGAAGTGAGAAATAGATTAAAGGAATTTGTAATATTTTCAATCAGATTTGGCCCGTTAGTGATGCCTATAGAGTAAGCATTCTGGACTGACCTGAGAAAAAAGTTTTTTCCTGAGGTGCCCAATAGAACATGATCAGCCTTTTCTTTGATAAATATAGTATAATTTCCCCTGTTGAGGCCATTCAGAACCCGATGCTGAGGACTGTGCTTCTTTCTGGTATGTGGCACCTACAAGATGATAAAAAGGGTAAAATCATATTAATTCATGTACACAATTCACCAACTTGAGTGGGTGATAAAGGATCTAAAAAAACGATTGGCATGCTAAATGATTTTTGGAACTCGCAATGGCAGCTGCATTTACCTACTTAATAAAAGCACATAAGAAGAGAAGAAGGAAGAAGGCAGATGGTTATGTTTTGATTACAGCATGAAACCTATATTCCCAAACTGAATTTCCAGATCTCCCACACTTGGCTGACTTTGAGCACATCAGTTAGTCTTTATCATGCTCCAGCTTTGTACTATCAGTGATGATGATATTTTTCATATTTCCCCAGAATTCCTAGGGGAATTTTGAGTTGAGAAGTTCCATGTAGCAATGACAAACCAAAATTAAAAAATTGCTTCATGGCTTTAACCAAATAAGAAGTAGTGCAATTTTATCACACACACTTCCTTTCAGTCTAAAGCATTTTTAAAAGATTAGGCCTAAAAATACCACCTGGATAATCTTGTTTTGAATAAATCATATATTTGTCTATACTCTGTACTTTGTATATACTGTAATCACCACCTTAATCGCTAGTCAAATATTCTGTTTCATTTAAGTTGATTATTCATTATTCAAGATACCTAGTAATGTGGGTCACTTAGTACAAAAAAATTATAGAAAAGGAACCTAATGTTTCTCTCCAAGTTGTATCTGGTCTCCTAGAAAACCATTTCCTTCTTTAGAACAGCTTTCATATAGAAATAATATTTCTTTCAGCATTAGTGTATCCAGGATAAATGACACTTTCCACCTCTGTATTTTCTTGGGTGCCTAGGAATAATGTAGACAGCCAGCATCAGTGCTACACATGAGCTCTTACAGAGAATCTCCCAAACAAAGTGAAAAGATCATTAACAGCCTAGATTTCAATCTTCTTTATGCAGCTCAGGTATCAAATGAGTAATTTTCTGTCCGTAGCTTTGAGAAGCTCAAGTATAAAAGCTACAAGAGCCAGGATAATGCTATCTTAGCGATTACACTGTTTTTCTAACTACTTCCAAGGCTTTTGCTTTCAGTTCTGCCTTAACAAAAAGATAAGCCTGAAAATAATCCAGGTCCTTATTAAAAGCATAGCATATGCCTAGGAAAAAAGGTCTTACTGTTCAGATTTATGTCTTTTGGCAGATTTATAGGGTGTTCATGTATAGTAGATTTGATCCCATGGACAAGTGCTGAAGGCTTTGCTTAATTTTGTAAGCATCTAGAAATTCTTATTAAAAGAAGTTCTTGGTAATAAGATTTAATTCTTAGTAACGACACTTTTCAGGACCAAAGAAAGTGGTGCTTTTACCTTATTACAACAAGCTTCATGACTACAGCTGGAAGGGCCAACCAGTGAGGAAAGGATGGGTTACACGCCACATCTGCCCAAACTTTGCTGTACTATTGTTATAGTGAACACATACTTTATGGTCGTTTTTATTTGGACATATGCTCAGTAGGCAGCGGGATAAGATCATGAACTCCAGACACGTAACTTATAACTAACTTTGTTACACGCAGGGATTTATAAGAAGTCTCTGCCAAAAAGTTTTTAGGTCACAGTATGTAAACCAGAATCAACTGTAAACATTTCTTCCAGATGATTTTAGCTAAGAACTAAGGGACTTTTATTCTAAGTGTACGTAATCTAGATATCAGAAAGCGTATGCATGTTTAAGTGAAGGAATTCAGAAAGGGAGAGCACATGAAATGTATTATTACTGTGATGTGCTGCTTTTGCTTGTTTGCCATAGGGAACTGTTTGACTAGTATCTTTAGCTAAGGTTGTGGAAACATAGGCTTAATCACATGCTTAAACGTTTGCTTGTGACAAAGGATACTCAAAATGACATGTTAAAAAGGATATAGTGTATCTTGCACTGAAAGTTTGCTACAGCTGTAAATAGCAAGTTTAATATTTTTCAGGAAATCAGGCTGTTTTGTAGATTACTTTTTGTTCTGTAAAGACCTAAGAAAAAAATTCTTTTAGGTATTACTGTCCTCACATTGCTACCCGAGTCACTACTTTTTGTTCATTTGGTAAACTTGTAGGTGGATTGTAGTTCTTGCAAATAATATGGATGTTTTAAATGAAATGTAGAATCCTCTCTGGAATACCTAATTATTTTTAAAAGGTCATATATGAATTCGAGTTTTCAGATATGGATTTTCTCCTGTGGTCTTTCTTACAGTATTTCTTTCCTCTTATTGTTCTCTATATGTCTACAAATAATGGCGTAAAGCCTGAACATCTTCAATATGCAATTTTTCATTCTTGATAGGTCTAGCACCACTTAGAAAAAGAATATGTGGGGAAAAGCATTCAAATGTCTTTTGTTGTAAGACAGTTTCAGTATTGCAAATAAAATTCATGGAGAAATGCATAATAGAGGTGGGCACTAAGGCAAAATAATTTCACCACAACGCTATTCCATTGTATTTTTGTTGAAAACTAGTATTCTTTATCTTGCAACTGGAGAAAACAAATCAAGATCCTCTTCCTGTATACATTTAAATGTTTGTGGAGCATTTAAACATTTAAAGCATTTATTTTTCAGTTTTATCAACAAAGAACGCATAGCTACATAAGGAATGGATGGCAGAAAGGGTGCTGGCTAACAACCATTTTTAAGACTGGGACGCTAATTTCATAAGCCTTCCTTTTAGAGTTTTTATTGAGCAGATCTTATTATATCAGTAAGTTATGTCTAAACCAGTGTAAACTGTTCTGTATTTCTCCCTCCCTCTGCTGACCCTAAACTTCTTCTCTATATTTAGTCCCCGCAGTTGGTAGAACGACACTCCTACTCCTCTCTCCTCAGATACCGCTCCTTGTCATTCGTCACCAATTTATGCCCTCTGTTGGTAATGGCTTCAGCTTACAAATCTGTGTTCCACCATGACAGGAATCTGCAGAAAGCCCAAAGTTTTGCTACCAAAACCCGTGTAATATCTCAGCTTAATCTAGTGCTCTGTGTATGATTTCCCTGGTGTGATGCTGCAGACGTCCCTACCGGTTTCGCAGCAAAGCAGGTTGTTCGTTTAGAAGCAACTGAAAATGTGCTCTGTTGAGAGAAGTAGATATCTCTCTGCTATTGTAAGAAATGGTATCAGGGCTTCTTTCCCTCCCCCCCTACCTCTGCCTCTGTTTATGGTTCTCTAAATGTTTTCTCTAGGCTGTTAACACAGTTGCGTGGAAAACTAGGAAGGGAACACTAATTCTGATTGCAGTGAAGTCAATGGGAATTTGGAGGCTTTGTGGAAATGCAGATTATTATGTTTAGTGAAAAAGGTACTTTTATGGAGGGAAGAACATTGATAATTGCTTAGTGACAAGCTATGGGCCTGAGAAGGCAAAGGTATGGTCAAGATAAACAACGCTATGCAGTTAATTAAAAGTGTATTCAGCAATCGTATTTCACAGTCCTACTTTCACAGGTGCTACTGTTTGTATCAGAAATCAGGTATAAGAAATCAAATATAAGGAAAAGGATAAACCAGAGACATCAAAAAACCAACTGCTCTTCCTGTATTTTAAACGTGAATGGCACAGAACACACACAGATGAGCGTTCCAGTTCTTTCTCCTCCTAAGGGCAAATATGCTGCCCCATAAAAAGCTAAATAAAGTGTCATGTTTCTGATAGCTATCTGTAGTACATACTTATTTTTGCATTGTGTTTTTCAAAGTGATGTGGAAGATTGATAGCTTTAAAAAACAAAATAGGAAAAAAAAATTGTACGGCCCTAATTTAATATGAAATAAACTTACATAATGCAATAAAATTACTATGTTATACTACAAATTCTTCTGCATAATTTTAAATCTCTTGAAAAGTCTGATGTTTTAGAGGTAGCCCATTTCTTCTTATTACCTGCATCATCTAATTAACATCTTTGTGATCTTTTCTAAATTGGTATCATTTTAAAGAGAGATTTTTGTACTTGTACGTTACATTTATAAAGCTTAAGAAATGACAAGTCTCATACTAAACCCAGACTTCAAAACTAGGTTTACAGGGCTGGAGACTTTCGCCATAAACTGAGTCAGACTGGGAGTTCTGCTCGGGTCCAAGAACTGAATACTCATCAACAGTTTTCTTGTACACTATAGTGACTAACAGGTGAGCAAAACTTTGGGGACTAAACTGAGTTAACTTCAGCTGTGTTGTTCATGGTACCAGTAAAACCATTTATTAAAACAACTGACAACTGGTCATAAAATTACTCAGCAAAGTTCACCAGACTAATATGTCACCAGTGCCTAATATTGTAAAACTTACTAATAATTGTACAGTCATACTGAAATTAAATCTTAGTCTTTAAATAACTGTAAATATTTTGTCATAAACACTTCATGTTTCAGCCTAAGCAATGTGCTATTTCTTTTTTAAGCAGTGCAAGTCACAAAATTTACTATGTATGTTCAGTGTTGAGCGCAAACAATTGGATTCACAATAAGAAATACATGCTGGAGTTTGCAAATTAATTCCCTGAGATGTGAAGTCTTTGATATGTGGTGAACTGGGTTGCAACCTCTGGGTTAAATGTCCCTGTGAATTATAATAATTGCAATTTATGGTAAAGACTAGAGTAAGGTTTGAAACCTGTCAGTACATATCATGAAGCAGAAATAAATTACAGCTTGTCATAAATGACAGATTTCTGCTAGGTGCTTTCTTTCACTTTGACTGCGTCAGACCTTTATCCACCCAGCAATTAACTTTATTCACATTAATATTCAGCAGTGTTGACAAGACTGACACAGTAAAACTCAGTTTGTATAAAAGTAAAGACACTTTGATGTAGAGTTATTATATTGTCTCATAATTCACTGTTGAGAGGTAAATCTTGATAAATGAAGAACAAAGCTATTGACTCTGGTATTGACTTACTGTGCCAAAAAGGACTCTGATTTTCTGTTTTTCAAGGTACGCAATTTTTTGTTTGGAAATAAACAGTAATTTTATCTAAAGCATTACTAAAGGTAATATTAATACATTAGTATCATCCTGTTTATTGTTTCCATATATTCACTGGTTCCTCAGATCTTTTTTGAATATTTAGAACAATTACAATTACATATAATTTTAAATAAGGCTACTCATACATTTAAAGCATGATTTTAACTTCTCTGGGAAAGAAAAATGCTACCTTTGCTAAGGCTGTGGACACACAAAAGGAAAAATAAACTTTTCAATTAAAGTGGAAAGGAAATAACTACTGAAAACAAAAAATTCCCCAACAGTTGGTGTATTCATCCTATACGATATTACCCAACAAGAAGTGAAGTTAATCATGAGAGAAAGCAGGTTTTCCAATGTTTAAAAGAAGTGTTACAGATGTTGTCGAGAGATTTAACAGCTGCTCTTTTTAGGTTCATAACGTTTACTCAAACTGCGTTTACAAAATTGCTGATGCACAGTTGCAGCCATTACACAGACACAAGCGTTAAATTAAAGTACAGATATGAGCTTTCTTCTGGTACCATTTTACTTTGATAGGATCTTTTATGGAAGAATCAGAAAGCCCCTAATTAATCAAGCCTTACCTCAGGCACAGCGTCTGAGTTTTAGATAAATAAGATACTACATTACAGGAGTTGACAAAGAGACTTCTGCACAGTTTCTCGCTGAATGCCACAATTTTGCAGCACCTTTCTCAACAGGGTCTCTGAATAGGATGGAAACAATAATAATTCATACCAGCACTGCCTACCAGTTTAGTCTTTTTTCTTCCCTGTCCTTTCCCACTGAATATGTAGATTTACGTAGAGGAAATTTACATAAAAGTCTGAGTCTCTTTTGCACGATAACCTTCTATTACTATTTCAGTATAATGAGATTGCAATACAGGTAAAGGAATAATACGCTGGAGAGAACTCATGAATCCTCCACAATATATTTTTCTGTCTACTAAACATAAAGGAGGTAAATGTCATGGCAAAACGATTAAAACCTAGCTTATTGTTATTTCTTGGTGTCAAAGGGTTTCCTGCAGCAAGGCCAGCTGAGAGCAAATGGGAGGTGCTCCTAAGCTGTCGTAATGTACACCAACAACTTTATGTCCTAATAATAAAGGCAGAATTAAGCTTGCTTAAAAACTACATTGTTTCTCTTTCTCATTATAGGCTTATTAAGCAAGGAACTGAGTTTACTTTCTGTGCCTTTTAAGAGAATAAGTAAGGTTTGTCATCCCTTCAGAGTTGCCAACCATGCTACTCCTATCCAAACACATGGTCCTCTCACCCAAGTGTGATGATGCTTTTCAGCCTTGACCCCTTGCCCCTAAACAAGAACTTGATATTAAGGGGAGAGTGCTAATAGTGTCATTCTTACCTCCAGGACTCCGAGATGAATATGAATTCTTTTCTCAAAGAATTCTTACTTTCTTTGAGAAAAAATTCATCTTTTCTTTTCTATTCTTTGTTTCCGACATACCAAGCTCTTAGGCAAAACAAATATATCATCACTCATCATCAGTCTTCCGAATCTAAGGTGAAGTCTTATTTTGGCTAAACTGATAAATTTTTAAAGAGTTATATGATGAATTATATAAATAAATGAATGAATTTATGATTACTTATATTTTTCAGATAAACCCTTTACTACAAATGCTCACCAACCTGTATTATGAATTCTGCCTGAGGCTGCTGTGATTTCATTTCGTGGACAGAAGGACTTTTCTTGCTATTTTTTAATCTCTCACGTCTTTGGCATGATATCACATTTACTTATTCTCCTTTCTCCTTCTGAGTTTAATCATAATTTTCACCAGTGCTGAACACCTTTAGAACCCACTAGAACTTATTTGGACATGTAGTCTGTGAAAATGAGACTTACAGTTACACTAGTGAAGGACAGACCTAGGCAATTGTGAGGTCTTGATCAAGTTCAGCATACAAGCCATCTATGCAGTATGTAGTTGAACCAGATTCCCAAGAGCCAGCAAGCCAACTAGGGCTTTATCTTGGCTTTGGGACACTATGAGCCACGCTGAGGCTAGATATTTATCTCTGTATGAGTTCTGGTCTGCTGTGAGGTGATTAGATTTGATCGATCCCTTTTTAAATGAGGAAAGACAAACTGTGATGTTATATTATTACTTATGATGCATTCAGGTGTAGACAACTTATTTTAAAATCTCCTTTCTGTCCACTCTGGATGAATACTTTGAATAGAAGTCTCTGGAACATGGACCAATTGTGAGTCTCCTGGGCAGTCTTAGATGAAGCTCTCTCAGTCATTCTCTTTTCCTCTTTTTTGCTGTAATATGGATATATGTTCACACTTGATTTTCCATGGCACTGTGAACACTTCTGATTACTAGATAACAGACTTAAACTTCTGGTTTTCTTTTCTTGGTTCAACAATCACAAAACTATTGATCCACAATGAAAGTTTGACCCAGAATGCCTTACAATATCTGTGTGTTCTCTGTGCACAGAATAACAGAAATGAGAGCGGGCTGCTTAGATGCAGGGCTGATCTCACAGGTCTTCTGTCTACTGAATGAAAGTCCTAACCACATGCTGAACAAAGCAGGGTGATCTCTTTATCTTCACAAATCTTGTCTTTGGGCTTGAGGGTTCCCTTTTCTGTCTGCATTTTTCAAATGTCCTTAACTGTCACTTTAACTGTCGAGTTCCACTTTGGATCCAACATTTCTGTGTCTTTTTCACATCAACAGAAACCAGAAGAGAGAAATATTTAGCACTGGACAACACAAAGCACAATTAAAAAAAAAAAAATCCAAAACAAAACAGGAGATGGGTCCACTGGACTGAACTACTTTCAAATTCTTTATAACGTATTGGCTATTAGAGCAACTCTTTTATACTTCATACAGCCTATCCTGTAAATCTTTTTATCATTTTCCAGACTGGCGTATGGGGAAATAGCTATGAAGGAAGAGCACTCTCATTTGGATTTTTCTCCATTAGCAGAGTTATCATGACCAAGTTTCTGTGAGTATAATCCCCATACTTTCTAATTGTTATCCAGCTGTTATGCCAACAGTGTTGTCCGTATTATAATCTGAAAAGCATTGTTGGTATTCTGTAATACTGTAAATATTAGAGTGTACAGTATGGTTCTTCGGAGTATTATTAGGAGTCCTTCAATTCTCCCTAAGATCATTAACATTAAACTTTCCTTTACATATTTGTATCTCTGTTGATTCTAAAACACCTAGGCTCTCACTTTTTCTTGGCTTTCCAGCACCAATATATTAACTTCTTGTCTTTCAGGATTTGAATGATCTGCCATAGCTTTCTAAATTTATTGATTTCCTTAACTACAGGGCAAGCCTTTACAACAGGGCTCCTCCTTTATCATCAGGATATTGTTGGCTAGAATTTGGTTTTTTAGTGGCAAACTGATTAAGCTGTTACTTGGTTAAATTTCATAAACCACAAACTGGCTGCAAGCCTGGAAACGCTGAAACTTTTGCCTAATTGGAATCAATTGCTTATCTATTTATACTGGATTACAATGTTATTGGCTCAATTTAGCTTGTAGGAAGTAAATTGTTGACGGTTTGGCTGAGCAGCTGTAACAATGAAAAACTGGAAAAAAAAAAGATGTGAAGATAATAGGCACGGCCTGTTTAGCATTGCTAAAGGCATTGACATTATCATGGAGAAATGGCTTCCAGCCAAGAGAAGCTCATTTGGACAAGATGGAAGAGAAGAATTGTGGAATGTTACTGAACGTTGCAGACTCAAAAGATATGTTTATGCTGTCACATTGGCCCACTCCCTGTTTAATGCCAGGTTCCTAATCCTCTATTGTTCATGTTGCATAGATGTTAATGTGCACACAAACTCCATTCTGGGATGAACTAAATATTTCTCTTGAGGGGAAATCCTACCCGTGTCATCTCTGTAGCCATAAAGGGTAGAGTACGCTGGTTCCTTAACCCCGCAGTATGCACTGAGAACATAAGACATGTTAGCTACCTTTACACCTATTCTTATGACTTTGGACAGATCCTATGATCTTTCTAAGAGTATCAAGCCCATATGCTCATTCCTTGTATAACGTTATAAGAATAAAACTCCAGCAGGCCCAGCAAGAAAAAACTTCTAGGAGCTTACTAAAGGAGACAGGTTGGCCTTTTCTTTCCCTATTCATCTCATCAGTACTTGCTAGAACTCTCTTTTCCTGCAGTCCAGCAGAACTCCGCAGAAAAATGATCACTGATCTCAAGGCTCTGCCTTCCAACTTAAGTCCATGCACCCTTGCCAATAGCTGCTGTGTCATCTTGGACCTGTATAGCAATTCTTCTCAAAGGCTGCAAAGGAATAGATCTGTCCTGGCCTCAGCAGCCACTTAGACATTTGCAAAGTTGACTCAGGGTTGGGAATGTGGCATCTGTTGCATGTCACACATGTCACTTTCTGAACAGCAGTGCAGTACATCATGTGTTAACAGGCGTACCATGTGTCACCAAACACTATGAAGAATTGGTGGCTTGGGTTTTTTTATAACTGCACTTACTAATAGTGGACAGACTTGGGCTCCGACTGTTTTAAGACTATCTTTTTAGTAAAACGCAGGATTTTGTATTAGTAGGCTGCCCACTGTAAGACCCGGTGACAGAACAAGGGAAGAGCAAGAGAAATCTTTCTTACTCAGGCTAGGAAGGACTGGGATGATAGAGACAGACGTGGAGAGACACCTTCAGAGCATGCAGAAAAAAGAAGTTACCTATGTAAAGGTGGGCTGGAAGGCAGCATGATTACGGTATGAAAGCTTTCTTGACGTAAGTTGTGGAGAGCACAGCAGGCCAAGTGATATGGATGGCTTTGAGTGCAACAGTGCCAATGCCATCCCTGAGGACCTACCTTCCTCCTGCCAGGCAGCTAGGATCACGCCTGACCTCTCTGCCTAGAAGTCCCAAATTAAGTATCTTGATGGAGTGCAGGCCTGCGTCTGATGGAAAATACCAGTGTTTTGGAAAAACAGGAGTGTTATATATCTGACATGACTGTGGTAAACCAAGGATTTTGGACTATTACTAACTGTGGAAAAAAAGAAAAAAACCCTCCCTATGTTTCTGGCTTGAGCTTTCAGCTGAGAAAAATGAGAAACCCATTCTACAGGACATACGTGAATCTTTGCTTTGTGTCAATATTGATGCAATGGTATATTCAGATTTCATAGGTTTTAACCTTAACCTTAAAAAGAAACCCAAGCTGTTGAGGTTCTTTCAAAACAAGACATAAAGTAATGCAAACTGTGTTTGCAGACAGGCTGAAACCACGACTGCAATGTATGAGCATTTTCCATCTGTCATTAATCTCATTGTGATATTTAGCTCTAAAGCCTGATGATGTTCTGTTAGAAACCATATTCACTGTCTTAGGAGTGATTATTTTAGTGTTTATACATACTGCAGAAGGAAAGGAGGTGAAACTTTGTCATTCAATAAAATATAGAGGAAAGGACTGAATTAGGACAGAAACAAACATGAAAGAATTGAGAAGAGATGACATCAGGAAAAGAAAAAAATAGAGAAAACTGTAACTCTTAAAAGGAACCCTTTTCTCACAGGGATCTGGCATGTGACACAAAGGCACTGAATGAAAGTAACAACAAAAACTCAAAGTCTGATATCTTCCTTTAATCACTAGGCTTGTCACTGATACCAGAAAGCATTTCACTAAGGGTTGAGAGCAAACCTGAATTCGTCCCCTGATGACAGGAAACAACTCCCCCTTACAAAAAGTTTAGCATTCATGTCCTAGTCTATCTGAAACAATAGCACTGCAAGAAGTCTAATGTTTTCCCCCTACAAATTATCGTGGTGTTCTGTGAACTCTGATAATGATTAGTTAGATACTAATACTATTAATTGCTTCTATGCTGAAAGATGCAGCAGATGTATTTATCAAATGTTTTTATCCTGCACATCTGGATGGACCTGCCACATCTTGGGATTCCACTCGCCTGAACAGATCATAAAATCATAGAACAATTTGCATTGGAAGGGACCTTTAAAGGTCATCTAGTCCAACCCCTTGCAATGAGCAGGGACATTTTCAAGTAGATTGGGTTGCTCAGAGACCTGTCCAACCTGACCTTAAATATTTCCAGGGATGGCACATCTACTACCTCTCTGGGCAACCTGTTCCAGTGTTTCACCACCCTCATTGGAAAAGATTTCTTCCTTATGTCCAGTCTAAATGTACCTTCTTTTAGCTTAAAGCCATTGCTCTTGTCCTGTAGCAACAGGCCCTACTAAAGTCTGTCCCCATCTTTTTTATAAGTCCCTTTTAAGTACTGAAAGGCCGTAATATGGTCTCCTTGGAGCCTTCTCTTCTCCAGTCTGAACAACCCCAACTCTCTCAGTCTTTGCCAGCCCTCTGATCATTTTTGTCGTCCTCCTCTGGACCTTCTCTCTCTTTCCTGTACTGAGGACTCCAGAGGTGGACACAGTACTCCAGGTGGGGTCTCACAAGAGTGGAGTAGAGGGGCAGAAACACTTCCCTCGACCTGCTGACCATGCTTCTTTTGATGCAACCCAGGATACGGCTGGCTTTCCGGGCTGCAAGTGCAGTTTACCAGCTCATGTCCAGCTTTTCATCCAATGGTACCCCCAGTTCTTGGCAGGGCTGCTCTCAATCCCTTCAACCCCCAAGTTGTTTAGCTTGACCCTGGATGGGAACACTAAATATTTGGTGTTGGCGCAGGACATCATTTAAAGGCATGCAAGGAAGCAGTATAATAGACCTTGGTAACTTTTAGCCATTAGGCAAAACATATGACAATTCACCATCTACCTGTTACGTTGTCTTTTAGTGTTTCATATGTGTGTCATAGGAGTAATTGCAATAGATTTTCAGAAAAGGGTACAAAGAGTGGTACAAAGTCTTGCCACATAATTTGAATGTTCTGATTTATGTTTAAAGTATCCAACATGTCTGTAAATAAGAAGACTCAAGGTCTAGCAAATCATGTTCACTCTGAAACCAGCCTTTGCAGTTTTTATTTTATTTGTGCTTGCTTTATCTAAAAGAATTTAAACTAAAGATCTCCACAAAGCAGTAAAAAATATAATTCTGGTACATTGTATTCTGGAATTTAAGAAAAATGATTAAATCTTAGGACATTATAATTTTTTAGCAAAAAGTTATTATGCTGCCGTTAGAGTTTGCTGGCGGGATTTTTTTTTTTTGAGTGCTCTTCTGTAACTCTGCACCAAGCACAATAAAATTACCTCTATTCAATTGAATATTTGCTCTTGTCAAAGGTTAATAGAGTAGGTTCAAATTCAATCAGTGTAAGAGGCTTTAGCTTTGATGGGCTTCAAGGATACTTTCAGCTTGTCAATGGAAAAGTATGAATCTCACTTTGGCCTTGAAGGAGCATTAGGAAGTTTTTGTTCAAACTTTTGTGTTTAGTAAAGTTCTTTGCATTCAAAATGCCACATCTTGACATCTGTTCATTTTCCTTTTGTGTCACCTACTTTTTCTCCTCTGCAAGGTATACACAATGGGAAGAATAGTTGGAACATCAGGAAATTTCAGCTAGGATTTCAAAATTATGAGACCAAAGTGCACCCTTCAATACAAAAGTTTTGAGCCCAAACTAAATGCATTGCAAGCTTGATAATGAGTATATGCTGTTATGAATAACCACTGGGAATTCTCTGAAGATGTATAGATGAGATGTTTCATGTTTGCTGCTGTTATGAGTCACGGATAACAACAGGATCTCTGAACATTTCATTAAGCTGACAGATTTGTTAAGCTACTGTTTTACCAACTGTCCTCCATATCACAGCCAATAGGAACCCAGCATGATCATGCATAGTTGTGTGCAGTAATATGCCATATTTGCATGTGAATCCTGCACAGACTTTTTTGAATCTTTAATAGATTAAATATTGTGTGTCTCTGTGTTTTCTGAACATGATAATGAAAATTGTTTATTTGACTGACCATCTATAGCTGAACATACTTAGAGATATTTTGTCTGGATCCAATCTATTTAAACTTAATTTACGTTTCTGAATCACAAAGACTTCTCTTTAGTTGGGCTGTAAAGCAGATAAAAAATGAGACCAATGGAAGTTGAAATGGAAATGAGTCAAAGCATAGATAATCTGCTTTTCTGTGTAAACTGAGCAATGGGAATTTTTCTGTAGCAATTTATGTAGGAATATATTTAGTTATATGAAAACAAGACACAAAATATTGCAAAGTTGTTAATAGATTAACTTACTGTAAAGAAACAACATTGAAAAGAATAAAAGTACAAATGCTTAACTGTAAGCACTCAGGAAAAGCTTGGGTATCATGACAGATAAAATCTTTTGTTGTATAATGCTCTTATTTCATGTATAAATGGTCAAAAAAAGAAAAAATGCTACAAACAACATTTGAAAGGTAAGTTCAGACTTAGTCTTGCGGACAGACATATTATTTTCTGTTTCCCAAACTTGACATCAATTTTTCCCTTTATTGTAATATGATACTTCATGAGATTTTACCTATCGCTAGAAAGGCCATCAAAATCATGGTGTATGTAACACTAAACAATTTTTTTTTTATGTTGTTTTTCCCATTCATGACACGTCTGCGTTTATGTGGGCGGATTTCTTGGCAGAGCTGGCTTTATATGGTTATAAATCTTATCTCATTTTGTCTGTCATTTGATGGATCAGTGATCTGATGATTCTTAGGAGGGGCCTTTAGCTCCTCTGAACGTACAGGGGTATACCTTCATAACAATCTTTTAAGTGGTGCTGAATGAGGACACCAGATGTGGTAAGACCTGGAATTTATGGTGTGCATGTAGACAAAAGGTGATGACGACACTGTCAAAGACAGAGGGAAGACAATGAACCTCTAGTAAGGAACACTTGTGACCCAGAACTCAGAGATCTGAAGTCACTGTACCTACAGTGGATAACTTTACTCAGTGTTTGCTGTCCAGTAACTGCAGAGTGCTGTGTTAACGTTGCCTGTTGTGTTTTGTCACATATGCTAAGAGAGCTCGAAATATCTGAATTGCCTGTGTTAGCACTAATAACATGGGATATTTTAAAGTTGTAACTCTTTCTATCGAAAGAAATCTTGCAGAGTTGAAAATGGGATACTACAGAATCTCAGGTTTTTGTCTTTTAGGCTTGCTGCAGTCTTTCTAAATATATAGAAGTATGAAGAATTAAATACCTGCAAATTTGACTCCATTTCCCACAGCATTTTTCTGCAGAAACTTGGCTACTCATGGCTTGGATGAGCATGCACTTCGCTGGGTAAAAAACTGGCTGGATGGCTGGGCCCAAAGAGTTGTGATGAATGGAGTTAAATCCAGGTGGCAGCCAGTCACAAGTGGTGTGACCCAGGGCTCAGTATTTGGGCCAGTTCTCTTTAATATTTTTGTCAATGACCTAGACGAAGGGATTGAGCGCCCAGTAAGTTTGCAGGTGACAGGACCTTTGGAGATCATTGTGGGATCTCTTTGAGGGTAGGATGTCTCTACAGAGGGACCTGGACAGGCTGGATCTATGGGCTGAGGCCAACTGTATGAGGTTCAGCAAGGCCAAGTGCCAGGTCCTGCACTTGGGTCACCACAACCCCATGCAGCGCTACAGGCTTGGGGCAGAGTGGCTGGAAACCTGCCTGGCAGATAAGGACCCCCAGGTGTTGGTCAACAGCCAGCTGAACATGAGCTAGCAGTGTGCCCAGGTGGCCAAGAGGCCAACAGCATCCTGGCCTGTATCAGAAGTAGTGTGGCCAGCGGGACTAAGGAAGTGATTGTCCCCCTGTCCTGGGCACTGGTGAGGCCCCACCTCAAATACTGTGTTCAGTTTTGGGCGCCTCACTACAAGCAAGACATTGAGGTGGTGGAGTGTGTCCAGAAAAGGGCAACAAAACTGGTGAAGGGTCTGGAGAACAAGTCCTGTGCGGAGCAGCTGAGGGAGCTGGGATTGTTTAGCCTGGAGAAAAGGAGGCTGAGGGGAGACCTTATCGCTCTCTACAGCTACCTGAGAGGAGGTTGTAGCGAGGTGGGGATCTGTCTCTTTTCCCAAGTCACAAGTGATAGGACAAGAGGAAATGGCCTCAAGTTGTGCCAGGGGAGGTTTAGGTTGGATATTAGGAAAAATTTCTTCACTGAAAGGGTTCTCAAGCATTGGAACAGGCTGCCCAGGTAATTGGTGGAGTCCCCGTCCCTGGAGGTATTTAAAAGGCGGGTACATGTAGTGCTGAGGGACATGGTTTAAGTGGTGGACTTGGCAGTGTTAGGTTTATGGTTGGATTCGATGATCTTAAAGGTCCCTTCAACCCGTATGATCCTATGACTCTGTGATTCTAAATAAAGAGTTTAAGCATTTAATTTAATTAAGCATTTACTTGGGTTTAGTAGGGAGATTCCCCTATTATTGCAAAGGGCAGATTTTTTTTCTTGGGGGTTTTTTTTTGGTTTTAGATTAATCATACACAAAAGGTCAAAACTGATCCATGTGAAACAGGTTCATGTGAATATCACTATTATTTTATTTTATAGATTCCAGAAGGTTGTAGTAAGATTATAAGGGCAGGCTCATTTTCTTATTTGGCAGTGTAGATTATATTTAAGATTTAATTACCTATTAGCTGAAATATAAACCCAAGTAAGTATATGAAGTATTGGCAAGCAACCTTAGTGAAAGGCATGGGTGCTAGAGAGGCTTGAAATCACTGGTGCATAGTCCTCTGCATGCAATCTTTTACATTTCTATTTAATTGTATAATGGTTTCATACCATCAAAAAACTTTTACCAGGCTAATTCCTACCTGATGCTAATTTAAAGATATAGGCCAAGGAATTTAATATACTATGAAAGATACCCTCTTGCAAAGCTTTTAAAACGGCATGCTGTTTATCAATTTAATGATTCTTCCTTCATGTGATACAATTTCATTTTATCCTACCCTAGAACTTAATGATGAAAGCTGCATCCTAAGAGTGCAGATCTTTGACTTTTGCCAGCTTTTTAAAAAGCTGGAACCTTTTTTATCATAAGTAAAAGCTTACTAGACTAGTGTGGATAAAATCTCACTCAAGAAACATCAATTTTTTAATAACTCAAGGAAAGCAAAACCAGATATATAAAATTAGAGAGTTTTGTAATACCCGCAGCATTATTTTACATACCACAGTCAACTACAACTCAGCCCCAACAGAAGGCAAGGTTAGGTTCTAGAAAATGAAGTACATATGTAATTATTTCCCCAATTCTAGAAACAAGTGTAATTGGAATCTAAAACCATCAAGGGACAGAAGATCAGGTTATTAAGATTCACTGACTGAAAAAGGCAGATAAAAATCTTTTGTCTGATACAGATGTACCTCCCAAGCGCTACCAGTGAATAACAGGCAACAGAAGGAAGAGGTGTTTGCATTATTAGGCTTATAAGACATGACCATGGTCACCACAAGCTTTGAAGACACAGATCATCAATTATTGCACTAATTGTTTGTTCTGTTTGTGTCTCAGGCTAAAAGGAAAGAGTCACTGAAGCAAAAATGAGACACAGAGAATTGCTACCTCAGTGACAGTTCAGTTTCAGCATCTCATTATTCATTATTTGTTTTGTTGTGCATATGTGACTTTAAGTGGAATGTACTCATGTATACTCCAAGATGCATACTGTGCAACACTTTGTGAAATCATTATGCACATTATTCTGCAACTCCAGGCATGAAAGCTGCTTCTTAAAGTTCTGCCAGCTTCTTTCTTAGCTTTTGTTTTCAACCCAAGTAAGAAATGCCAAAGCCACCCTTTTTAGGGTTTGGATATCTCTATTTAGATTTGAAATCCAGGTGTTAGCAAACACGTCTCAGGGAGGAAAATTCCTCTTTCTGAACAAGTGCATCTTTTGACACATCTTAGATTTCTTTTTTAAGCCCTAACTCATTCATCCCTATATTTCTCTTCTGAAAAGGACCAATCTTAACAATAGCATTGTCTAAATGATAAAATAGTGAACTAAGAAAGTTCAGAAGGACATACCTTTGATGGTAGAAACTTCCTTGATTCTGACTGCTTCTCAGAATGAACCAAGATAGCATGTAGACGTGAAATTTAACAGTCATATAATATATTTAACCTTTTTTCTAAGGTTTTAAAAATTATCTTTCATAATACAGTGTATTAAAAATATTGTGATATATACTAAATATATAGCAAAGCAGTAACAGTGCTCTGGTAGTAGACATATCTGATTTGCCTTCTTATAGGTAGAGAACCATGGTCCTTCACACTGTGCTGTCTCTTAGCTTGTATTATTTTCTTTAGTTATATTTGACTTTGAATCCTACATTTTCTCTTTCTTTCTTTCTTTCTTTCTTTCTTTCTTTCTTCCTTCTTTCTTTCTTTCTTTCTTCCTTCTTTCTTTCTTTCTTTCTCTTTCTTTCTTTCTCTCTTTCTTTCTTTCTCTTTCTTTCTCTCTCTCTTTCTTTCTCTCTTTCTCTCTTTCTCTCTTTCTTTCTTTCTTTCTTTCTTTCTTTCTTTCTTTTTCCAAAAAAGGGGTTAAATAGATTAAGCCTGTAGAAGAAGGTATACATACCTAACTCTAAGATACACTTTCACTGAAATCTGATAGAAAGACCAAGGAGTTTAAGGGAACTCACGTGTGAGAGGCCCTCCCCGCTCCCAAAAAGTGTATTTTTTAAAAAGCAGGGATTCTTCTCGCCTGTTTTTATTCAATGAATGAATGTCTGATTTTGAAGAGTGGTAGTGATACATCTGGATATAGAATCTTTTTAATCATCCTGTTCCAGCACTAACAATACTTGCTTGAAAAACATCTGAA
Source organism: Chionis minor (assembly GCA_013398295.1). Taxonomy (NCBI): domain Eukaryota; kingdom Metazoa; phylum Chordata; class Aves; order Charadriiformes; family Chionidae; genus Chionis; species Chionis minor. The sequence continues at coordinate 502,508 of VZSF01002953.1, forward strand.
AAATACAATTCCGATCATATTCAAATTGTGTTCAGGCTCAAAAGTCCAAAGACAATATTTTCTTGCCTCTAAGTTCCTGTTGTTCCCTTACAGAAATGTCTTTGTAATAAATTTGTGATTTTAAAAAAAAATTGTAGTGTTGCAAATATGCGGAAGTTTTCCATTCATTTGGTTTTCATTTCATATTCATCAATTATATAAGTTTTAAATATTTATTTATTTAAAAATTTGTGTTCAATCTTTGTAATTAAATTCTCATTGTTTTTTTATTCTCCTTTTTATTTATAATTTACTTTAAAATATTCCAAATAACGCAGACATACTAGTGATCTTATCTATGCAGTTAGAGATAAGTATTACATTCAATAATAGCTTTACATTTTATTATATATAATGGTTTGATAATATCAAATATATTACACATACCACTTAACTGTTCAGAAAGAACTCACACTTTGAAGAGGTATCAAAATTAACTGATATTTTTATGACAGTTAAGTTAAACTTTTTTGACAATGTACTTAGATTTCAGTGATGAATTGAAGAATAATCCTATATTATTTGAAAGACTGTTACTTTTTAATATTCTAAAGTATACCTTTAAAAATGACCTCCTAATACGAATGAAAATTCTATGTGAAATGTGAATGTTCTTACTAATGAGATCTCCTTCTTCCTTCCTCCCACCTGAGGAATACGCTTAGGTGTACCAGGTGATTATTCTTTGTTCCTCATACACTTTTTGAGACAAAAGGTAGATTACCTTTTTTAAATGCTGGATTCCATACACAGAACTAACTGACACAGTACAAAACCATATCGAAAATCTGGTCATATGGATTCAGATCAAAATTTCATCTGGTCCTGTTTACCTGCTTCTGCCCAGACCTGCACAGCAACTGGGGTTTCAGGCAGAGCAGCCTGCTGCCGAGCCCAGGCAGGGCTGATAGACCTCAGGCACTTAGAAAAAAGCTGTGACTGGTCAATATCAACCATTAGAAAAAGACTGAACTGGTGTGCTCCTCCTCCATGAGCAGCCTTTAGACCCAGGGTCACCTCTCCTGTGCTGGTGAAGGCTCACGGAACTGGAGTGAAAGGGTAAAAAAGGCCTGGCTATAAATGGATGTCTGGGGAAAACTAAGAACAGGGCAAGCGTGCATAGTCATAATTCCCTGCTTATACTTTCCCAGGCTGCAAATCCTTTCAGCTTAGGGGATTTCCTGAGCATTATGCAGTTTGTCACTCCGGTGTGGTTTATCATTTACAGAAGTGTGAACTTAGCGATAACAGAAAGTTTGTAGAGACGCCTGTGACAGTGCAAACGGACCAAAGAACCCTGCAAAACAGAGCGCAATGCATAGAGAGGAAACTTATCCTTATGTTTTAAAATTAGAAGTTCCAGGGAAAACCATTTGTAACGGATCATACCTTATTTTGAACTCATTCTACTTCTGTAGGTTTGGGCTAAATTAATAAAATATCATATGTATTCCTTAAATGTGATATTGTACAATGTAATTTAGATTTTCCTCTGAGTGGAACTACGTTTAAAGGTTCATCTACTAAATGTATATCAGAGGATTCAATTCAAAGCACAGTTTGTCAGCATCAACTTAAAGCCCTTTTCTTTTTAATAATTGTCTATTGGAAAAAAAAATAGTAGCAAAGGATATACAGGTGATACCATTTACCTTTCCACTGAAGTGCCATTTCAATTTTTCTTCTAAATTTTCCAAACAGTGACCCTGAGTAATGTTTGAAAAGACAACATTTAGAGAAGATGCTTTTGTTCATCTCTTAAGCACCGTTTTAGGTCCTCACGGTTTTGCTATATGTACTTGTAGTTTTGTGGTGACAGTCAGTGTGGTAAAAGACTTTCACCATCCATATATAAATGTCCTCAAATCCAGCCAGTGCCTAAATCTGTGAAAAATCTCAGTCATAGAAACTCAGCAGAGAAAAGGTCTTAAATTTTGTCTGTACAAGGAGAACTTTGTATTCACTTTCTAAATGGACAGTTTCACGACACTCCTGAAGATAAGTGTAAAGCCATGACAGGAAAAGAAAAATTGACAAAACAAACCCAGAAAAGATCTAGGGGTTTTGCTGGTAAACAGGAAGCTGCCTTTGTGCAGCTTTCATACAAAATTACTGTTCTCCCTTGTTTACCTTTAAGCACATAATCAATGCATCTGAGTACACTGGGTCAGACATGAGAGAATAGTCACGCTCTGTAGCCAAAATTTTCAGCAGTGTTTGGGACTGAGATGGTTGTTTCCAGCCGCTAAAAGTGAGATTTCTGAGTTTTGATTGTGACAGCCTTTTTCATTATGCAGTCACAAACGGACACAAGTTTCCAAATAGGAATGGGAAATAATTGTGCAGAGAAACACTGATAGGCTCTTCCTTGTTTTAAAAGACACAGAAATGAGAAAGAAATCATGGTGATGAGGGTCTATAGACAAGAAAATGAAACCAGTGCAAGACCAATAAACATTTAAAAGCAGGAAGAGCCTCTATGATCCTCTGGATAGCTGTTTCACTAGCCAAAGTATTCAACTTCTCTGCATTAAATAGTTGCTAAATCTCCTGTAAATTCTTCCCAACTAGAAATGGGCAAGTACTATAACGGGGAGCAGATTTGTATTAGAATACTTGGGCACTGATAATGTCTCCCTTCTCTAAGCAAACCTTGTGGCTATCATTACCTCCTAGTTATCATTATGCTGAAGAGTTGCTGCTGAATATTCTTAATGACATTTTATCATACATTTTATCCTCCTCCACCAGGCAATGCAATGAAAACATGAAAGAAGTGGTGAAAAGGCATGAGTAGGAAGTGTAAAGAACAAAACCAGAGTATATTGAATTTCTTTTGCTGTTCATGATTCTGCACTACTTAATTCTGTGTGGTCAATTCTGTGCATTGTCTTATATAGCTAGTTGATTTTTAATTGTCTAGCCAGCAAGTTGACAAATAAAACATTATGGGTCAGAGCTTTATAAATAAATACTTGTTCTTCATTTGCAATACAATTTAAAAAACCCCCATGTATAACCTGAGACACACATAATGGCTGAGGTTGGAAGGGACCTTTGGAGATCATCTTGTCCAACCTCTCCCATTCAAGTCTCGAAGAAGTCTGGAAGAAGTATATTCTGCTCTCCCCACATGAAGGTGTTCAAACCCGTTTTGCTAACGTACTAGAACAATACTGTAAGTAACTAGGTTTGACTTAGGGGTACTGCCAGGTCGCATATGGATTGAGTGATCTTTTCATCACTCTTAAAATTTTCTTGAGCTATTGAGTACAATTGATATAAGGCAGTGAACCTGGCACGTTCCTAGTATGTCAAATGTCTTCATTTGAATTCCCTTTCTCTAGGTCATTAAATAATTAAGTAGTACCTGCAAGACAAAACAAATAGGTCAGGACGAGTAAATGAGATGAACGTGTCCTTACAGTACAATATAGTGGACAGAATATATTGATGAAGATTCGGAAACCTTCATGAAGGGCCTGAGGTTTTCCATGTTGCGTGTAAGAGATCTAATCACTGAATGGTTAAACAAGTGACAAACTACCATCAGTAAAATAGAACTATCATGTTATTACACTCTGAAAATTAAATGTTTAGAAAGCTCTTTTGCTAATGTTTCAAATTAAATTGCTGTGTCACTTCTATTTCCTTTGAACTTGACCAGTAAATTTGAATCAAAATTGCCTTGGTTGTGTTTTGAAACAGAACTATATTTTACTCAGAAGCTATGCTTCCTAATGAAAAAGTTTATTAATGTATTTTTTAAGTTATGCACTATTGTTACCATTGTAATTTATTGTTATTTCCCACCTGCATTATTTTTTTGGCTACATCTTAGAGGTATGATTTCAAGTGTACAGAGGTAAGCTAAAGGAAAGCCTCTGCTATGGTTTTACTAGGCCTGAGTAGTTTCAGAGTTTCAGTTTTTATCCTCCAAGAGCAGCTGTTACTCACAGTGATAAAAATAATTGTGCAGATAAAATTGTACAAACTTGAGGTTGGTCTTGGTTCTGGTTAAGTTCTGTGAATCTGAAACACTGAGCTGGACATTTCGTAAGAACAGTAAATATTCCCACACAGATTTAGTAAATATCTTTTTGGTATAGTTGTTTGACATTTCTATTTGGACTCTTGGCTGTAAGTAGTCCATACAGAAGCATAGCTAAGGAAAGGAAGAGAACTAAACCTTTCTTGAAGATATCCATTTGGTCATTTAGGGATCAGTGTTGCACTGATGTAAATTTTAATGAAATGCTCTTTTGCAAACATTTTATTTCCCTATTTTGCTCTCCCTTCTTTAGCCCATATCACAGTTTGAATTCTAGCTGTGCAGTACATGTATTTCTGTGGTTCAGCACAACAGAAAACGGCCTTTACTCTGCTGATAGGGCAAGAATTATACCTTTTGTTTTTTAATTTTTTTCTGCAATAAGAGAAATGAAAGAAAACATGTCAACTGGCAAAATAGGTTCTGATAGTCTAGGATGCAGGCTAAGAGACAGCACACACAAGTCTTCACTGTTGTATTTCTGTTAGATTTACATGAATTCTGAGGTTATTATAAATCAGTCCTAAGGCTTATTAGAAAGTATGGTATCCTCAGGTCAGCATATGGCACAACCTCACAGAGAATACAAGCTATTCAGTAAATACACTGACTTTTGCAAACTGTAAATCATCTGTGAGCCACTACTGTTCTACTAATTACAGTAAGAAGCTGTGCTCATTAGCTGTTCTCATCTGGTTCACTGCACGAGCTAAATAGCCCGTAAATGAGCCAGCAATTATTGCTGTATTACTGCTACCAGCTCTGTTCATATCAAAATATCTTCACCAAATGTTGTGCTTCTTGGTATTATCACGTTAGGAATTTCACAATTTCATGTTGAAGCAGTTAATTGGGAGATTGTTCTTGGAAGGTGGAGGAGCTTCTAAAACTTCTGTGAATGACTGGCTGTCATAAGTATCTTCAGCCCATTTATGACAACCTCTTAAACCAGGCAACTACATGAATGCATAAATATCGTACTTAATGAACTGAGGAACAAAAAGCACACCTTGCTATTTATCCCCAGATTTTCTAATAGCAAACTTTAGTTAGGTACTAGATTTGAACATTTAGTTATGAAGGGGAAGTTTTATGGATTTGGTAGCATTTTTAGGCAGTGTGATAAATTAGTCACAAGTCTTATATGACCTGTTAGTAGTATATATACCGTATTAGTAAAAGAGAAAATATGAACTTTGTGCTGTATTCCCATCGGCACCTTCTGTAGCAAGATTTTTAAAGCAATAACCTGTGTGCCAACTATAGCCTGTATGTCCCATCTAAATACCCTGCAGATGAATTTTCAGACAGCAAAGTGTGCTTCAGACTCCGAGAGACAGGTAGGGGATATGAGCTTCCCTTTTCTTACCCCCAGTCTCACACATATACTAAGCTGTAAACACTTGTGCCCTGTTGGTTTGAGGACATCTTCCCCTGTTTTCTGACTTGTTCTCATTCAGAAAATTCTCAAGTTTCTTGATGTAGGATTTATAATGAATCTGCTTATGTTGGTCAAAAGCCACCCGTTTGGTCTTCCCATGTTTTACCAATGCAGTTCAGATTTTCTTCTTTTTACTGCCTGTGTGGTTCAGGAGAGCTTTGCCACAGAACATAATTAGAACCATTTTTCACATGGGGCACTTTCTGATGTTGCTGACAGAGAAAGCACTCAAAGAGGAAATAAATATTGATCTGAAAGATATAGCTTGTCTCTCAGAAAGTCAAAAAGGCATGATGCAGACAAGTGATTCCTAAACTGCAACATATTTCATGAACTTGGTAAACCTGATGATTTAAATAATGCAACAGTAGAACATATGAAGTTGTGAAAGTATCCCTCCTTTAATATGTGACAATTGCTCTATACAACTTCAAACAACACAAGCACCATTAATTCAACTCTATTGGCACACAAATGACTCTTGGTTCTTAGTTCTGGCCTTAATCCTGCAGGGCCAAGGCTTAGGAAGCTAGGACCATTAACACAATAAAGAAGAGACTACCATAAGTAACTGGATAATTACATATTTTCAAAACCAGCTCTGGGATTGTGGTGTGCTTCCCTGAAGTGCCTTTATAGTGCATGATCAGTGACACCTTTCCCTACCTGGAAAGTAGGGACTGCCCAGCAGTGACTGCTATCCTCCTGCGCCTGCCTCTCAGTAGGGGATGTTAGGCACCGGGAACACTTCAGGTGCGGCATGAAACAGGATTCTTCCAAAAGACCTTATGGTGAGGGAAGAGGAAACTGGAGAAGAGCACCAAGAAGTGGTCCATTTGGGAAAGTAAAGAGGAAGAAAGTATTTGGAAATGTAGTGATGGAAATACTCAGACTACTGAGGTTTCCAGGATTCCCAGTTTATTAGAATATTTATTCTCCTCTTTACATTTTGGCAGTTATCACCCAAGTAAACCAAAGGAAGATCATTTAATTATGGTTGTGGTAACCACACTACTTTTAGGCATCGTTTTAATTGAGGATTAACAGAGTGAAAAACCCAGCATCCTACATAACTTATATTTAGCTAATATTACCCTGCACTTCCAATAGAATTATACGCTATACATATTCTGAAGCCACAGAGTCCTATTACAAATACAGAATAAGAGGAAAATGTCCTCTTGGATAGCATTCAAGTGTATCCTAGGTCTAACACTGGTTATATTACCCTAATCCTCAAACCCTTTACTCCTATTCCTATTAAAACAGAGCAAGACTTATAGACTGGGGATCAACAAATCATGTCTTTCTGTGGCAATCATAAGTGATTGTCCACATTATTTTCTTGGCACTTTAGCTGGTAATGCTATTTTAAATCAGGACCTGTCAGAAAATCAAACTTTTATCTTTCAGATAATTTTGAGGCTTGTAAAGCTGTATTCATCCTGCACTAGAATGAAAGCAAACCCTTCTAGAAATAGCATGAAAATTGTAATGTGAGAGGAAGACATGTAATGCAAAGGAAACAGAAGCCCAGAATGTAGGACAACTGTCTGGATATGGGAGTCCTTATGGAAAATCTCATACATAACTCTCCTGAAGAAATTATGTGTTTCTGAAATGATTTACTTTATATTGAAGATTATATTTTAAAACTTAAAACTTTGTTTTCAGTGAAACACATGTTTTCTGATGATAAACGTGTTGTCAAAACACCTCTAGTTAGGACTTCTTCATATCAGGTGATTGTCCTGGACTTGACAGATATTATTACACCTAATACGGTGGCTTGACCCTGGCTGGACACCAAGTGTCCACCCAAGCTGCTCTATCACTTCCCTCTGGACAGGGGAGAGAAAATATAATGAAGGGCTCATGGGTTGAGGTAAGGACAGGGAGAGATCACTCACCAATTATCAGGCAAAACAGATTCGACTTTGAGAAAATTAATTTAATTTATTGCCAATCCAATCAGAGGAGGGTAATAAGAAATAAAAACTAAATCTTAAAACACCTTCCCTCCACCCCTCTCTTCTCTCTGGACTCAACTTCACTCCCGATTTCTCCACCTTCTTGTCCATCAATGATGCAGGGGGACAGAGAATGGGGGTTGCAGTCAGTTCGTCACATGATGCCTCTGCTGCTTCTTCCTCCTCAGGAGGTACTTCTCACACTCTTCCCCTGCTCCAGCGTGGGCTCCTCTCTCCACAGGGCAACAGGTCCTGCCAGGAGCCTGTTCCAATGTGGGCTTCCTATGGGGTCAGAGCCTCCTTCAGGCATCCCCCTGCTCCGGCGTGGGGTCCTCCATGGGCTGCAGGTGGATATCGGTTCCACTGTTAACTCCCACGAGCTGCAGGGGGACAGCCTGCCTCACCATGGGCTTCACCACAGGCTGCAGGGGCATCTCTGCTCCAGCGCCTGGAGCATCGCCTCCTCCTCCTTCTTCACTGACCTTAGTGTCTGCAGGCTGCTGCTCGGACATATTCTCACTCTTTCCTCTGGCTGCAGTTGCTGCTGTGCAGTTTTTTTCCTCTTCTTAAATATGTTATGCCAGAGGTGCTAACACCGTTGCTGATGGGCTCAGCTGGCCAGCGGTGGGTCTGTCTCAGAGCCAGCCGGCATTGGCTCTAGCAGACACGGGGGAAGCTTCTAGCAGCTTCTCACAGAAGCCACCCCTGTAACCCCCCTGCTACCAAAACCTTGCCACACAAACCCAATACAAAATTAAACTATCACAAACTGCTAGCACCTTAAACTGAGTAAGTAGCCTGATTTTTCTTTTAAGAGGGAGTTGTTGTCGTGAAGGAATGTAAAGATATCTTTGAAATATTCTTTTCCCTTCTCAGATGAAAAAAGCCAGATGCAATGAAGCACTCGCATTGACATCTTCTTTTAAAAGAAGTCATTTTTATCTTATCAGAACTTTTGAATCAGAATCAGAAACTTATCAGAAGTTTTTAATCAGAAAAGCAACCATGGTGAATGCATTATGTAAATGTTTCTCTTTGAGAACTTAGGATCAACATTTTATACAATGAGTCTTGACTTGTTTTTTAAAAAAGTAAGTTACACTTCTAATTAACTGCTGTTCGGCTGAAAAAGGAAAGCACAACTGGTGCACATCAATGCAAAAGATATCTTCAGCCAATACGTAGTCATCTATTTTGATAAAAGGCCCTTTGGATTTAGCAGCCTTTATACTCATTCTTCATTTTAATGAACATAGCTAACTTTAATGGAAAAGAATCCAGTGTGGGTCGTCTCTCCTTTTGCAGCAACAAACAAATCAAGACAAGAGGGATACAGAGCCAGGGCTGCAGTAAAGCAAAAGGTCATACGCTGACGTTTCATGTTGATTCTGGAGAATTATTAGCTGCACAGTGACTGGCACACTTAACAGTACCTTCATGATTCATTTGCCAGTCACTCTGCAATTATTCCAGGTGCTGCTGGGGAAATGACTCTCAAGTTTTATAGGAGTAATCAGCATATAAATGTTGGCAGGATAAAACCTCCAACACAGGCTTCAGGTGCAGCACTCAGTGCACATGGAAACACTTCAGTCAGTTCTTAAAAGGGGTGGTTAGATCTTGGCTGGGAAAAAAATTGTTCTGGTGGAACCTTGGTTTTTATCCTAGTCTAATCTGAAAAATGCAACAGAAAGTAGAACTTAAGAAACTTTTTAGTATTCGAAAAAACTGTTTTTTTTTTTTTCTAAACTACGTCCTTTGTGTAAGGAGCAAATAAGAAATCAGAACAGAGGATGTTGGAGTTCAGGGGTGTGTGTATTATTTTTATTTTTACTTAAACAAGTGCCCTGTCTGATATTTCTAGTTCCTTTTCTTCAGCAAAATAATCAATTATTCTAATGTGGCTCAGATCAAAGGAATACAGACAGCACCCTGTTGTTTAAGTATTGGCATTTCTGAAAGGTTCTAATTCTCTTCCAAAAGGGTTTGAATAAGTTTTAAAAGATAACATAATAAATACAGTACAGTCAGTCAGATTATTTTACAAATGCCATTGACATTAAAATATAACAACTTCACAGCAAGGTGTTTTCTGGGACTTAATGACCAAAAAGCAGAATGAAGAGGTCAATTAGTGAAGTTGTCAGAAATGTTTGGTGAAAATCTTCCTCATAAACTTTTAGAAAGAAAGCATGGTTTGACCTAAATGAAATTTTACACCTGGAAAGTATTTCTTTCACAAGATTTTTAATGAAAATGCCTGATAACCAAAACATTGGAAATGTGGAAATACAGTATGTTGATTCTGTATGCTTCTTCCATATTCAGTGAAAGCTCTAATACATTGTCTTATGGCTCCATTTCTCTCTATGATATAGGTTAACCAGATGAGTCTGCGTTGGATCCGCTGAGGTAGACATTGCTTCATTTCATAGTATAGAATGTCTTAGAAGAGAGTACAAGCACCCAAAAGCAACTTGGAAATTAAATCCTTTTTGCTTTCAGTTTTTCTCCAAAAATCAATGACTGCCCAATCAGGTCTAAAAATTATTTATACAAATTAAGCTCATTCAATTATGTAACTCCAGGAAATAATATAATGCCACTATTCCTTAAATAAGGTTTTAAGGTATATAGGTCAAAGAATCATTGGTTTGTTTTGCTAAACTGTGATTAATTCATGCATAGTCTTTTCAGCTAGTGAACCTTAGGCTTAGTTTGGAAACTAACTTCCATTTTCTTTTGAAAAAGCATCTGAATGATGCTCATATATCTGAAATATATTTCATATATACTCAGTATATTTCATTGTGTCTTTGGATCATCCTTCTTATTATTAAGGTGAGAGGATGCATCTGTTGGGTTCCCATCCCTCACTGTAACTATATATAACACGCTAGTAACTACAGATAACACAACAGCATTGCCCCACTACTATTACAAACCATAAGGAGAGGTCTTGTTAATACACAGTATTAGAGAAAAAAAATTTAGAGGAAAGTATTCAATTACAAATGAAAAATTGAACTGGAAAGAATAGGATAAGTAGAAGAGAGAATAGTTCTAAAATGTCTCTGTGGCGTAGGTGACCTGGTCCAGTAGGCCTGAGGTCTATTCTTCTCTACTTGCACAAGGAATGAAAAAAAATTAGGATTTTTTTGTCTTTCTAAAGCTTTATATTACTCGTTTGTTATCTGTGTGATGCTAACTACTTCACCAATCCTAAATTAATCCAACCTAGACTTCTGCAATGTAGAGATTCTTCGAGGGAGCACATTTAGGCTCCTAGACAGTCTCGGGGCTTACACTGTTTCCTGCACCAATATTGATTTTGTAACTGCAGCAGTATTTGATGGGACAGACACAAATTCAGTGTCTTTGGGTGCTGCTCAGGCTCACTAGTCTTAGAAGCACAGGGGTTCCGCAGACTGGATGAGCAATTTGAGGGCTGTCCATGCAACAGCACTCAGGGAGACTGCAGCCCTATATATTGATGTTTTTCAAACACAAAAAAAAGTGATGTCAGAGGAATGCATTTTGCATTTGGATTAAAGACATTAAAGGAAATGACTATTCCCTTTTATTTTTTAAAAACAGTCTGAGTTGCAATATATTATCAAAACCTTCTCACTGTCAAGGCACAACTGTCAACACTGTGACTGGTGGTTCTATGGAGTACAGCTGTCACAAGTTTAAATACTATGAGAAGATTCCTTGGGCGTAACTTGGACAAACCTTGCTTCAACAGACCCCCATTTCCCATACCATTCTGAATTCTCTATTGGTTACTCAAGAAAAACCTTCATTTTTCTATGAAAAGAATATGAATATTTTTTACATTTTCAGTCCTGAAGATGCATGGTCTGAAAGATTTTCATGTGGCTGCTTACACAACTGTGAAAATTATGCAAGGCAGGATAGCCTGTCGACATGGGTGCAATCATCTGAACACATCGATACACCACAGCAATAAGAACCCTGTTAGAAGCAATAAGAACCCTGTTACATCCTCACAGTTGTACTTCTGTGCAGAGTTAAAGGACAGGCAGGAACTTTGCAGGTATGATGCAATGTGTAATGGGAAAAAATGTGAACCACGATGTAATTCCATTGTAAATTTAGTGCATGAGGACTTTGACACAATGCATTTGTGTGACTTATCAGTCCCTACAAATGTTTTTGTTTCTGAAACGGAATGGATTTACACTACTGCTGGGAGTCTCTATAATTATAAGCTCTAAGAATTTGTCAACAATGAGAAAAACTGCTAACTATTCATTCCTGTTTTCATTACAGGTCCCAGGGGGAGAAAAAAGTGCGGTTGGAGAAGGATTAAGAACCTAGGGTGTCACTTCAAAATGCTTGGAAAGGTTGTGGAAGTAGAATCCAGTGCTGATGAGGAAACACTATGAGTCTGCTTGTTAGTGTATGATGAAAAGTGCCTTACATGTTCAAAGTTCACGTCATTCATTAATACACAGTTTAAGTGACAAAACAGATGAAGCCAAGTCAGCTTCATGTTTTCTACACTGTGAAGACCAATCAGATTACTGTAGGATGAATTAAGCATGTCAAAACAATGACTTTTTTTAATGAAATGACATTACCTTGTCATCTTGATTTGCTCATGCAGTAGCTAAACTTAGACATTTGGATCAAATTTATGTGGTCTTTTTTTCTCTGATGCATTTCAGGCACGGAATAGTACTAGTGTCTTTGAATCCACTTGTCTTTTTACAGAGATCTGCAGGGACATTAAGGGTATGGGGCTAACACGAACTATTTGCAAGTTTTCTGAAGTTATCTAATTTGAAACCTTCTGAGTGTTCTAGAAAAAAAATCAGCCCATTGCTTTTGCTTGTGTATCATTCAGTGACATTCTCTCTTCTAGTTCTAGCAGCCATCGTACAGAGTTGCTTCCATGACCTCCCCAAGACCCAAGGACAAGAAAAAAAATCTTTTCATTAAGATTTTCTTCTATGAAACCTCTTTAGGAAACTTTGGGAAATTTCCTTTGCAATTACCAAATTTGTAAAGAAATTGGTGAGGTATACTAGATCACCAGTTAGTTTCCCAATTAATATATTGATTTACTACTAATAAGGCATACATAAGTAAATGGTCTTGTTATATTTAAATTACAACCTTTTCTAGTTACATAGTAATGAATCTTTCAGATTACTAAATAAAGACCCCACTTGGTATAAATTATTTTCAAATAAATTTATGAAAAGAATCCTGTGATGTTTCTAAATATTTTGTAATAAACAAGTATCTTTTACAATTCACTCTACAACTATAAATATTTCATTAAAATGATGGGTATATTCATTAAAATGGTAGGATATTTGTACTAATGGGAAACAACTAATGGGATAAGGAATTATATAAACTGGGACTACCTTTCACATCAAAACACTACCTGTGGGTTCATTTTAAAATTTATGGAGGAAAACACCTCCATAAAAACCTTGAAAGTGAGGCACTTATTTTTAAAACAGTATAGAGTATAAACTCCAGCTGTGAAACAACTCCTCTAGAAGAGAATGGGACTATAAGGCATTTCCAGACTAACATCCATGAAGTGCTGCAAAGGCAGTTTAATTTTTAAAAGTTTAATCATAATCTTTAAAATCATTGAATCATAGAATCACTTGGGCTGGAAGAGACCTTCAAGATCATCGAGTCCAACCATAAACCTATGCCAAAACCATCCCTAAACCATGTCCCTCAGCACCATGTCTACCTGTCTTCTAAATACCTCCAGGGATGGTGATTCCACCACTTCCTGGGCAGCCTGTTCCAATGCTTGAGAACCCTTTTGGTAAAGAAGTTTTTCCTAATATCCAACCTAAACCTCCCCTGGCACAACTTGAAGCCATTTCTTCTTGTCCTACTGCTTGTTACTTGGGAGAAGAGATTGACCCCCACCTCGCTATAACCTCCTTTCAGGGAGTTGTAGAGAGTGATAAGGTCTCCCCTCAACCTTCTCTTCTCCAGGCTAAACAACCCCAACTCTCTCAGCCGCTCCTCATAAGACTTGTTCTCCAGACCCCTCACCAGCTTCGTTGCCCTTCTCTGGACAAGCTCCAGCACCTCGATGTCTCTCCTGTACTGCGGTGCCCAAAACTGAATACAGTACTCAAGTTGCAGCCTCACCAGTGCTGAGTACAGGAGCACCATCACTTCCCTGCTCCTGCTGGCCACGCTATTCTTGATCTTAATCTTAAGTTCTGATACAATTTTTGTGTTTTCATGTGGAAGCAATAAGTGCAGTTAACACATAAAGGAAACCTCTCCTAAACTAAATGGTATGATGCATTGTGAGGTCTGAGAGAGATGGGAAACAGGCATTTAAGTTGACTTCCAATGGAAAATTTGTGCACTATAATGATGACGCATTAGAATATATATAATGTATACACATATACATGAAATTTCTACTCTTGATCTTCTGAAAGAAGAAAACCAACAGTATAGAATAACAAAACCACTTCCTAGTGGTAGCAATGTTGCTGGGGAATGGGAAAAATGTTGGTTAGTTAAGAAAATCAGGTATTTCTGTTTGCATGAAATACAGGTAGGTCAGTTTAGATAGATGATTCAAACTGGATGAATACTGTCTTTTGTTTTGGAGGGCTGAAAGAATCTGGCATGCCATGAACAACGAAACATCTGATTGACTATGAATGTTCATCTTCTAACTGACTAAAACTGAAAATTAAATTTAGATCCTCTCAAACTCTGTGACCTGCAAAGAGGTACAAGGTATGGGGGTTGGCTACTGCTCAAAGCTTCTTTTGTGGCAAAAAAACCAGCATCACAAAGTATGCCAGTGAAAAAAAAAAGTATAGGATATGTTTATGGACTGTATTTCAGACACAACCCTTTAGTTAATAATTAATAATTTCTGGCAAGGATGGGTTTTTTTCAGCCTGTGGGAAGAACTCTCCATGAGCTGTTAACCTCATGTAAGGTCAGCATAAGTTGTTAGGTAAGTGTTTAATTGTAACATGACAAGACGGACTGCAGATTTTCAAGACTTTTTTAAAAATGTGTTTCCTGATGCAAAACTAATTTTTGTGCTGAAGAGTGCTCACGACTGAACATCACAATACTGAAGCTGTTGACCAACAGTCAGTTGTCCATGTGGGACTGACAACTGTCCTTGCTAACTAGACTTCAAATGAGATCCTAAAAAAGTGTTTAACAAGGTGAGAGTAATCACATAAAAGACTGAGATGCTTTAATGTTAAACCAGCAAGACTGAAGATCTTTTTAAACAGCACAATGAACACAAACCAGAAGTACTTTAAAATACACAGGTCAAAGGATAATGGATTTTGCCACTATAAGTGGGAATAGTAGCATTCTGTCAGATACTGAGATTGGCATATTCTGCTTTTTTCGGAGTGCTTATAAACCAGCATCTAATTCTGAAACATAATTAAAGTCAGAGAGCAAAGATATTGAGTTGTTTTTTATAAATACTTGACATTTACTAGTGCATAGCTTCTCTCATCAGGATTGCTTTCCTCATAATGTTTGCAAGCTGTACAGGAGCAGAAACATTGAAATGCACCAACATCTAAGTGGTAGGAGCCAACTAACTTAGCAACAACATGAGCATTAAGAAACTTTAAGACGTAAGCACAAAGTACAAGGAACTTTTTAAATATCCATCAAAAATACATAGAAATTTGTGCAAAGTGAAATACAAAAGATACAAAAGCAAGATCAATTTAATTTAATTTAATTTAATTCAAATTTTCAAAGGGATGTATTACGTCTGCAAAAGTTCAGATCTGTCTGTCCCTGCCACTTTTCCAATGGACTAGCGCTGTCCTTTACTTAATGTCAGAGCCTCAGCGGGAGAGCAGGAGAGCAGGAGAGATGGATCCTGACCGAGAAGACAACTCCTCTATTCAGTCTCATGGCTTGTCAAAAGGATGGGCAGGTCTGTCACATGATCCAGCTTGGACCACAAGTCTTATTACATAGTCTTAGGCACTGGATATGCCCCCTGGATGCAATGTTTGCTGTTTTATTTGAAAACTAGTCAGCTTACTGTAGAAATCATTGAAAAATCTATCACTGTTTCTGTGTCAATAAGCCTATGAAGTAGCAGGAAAGAACAACTTCAGGTTTAGAATGAGTATTTTAGTAAGACACAGTAGAAATATGCATCATGTGGGTATTGGTACTGAGTAATTTAGGTTGGAGTATTGTTTCTGAAGTAATCTGAAGTGGAAGGGAAAAAATGTGTAGTCATCTATGTGAAAGTGTGGGCATTTTGTTTTGTACAGCTATTCAGAGAAGCCCTTGAAAAAGAAAGAAAAAAAGAACACGTAATATATTAGACATACTAGATGACTTTGGTCTTCAGTTTCAGGGAATGATTTGTGTTGTTCATCATGTTCTCTTGCATATATATATATTGTACTGCCTGATGTGATTTCTCTCTTGTTTAATCCTGTTTACTCTGGAGAAAAATGCCTGCTGCTAACCTGATAATGAAAAAGTGGCACTGTTCGGACTTTGCCCTGCCATTGATTCCATTAATTGCTATTTATGTAATAACACAAGAATTCAGTATGCCAGATCAGCAATACTGTGTTTTAAATTTTAGGGAAATTAATATTTTATCATCTACCTCATTGATCTGTGAACAACAGTTCTTCTCCACTGTTGTGTTATACTCATCTCATGTGTGTAATAAAAGATGCTGATGGCTCAATATTTTGTGTATGCTGTACAAATTTATGGGTAATAATTCTATCAGGGACTGCAAGCATAAAATGTCATAAAAATTCTTATTCCCTGAGAGAAGAAAACAGTTCCAAATGTGACAAATAGAAGAAGCAGCAAGAGTTAATTGTCAAGACACCAAACCCACCCATAATGATCCTTTTTCTTCAGCAGGATTTTGCAACTATAGTATAAAAAAAAATACGTCAGATGTAGCTTTAATTAAGGCTGTACTGTGTTATTGCTGTTGATTAGTTTTTTCCTGATCACGCTCACACTTGAAGTCATTCGGCTAGTAGAGATGTAAATCTGTAATGAAATACAGTGTTCACCTGATGTGCTGGAAAGGTAAGGTAGATGCAGCATTAAGTCTTCTTTGCACTAGAGTGAAAATGGTGACATGGGAAAATTCTGCATACATGGTACGTGATTTTATGGCACGTTATTCATCTTTCTGCTATGTAAATTAAGGTACCACAAATAGTAATCTGATGAGAACAACATATTATTAATGTTTTTGATGTTACTAGTATGTTTTTCATATGTAAATAGTTCAATAAACTCACAACTCATTTGATATGATTCACAGAGTTACCTAAATCAAAAAGGTTATGCCATGTTGCAGTTGGACTAAATGATTGTTGTAGGTCCCTTCCCACTGAACTGTTCTTTCCTTCTCTTTTCTTCTGTTCTCATATGTTGTGTTTTTAAGACTGTTATTGGCCATAAGAACACAGAATATCATATATAACATAAACTTAGTGGATTATTGGACAACACACAGCAAGACATGACAGAATGTGGACATCCTGTGGAATTTTCTCTCTACTCACTGATAGTTATGTGTTACCATTGCTTAGAAGCTTTCCTTCACAGGTGGTTTTCTCATAGGATTTTGCACAAACACCCAGGAACAGGAAGGATCTTCATTTTTCGAGGTGGAATTTCTTCTACCGAAAGTAATTCCCTTTGAAGAGTAGATGAGAGAATGAAAAGAATTTGACAGTGTAGCTAGGCCAGAAAGGTATACCATTTTCCAAACAGAACTCCAGGTCCTGTCCTAATATACACTTCATAACTTTTTGTGAAATACCATATCAAATATTTTGATTTATTCACCTAGCTGGATCCATTCTCTCATAACACTTACCAAGCACTGTTGCACGTGAAAAATGGCAACGAGAAAGTCTTTTGTGTTCTGTAGGAAAAGTCCCTTTTCTACGATCTTCTTCTCCTTCATGTGCTGAGTGAGTTTTTGTACAGTTAAAAAAACAGTAGACTAGGAAGCTGAAAGTGCCAAGTGAACCTAGTACACCCTCCTCCAGGGACCAGCCCCACAGGATGGGACATGCAGGAGGTCCTGGCATGGGGCAGCACTCACCCACAGACTCAGTGAAAACCCTACAAGGTCAATGCCATCCGCCTCCTTATGACGGTGCCAAAACACATGGCTGTGTTTTCCCCAGCTTGAGGACACAGTCCGAGAAGCCTTGGTAAACGTTGGCGCAGGTGGTGCCCAATGCCAGCAGCTTGGCCAGGTGCCCTGCCAGCCGAGGGAGCTGGTGTGAGCACCCAGACCTTTGGGAATGGAGCCCACCTCCTTCCCAGGCCCAGGGTGACCTGGGCACCCCTGGGCCACTAAAGTGCTGGTGCCACCCAGGCATGGTGAGCTCCCACTTCCACACAGGATGCACACAAACTTCACAGCGTTCCTCACCCGTGCCCAGCCCTGCCTGTGTTTGCAGAGAGCCTGAGAAAGCCACTCTGCCAGGGTGGAGAACCTATGCAGGGGCGCTCGGGGCAGCCCTCACCCAGCACCAGCATCCCTGGCCTGGGGCCAAGGGCAGGGACAGGCTGGGGGTGACACAGACAGCTCATCATGGGCTTCCAAGACCCACCAGGGAGAGATGCACAGCACCAACCCAGGGAGGAGGGAGGGGACCACACATCGCCCCCACCTGGATACCCCAGTTGCCACCAGGGAAGCTGTACCTCCTCAGCCCAGGCACCCCAGAAACCCACCCGGGCACCCCAAACCCAGACCCCTGCCCAGGCAGGGGCTAATTAAATAGGGGGCTGGGCTGTGGCTAATGAGCACCCGGGGGCAGCCCCGTGCCTGCACCCCACACCTTGGCTCCCACACCCTGCGGCTCCCTGGCTCTTGCACCCCTGGACCTCACAGCATCACATCCACTTGGGACTCTCTGTGAACACCCAGGGCTCCCCACACCTTGCACCCCACATCCAGGGACCTTGCACCCATTGACCCCATGGCACCCCTTCACCAGCACCCTCTCCCAAAAGTCCCCCAAAGCCTCCCCCCGCAGGCTGCACTGCCCACACCTCATGTCACCTCAGCGGGGAACAGGGGCCACTGCCGCTGCCAGCAGCAGGAATCCGGGCAGGGCAAGGATTACCTTGCTTGGTGTTTAGTTTCTTGT
This sequence comes from Chionis minor, assembly GCA_013398295.1. Lineage (NCBI taxonomy): Eukaryota > Metazoa > Chordata > Aves > Charadriiformes > Chionidae > Chionis > Chionis minor. The sequence continues at coordinate 521,198 of VZSF01002953.1, forward strand.
CATGGCATAGGGTAAACCAATGCAGAATGCGAAGCCGACCCAAACATGTGCAGATTCACAGTCTTAAATATTTAACATTTTGAATCTCTGTGGCCTGATCCTGTGCCCCATGAGTCCCTTTTCTTTTCCTCCAGCAGGAAGGAGAGCAGAAGGTTTCCTGGCTGCTTTGATGGCATCATGGCAGGGTCCAGTCACCTCAGAGCTCACTCTTTGCTGGTGACAGCTTTGCTGTTGGGGACACCACTCTGTAGTAGCCCATGGATCCCACTGGTGCCCAGTGCGGTCACCTCCGTAAGTGTGTGCAGGTACCTGCTGTCCACGACGCGGCTGTGCCAGCACCACCAGTGACCTCCACCTGGGAACCCAGAGCAAGTGGAAACCACAACTCTGCAAACGCTGAGCGTGCCCAAGCAAATGCAAAGAGAGCTTGGGTGTGAAAAGCATAAATAAATCTATTTACAGAAAAATGACTCTGTAGAACTAGCTACAGATCTTCCTCTTGGAATCTCCCCTCCAGCTCTGCCAGTCCCTGCATCTCTGCTGGCCCTGGAAGAAAAGCAAGCGGCACAGCTGTTTGGCTAACAAGCAGCACCTCACCGAGCAGAGCTGGGGGTTCCTGGGCTGGCTCAGCAGCAGCAGCTGCTTCGGGTTTTGGTTTGCCCTGATGGGCATTAGATTTGCCACAGCCCTGGGACACACTGGGGAGAGTGGGACTCTGCCACCTGCTCTAAGCCCCAGCTGGGCTTAGGGTTAGACCTGGGTTGCCTGGCCCTAAGAAATCACTCCCTTCCCAAAGGGGGTGGGTGTTCACTGCAGTGCGGTGGTGGTGGTTGTGCTGCCAGGATGTGGGGACCGGGCACCTTGTCCCTGCAGCAGGGACCACAACAGCCACAGCCCCAGCCCAGCGGCAGGTGACCCACCCTCACTGTGGGCCATGGATGGTGAGCATGTGCCTGTCCTGCTGCTGCTGGTGGGTCCATCTCCATTTCCACCTCCATCTCCTCCTCCATCTCTAGGTTCATCCCCACATCCATGTCACTGGCAGTCACCTCCACAACCTCCAGTGCCAGGTGACACATCCTAAGCCAAAAGCCATGCAGAAAAGTGCATTGGTCCTGACCTGGCCAGCCAAGCAGACCCACAGGACAGGGATCTCAGCACCCCTGCCACCTCTTGCTACCCAGGGAGACCCATGGGGCAATGGGGCCCTTGGGCACTTCCCCAGCAGGTGCCGGCTGGAGGCTGGGTAGCTTCTTCCCCACCAGCACCCACCACTACCCACGGGCCAGTGCCTGCAGCTGGAGGATCCTGTGCTTCATGCACTTCAGCAGCTTGGGGAGCGGCAAGGTCTTGTGGATCTGCCAGAGCAGAGAGGGCAGGGGTGAGCAACCCTGCTCCCTGCTCCACAGGGCACTGGGCACAGACCCCAGTCTCAACACGCAGACCCTGGCCCACAACGACACTTTGGGTCTACCAGTACCTACTGAACTAAACCTCCCAGTTGTCTCACTTGCTGGAGTATTCATATTTTGGATACATCAGTTATTTGTAGGAAAGATCACATCAAATTATACATGAGTTACTTTACATTACAGCCAATATTTCTCATCTGTCAGTTTAAGCCTTTCATAGACAAATTATTGTAAGGCTGCATCACTTACATGCCACCTCCAACACTACCTGCCAGTAGAAAGGTTGCGTTGCATTGCATACATTGTGAGAAAATCTTGATAAACTTAGTATTTAGTTACCTAAAAAGGCTACACTCCGCGTGAAATATCCTGAGATTCTCAAGAAAACTTGTGTAGGACCAAGTAAGGAAAGAATAGGCCACCTAGAGAAGGCTGAGTGGGAAACTGATTACACTTAATCTCTTCAGCAGTTAAATTTAAGAGCAGTTTATCTGCAACTGACTATAAGTCTAACTGGCAATGGACTATCCATTAGAAGTATAAGTAAACCCCTCCAGTTGCTCAACATACACTTACAGATCTGAAATAGCTCTGATTTGAGTGCCTCTTGTACCCGTGCCTCTGGCCTCCTGTCATTTCATCCTCAGTTCCCACTCAGCTTCTGACCAAAGGTCCTCTTGACAGGCACATTCTTGACTTATTCCTTTCTTGATCGTAGGTTGATGCTAACTGCAACTTTTACTTCTTTTTTTTAGTCCTCTCTAGAAGCCTAATTCCACGTCACTACCCTATACAGTTCATGAATAACACTTCGGTATATTGTGCATCTTTAAAGAGAGAGCCTATAACAGTGAAAGAAACAGAACATGAATGCCTCTGTCTTTAAGAGTTCTTTCTGATATCATGCTTTGTATCACTCCATATGTTGCAGGTCTTTCACTTAAATGACACAGGCCCAGTCAGCAGAGAGTGTAGACTGTGTTATTTGAGCATTATATGAGTATTATTTGAGCATAAAAGTTGGTTTCCCAAGGAAGCAAAGTTAATCAGAAGACAGACATTCATAACTGCTGACTGCAGATGGTTGACATGGATATTTGCTGATTTCTCTAAAAGTCAGCAAATGGCAACTGGTGTTAGTCAGGAAATAATCTCTATGCAAAATGGATAGTAACACACTCCCACAGTTTTTCTCCTGGCATTTTACTGAAATTTCTCTAAACATTCTTATGCTAACCAAGGATTTACAAGTGGATTCACACAGTTGAGCCAATAGAACAGTATGTTTTTCAAATTAGCTGAAGTGTAGTTCATATCAAACTATAATATAAAGTATCTTTCCATGTTGTTTGTGAGCAGGCAAACACATCTGTCCTGGATGTTAACGTACTTCAGGTCACCAAACTTGATAAAAGGTGGATAATACTATAGCATGGACACAATGTCCTATCAGTGATGAAAGAAACTTACTCTGAGCTTAAACTGCTGCCAAAGAAAATAAAAATTATAGCTTTTTTATATATAACATAGGATAATGTCATGCATAAACTTACAGGGTCTTTAATATCTAGGTTCAGTTGAAACTTGGATATTGCATACATCAACCAAATCATGGAAGAAGTGCTGATGGAGAAAATCAATCAATCGGCTTACTAGATGAGAATCGTTTTCATCACAGGAAAAATAAATCTGCTTTATTTACTTACTGCTAAGTTTGATAATGTTTTGCTTGGTTCCTTATTATTATGGTTTACATTACACTTGCCTTCTGGGAGGCTTTTGTTAGAACAACATCCCCAATGTAAATAACATCTTGCTATAGCAAAGCCAGGAGAACAGATGATATATTACTGCTTAAATCAATATAGCGTAGATCGGTTTTGTTTTTCAAAAACTCGACTGCTCAGATCTATTGACTCAAACTCAAATAATTTAATAGGCTCCTGCCTCTCTCTTTTTCTCAGGCAGACAGAAGGCAAAGCACAATAACCAAAAGGACAGCCTACGTCCTTTGCCAAAGCATATTTTTTACTTTGGTGAATTTCTTCTCTCTACTTAGTACTTGTGGAATACCCATGTTTTCTCTGTTAGGCTTTGCTGGCAAAGGTGCTGCATCTGCACTGCAAAAAGTAGAGAATACAACCATCATGTATGCCTTTCCACAAACAATACCATGTCTCTGATATCAAGTATTATTGAATCGAGTAGCTGCTAGAGAGTATCCTTTAGAGAGCAAGAACAATGCTACAGGAAGTTTTTCTTTTTTCCTAAGTGAGCTCTGTACCATTTTGCCAGTTTTTGAAGATACATCCATCCTTTGTACTAGGAAGGGAAAAGTATGCCTGTTACTAGGTTGTTTTGGTATCTGAGGGGAGAAATAAAATTTTAACTCACAGCAATTTGTATTACTTACAAATTCTAACATTGTTAATTAGAGCCTGTCTAAAGTAGGGAAAAAATGCTGGCATACCCATACAGACTAGTAATGTAGTCACTTTCTCGTTGATTTAAGCCCTCAGTTATGGTAATTACATATTGGACGAGTTTCCCAGGGAATGCTGCTCACAGTGTTTTTAACTGGACCTAACCTTGGGAACACTTGTGCTTGTCAAGTTGAGTGAAATTCAACAGACTCCAGAGATATCTCTAATTCTAGACTCTCCAACACAATGTTAGAAAGCAAATATTATAATTAATATTATTTCTTGTAATATTGCAAGATGTCATTTTAAAGGTAAATGACACACAAAATGAAAAATGTCAGTCTTGCATGTATGCTCAGCTGTTAGGAAGTATGAAATAATTAGGGATATAAGCAAAACAACACCTTAGCACTGTTTCTCTCTCCAGCTTCCTGAAGCCTTCCTGAGAAACTCCATCTATGGCCTTTATTTCAAGGCCTCTTGACTCTAACTCTACTGATCCACTCCAACTTCCGCTTTCTGCTTCTATAATGAAGTAACACATAGCAACCTAGAATATTGAGTCCCAATACTTGCGACGGCAAGAACAGAACAAGCAAAGAAATTTCCACAGGTTCTGATGTCTCATATTTTTCTCTGGTTTTGTTGAGGATTTCAATATTCCAGCATGCAGTGTTGATAGAGGAGAGCAATCTGTTCAGCAGTACTGCCTGAAGCAACCGCATTATTCTACCAGGCTTCCACACCCTATCTGAATCTATATTCAAGAAGGCTCTGCTTCCATCTGCAGCATGCCATGTTTCATTCACCTGAAAATCTGTAATTGTAAAGGCTAGTTAAAAAACAAAAAGGGAATTACATAAATTGCCATATGAATTCTCCAGTCATATGCTGTCATAGCCTTCATTTTCCGTCTTATAGCAGAAGTGAAGAACAGTTCATTGAATGTAGCCTGCAGGATGACTCCGTCTGACTGCTACCTTTGACTCCAACGTATTAAGAAACAGCTAAAATAGTGAATGAACACTACCTGCCTAATGCTTCCTGCATTGGCTGTGTATGGCCAAGGATTTAGAGGCAGAGAGCACTATACTGAAACTACTTACTCCATGAGAGAATGCCATACTGGAACTCAGCCTTCTTTGCAGGAAAGATGGGTTGCCTTGTTTTTGAGAAGTAGTGAAGTGGTTTTTATGGTTCATAGGGGTTTTTTTAATGTATTTCTGACTCCTCTACTCTCTTTTCACATTATTTTCGAACTTACAGTTTTCAGTTTACTTTGGCCCACGTTTTGGTTATAAATAATTTCATTCTAATTGGAAACCATCAGCTGGTACAGCTACAGGAGTGTGAACAATAGCAGCTCATCTCTGAGAGTCAGTGTGATTTATTGTAATTTTGGAGCTTCTTTTCTTCACTAAATAAAAACGGGCATTTCACATCTCATAGTTATTTTTTCACCTTACTGCTAACTCAGAAAGGCATTGCTTTGTGATTTATATTGAGGCACACCTTCTCAGTTTCCTTCACGACTGTTTGGCCTGAAGACTTCTTAAAAGGGAAAGCTTGGATGCCAAGTAGCCAATTGGTTTGTCTATATACCCACACTGTCATCTTGCCTTCCAAACTGTTGTTTGCAATCCTTTAGATGGAAAACAGCCCCATTGTGGGAGGTCCCATTCCACTTAAACTCTGCATCACATAGAATTTTGTAACCAGCATGCACTTTTTAGAGGTACTGGAAACATGTCCATGTTTCCTCTAGGGCTTGCTCTTACAAATTGTTTTCAACATGTTAACTTTGGCAAGACTCCACTTTCATCCAAGATATACTGTTCCAGCTGCTGGAAAACCTTAGGAAAGACAACTGAAATTACTCCTTTAGTTTTGGGTAGTTAATTAAACATTAATTAAAATCTAAAATGTAGTCTAGTGACTTGCCAGTATATCTGATAACATAATCTACTAGACCCACAGTGTACATATATGTTCTTCTCTCTATTTAGAGGACTTCTGTAAGAAGCCAAGTTAAATGCTTTTATTTAAGCATTAGTTATAGTTATTTTATTTCTCTTCAGCATGCCTGTGCAGCTCCTATTAACTGTAATGGGTGCTATGCGCAGTTATCATGGGCAGAATATTAGACAAATAATATTGTTTAAGAACACCTCTAACACCCCTTCATTAGCATTTGCTTACATTTACACACACGGGCACAAAATCTTGGATACTTATTGGCAATGATTTTGATGTTATTTAGGCTGGCATTGTCTCTAAAGCGATTTCTGGTAAAAATTAATATAACGGGGGAGGGGAAAAGTGATGGCAATTACCAGTGAATGACATGTGATACAGCGTATCACCAAATATCTGCTACTTATCTCCAAAACAAGTCCAACTTGATAATACTTAAATTTCCTTAAACTTTACACATTTCAATTAACATAAATAATTAGAAAATGTTATATTAAAGAAATTGCACTCTGTTAAAGAAATTGAAAGTTTCATATTAGTATGATGTAACCCCAAGCACATGACCACGCTGACACAGCAGTAATTGGAATCAATACTGACTTTTAAATTATTTGGCATAGCAATAGGAAGCCCACTTATTACAACTTCAGTAAAGTTCTGATACAGAAATCCAACCATTGTACTAGATCTTAAATGCTATTTTTAGTCAAAGAACTCAAACTATACATTTCAGCCATGAAAAGTTGAGGTACACACAGATATGTGACTTGTAGTGGCTGACACAGCAGGACAGCGTCAGGAACAATCAGAAATTTTTGGAGTCTTTTCCTGGTTTCCCCAGAGAATATTAATTTCCATCAAATTATCACATGAATTTCTATATAATTTAACCTCTGTAAGAGGCCTTAACCACCGCAAAGATCCCTCTCTGTTTTCCGAGGCCGATGGCATGAGGTTCAGCAAGGCCAAGTGCCAGGTCCTGCACTTGGGTCACCACAACCCCATGCAGCGCTACAGGCTTGGGGCAGAGTGGCTGGAAACCTGCCTGGCAGATAAGGACCCCCAGGTGTTGGTCAACAGCCAGCTGAACATGAGCCAGCAGTGTGCCCAGGTGGCCAAGAGGCCAACAGCATCCTGGCCTGTATCAGAAGTAGTGTGGCCAGCGGGACTAAGGAAGTGATTGTCCCCCTGTCCTGGGCACTGGTGAGGCCCCACCTCAAATACTGTGTTCAGTTTTGGGCGCCTCACTACAAGCAAGACATTGAGGTGGTGGAGTGTGTCCAGAGAAGGGCAACAAAACTGGTGAAGGGTCTGGAGAACAAGTCCTGTGCGGAGCAGCTGAGGGAGCTGGGATTGTTTAGCCTGGAGAAAAGGAGACCTTATCGCTCTCTACAACTACCTGAGAGGAGGCTGTAGCTAGGTGGGGGTCAGTCTCTTCTCTCAAGTAACAAGAGGAAACGGCTTCAAGATGTGCGACGGGAGGTTTAGATTGGATATTAGGAAAAACTTCACGGAGAGGAGGCATTGGAACAGGGAAGTGGTGGAGTCCCCATCCCTGGAGGTATTTAAAAGACAGGTAGACGTGGTGCTGAGGGACATGGTTCAGCGGTGGACTTGGCAGGCCTAGGTTAATGGTTGGACTCAAATGATCCTGAAGGTCTTTTCCAGCCTAAATGATTCTATGATTCTTCCAAGATATACTTGGCTTGGTTACTCTTTTTCTTGTGCACATATAATAATACTAAATAGTTTGCTTTTTTACCTACTCCACTGTATCCTTCCTTCATACACATACACTCGCTGTCATGCTGCTTGTACATTTAACATTTGCCCCTCTGCCCTAATGGGTACACATGCCCTGTAGAATTACTGGTTACTTTTACCCCATCCATAGTTTTGGGCACAGAAATGTGCAAGTAGGGATTAAGTGTTCCCAAGATGTTCAGATGGAAAAAATCTTCAATTTTTCTCTCCATCTCATGCAATACTAGTGGCTTCTGTTTTGTTCCTGTCTGTACACATATGGAATGCTTATTGTTGTTTACCCCTTGTGCTGCCCTTTCCGCACATACACACATTCCACAAATGTACCATAGCTTGGTGAAAGAATACAACAGAGATAATTGTGTGAGCATGAAAAATTCTAAATGTGACTGTTTTTATGGAAACAATATTCAATAAATGTTGTATTTGTAGTAAAAGTGCAGAGTGCTACCCAAATAATTATTTAAATAACTTCTGAAAGAACATTACAACTGGTTAAATAATGAATGCGTATATTCATGAACAACATATCAATACAAAACTATTTTGATCATATTTGCAGACCACTGAGACAAATTACACCATTTGAACATCCAGTTTGGAAGCTTGAATACCACATGCAAAACAAAGTACTTTTGAATATTCATATTCCTCCATTTATTAATTCCTGGTTAAATTAATCTTTAAAAGTGAGACTGCTTCATAGAGCAAAAAACTTGTATTTCCTCTACCACTCGTTTCCTACACACCTGCCGATACTTCAGTTACAATTTGTGTGAGCCTTTATCACGTTTACTATTTGCAAAGTATTAATTTACTAGCTCTAAATAAAAAGGTATCTAGGTGCCTATGCTGTAATAAATATTGTGGTCTTTGGCCTGATGCTCTGAAAGATAAACAAGTTACTCCTAGGTAGCGCACCTTCTTCTCATCTGGTGTTGAAAAAGCAGCCTGACACTGTATTTGTTAAGAGCTTTATTCTACAAGTTTAACTTATTGTTACTTTTTTTTTTTTTAAATGCGCAAACAGTTACAGTAGTTTTATACACAAACCCACAGGTATCATTTCTAGCTGTCAAAATTCCATGGGCCTGCGGCGGCGCTGAGTTGAACTGATGTCCTGTAGTGACATCTAGTGGGAGCTGGAAATCACAGTACTCACTGGTTTAAGCAACTGTAGCCCTTGGCTTCCAAAATGATGGAGCTGTGAACACTAAAAATTGGCATTTGGAATATTTTTATTTTAAAAAAAAAAAAAACAAAACAAACGGGAGTTACCTGCATTCTAGCAAATTTATACCTTCATCAGTGGATGAAGGTTATACTGGTTATCCCTGAGGTGTCACCACAGAAAAATAACAAAAAGGTTATTTAAGCCAGGTTTAACAGACAGGTGGTCATTCACCTCTTCTTTGAGATGTTTCTTTTCTGTGTCAGATCCCTATTTTCTCTTTTTAATACTATCACTAAAAAGAATCCTTAGAAATAAAACATTGTCACTATTCTATTTTATCAATAAATAATTATTTCTGTAAGTTATTTATATGTTATTTATATAAATTGCTTTTACTTTATACGGAAAGATTTTAGACCTGACTCTATCAATTAATTTAAAATCAAATTGCAATCTAAATTACTTAAATCAGGTTTAAATCATTTTTATTTTTAACCAGCAGCCCAAACAAGTTTGTCCATGTTTAATATTTTGTCCATAAAGTATGACTCTGGATTTGGGCCCCGTACTTTGCCACCCCCGCAGCAGAAGATGTAAAATGGAAAGGCTTTTAAAATCCAACAAGGTAAACACAATTCCACCTCACACTAAGCAGATAATTCATGTGGGGAAGAGCCTTTATTTTGCTCCATTTTCCTTCCACCCTCTCTCCACTCTTAACACAGTAAACCAATTCCTTGGAGAAAAATCTCTTTAAAAACACACAAGCTACTGTAATGCAGAACAGGCTCAGAGGAACATGAACACAGAAGCCTTTCCTTTGCTTAACAAAAGAAAGCCCGTTAGTGTCAGGCATCATCATGTCTGTAAAAACTATTGTAGCCGGTTACCTACGTAGAAATTTTCTAAAAATACATATCTCAGCCTCCTCTCAAATGTATTCCTGAGTTTTGTACTTGACTCTCTGGAGATTTGTTTGTTATTCAGCACACTTGTAAAACAGTGTCTGTTAAATATGAAGAAACTGCCATTTTGCTTCTGTAATAATGCATTGCAAAATGAAAAGGTTTTAATTTTTATGAACAGTTCTGTAACAGATATTTTTCCGTGACAGACATTCTGTTGAGACCGCAGCAGAACTGGCTGAGCAGAGATGAATAACATATTTCAAAAATAGTCTTGGATTATATAAATCTTTTCCAATGTCCACCATTTGGAAACCATGGGAATTTTCTTAAAACCAAAATTACCTTCATCACCAAAACTCTTGAAATGTGATTCTAATTCACAGAATAGCTGTGAATTGTGGAGTCTTGAGCATAGTCTCAGAAATCTTCCCATAAATTGACAATCTAATGACATGAAGACTTTAATTCCATTAGAGCATAGATAATGTTTAAATGACAAATGAACAAGAAAATGTATGGAAAACAGCAGAGGGAGAGGAGCAAGAGAATCACTCAAGAATAATTCTAGTTCTGCTTCTCTGTGGTGAGAACTTTCAACACAATCTGAAACCACAGAAAACTCGCTCTCTGTAGCAACCTGTTATTTGGCTCTGAATATTGTATAAGAAAATGAACTTTACACCAAGTTATTGTTATTCATTACAATAGATTTCAGAGCATTGGAATCATGTAATAACAATGCACATGGAATGATGTTTTTTTGCTATTTGGAAAAAGTAAGTCAAAGCAAGAAAGCCAGGAATAATGAACTCTAATTTGGAAGAGATTAGAAAAATCTATGTAATTAAGATAAAACCTTTAGAAAATATTTGTCAGTAATTTGAACATATTCCCTGATTCTTTCTTGCTATCAAGGATGATCGAGAAAGATTATCTAAGAATGATGAAAATAATTTTGCTTGGGTTTGCATAGTCAGCTTATATATTTAAAGCATTTGTTTTTCTAATACATAGCATAAACTGATGCAGAATCAGAGAAATCTGAGAAATAGAAATGTACTCAGCACATTTCTTTGGCATAGGATGCATACAGGATTTTTCCTGAAGCACTTTTCTTTTTGTCAAGTTCAGTTTAAAAATTCTCTTTTGATGGCATTTCCATCATTTCCCTCAGGAAATCACTCTACTGTGTGGTGTACCATTTTGTCAGGGAACTTTTCTTATGATCAACCTATATATTTTCTGTCTTCCTTTGGCTGATTAGCTTTAGCTACCTTTCCATGGATTTCATCACTCAGCTAGCAGTATTGCAGCCTATATACTATGGTTGCTCAACTTAATATATTTCTCTTGACTAAACACCATACAAGTGTCATGAGAAGGATCAGAGTCAGGAAAACCCTTTGTATCTTCTACTTCCAGTAGTTAGAAATTTTGAGAGGTACAAACTTCTTAATTTTTCTATTTCTCCATAGTAAGCTGCCATACTCTGTATTTGGAGAAAGAGCACCTGTCCCACCTGCTTAGCAGAAAACTGGCTGAAGGGCTTAGGATGAAACTGGGCAGGACAGTGTTTTCCACATACTCAGTTTTCATAGAATCACAGGGGTTGGGAGGGACCTCTGGAGATCATCTAGTCCAACCCCCTGCCAGATCAGGGTCACCTACAGCAGGTTGCACAGGATGGCGTCCAGGCGGGTTTTGAACGTCTCCAGAGTCAGAGACTCCACCACCTCTCTGGGCAGCCTGTTCCAGGGCTCTGCCACCCTCAAAGGAAAGAAGTTCCTCCTCATATTCAGATGGAACTTCCTTTATTCAAGTTTGTGCCCATTATCTCTTGTCCTATCACTGGGCACCACTGAAAAAAGACTGGTCCCATCCTCCCGGCACCCTCCCTTTAAGTATGTCTCCAGAGCTAATAACATTCTACCCACTAATTTTGGAGAAGAGGTTTTGTTGCTGTAGGGTGCCACAACCTCTCTCCAAGTTTCCATGTTGTGAATGTAATGTTTGGGAGGCGTTACATCGGGTGTACAGGGCCTCAAGTTACAACGAAGCTGTGGAACTGTTTGTGTTTGTGACATGGCATCACTCACAAAGGCCAAAGGCACAACTTTTGATGTGCCAAGTGTCAGAGTTGACCAAAGTCAATCAAAGTGAAGAAAGGACTGAAGGAACCTCCATTCTTCTGTGCAGGAATTCAGTGGTATACTGAATTCAGATACTGAAGAGACAGGGCATACCTGTGTCACTACTGGGTGACAATGTTCTGTTCCTGCTCAAGGCTGTGGTACCAGACTGCTCAAACTAGTAGCCTGTTCTCCAAAATTAGTGGGTCAAATGTTATTAGCTCTGGAGGCATATATATGCACATATACAAACTCACTATGTCAATGCACAGCATGTTTGAGGCATCCTGGGAAAAATCTGGCACAACCATAGGTGAATTTACTGTGTATGTGCTGTAGATCTGATCTATTCAGGATGTATTTGTCTCACTGTAGAAACAGTATGGCTTTTATGCATATATGCACTGGCACGTTATATACCTGGAAATCCAGTAGATCACCACCTAAATGGGTAAAGTGAAAGGTTAAAAGCAGAAAGCTGTTGCCAAAACTGGTATGACTGGCAGATCTTTTTCCCTTCTTGTTTATTTAATCTTCATGGGCCTGATCGGTTTTGTGTGCTTCTTCTCTTGTCAAAGATTCATATGCGCACATTAGTTCTGTGAAGTGACTCTTAACATGAGCTTTCTCACCTGGATGGACGATTGCATCTCCAGCTTTAAGCTGTATCTTACTGAATCATGAACCATAATTTTACTAGAAGTTATTTATCTTGCTATGTGTCCCACAGTGAAGCAATAGCTTCTATATTTAAAAGTGGTACAAATGACCCAGGTGTTTTAAATATATTTTAGATAAAATTTATGTGCTTTACTGCTTAGCATACCACCTCTTTTAAAACTGTTTGGAAAGATGCAACGGAACATTTGATGAAGTAAGCTTTATATAAAATAAGACATTTTTTACATAGCAAGGCTAAAGATTAGGTATATGAATTGATGATTAGCATTTATGACTTCCACAGATTAAATAAAAATATAAATGTCTCCTAAGATCTGAGCAATCATCTAGAAATCTTAATAAAATGTGTCATCAGGCTCAAATTAGATTACATATAATGGGAAGCTACAGTTACGATCTTTTCCTTATATATCCAAAGAAGACATGAACAGAAGTGAAACAGCTGGAGAGAAAAATGAAATGTGTATTTTCTCTCAAGTGAAGGAATATATAAGAGGTTTCCATTTATCTATCTGTCTATCTATCATATACCAATATTAGCACCTCCAGAGATAAAGATGAAGCTTCTTTCCTGGGAGAAAGGAATATATTTTCATCCTCATAGACAGAATTTCCTTAGAAAGATGTGAAAACATTCATCAGATTTAAAATTTCAAAAAGCATGTAAAGAACTTGGAATATAATATCCCATTTTCAGTAGATTTAAGAACCATAAGCAACACAGTAACATTTTAGGTTTGGAACATTTTGAGACTAAAGGAAGAACTAATAGAGGCAGAAAAAGGAAATTTGCAAAGATGCTTTTTTTCCACATGTATAGTTCAATCCACTATTTTTGGCAATCCAGCAAAACACTTCGAATAAACATTGGAATAATATCATTATAAAGTAAAACTATTCATGTGCTTAAAATATACCAATGAGTCATGGATCTTGACCTGTAATCAAATGTATCCCCAAACTTTTAAAAAATGCAGCATCCATAGAAAGGCATCCATTCTGATGCTCTTTTTCAGTTCATTTTCAATAGCATCTATGGCCACAGGCTATTCAGTATTCTTTTTGATGTAGGAGACAGGAAAACACACCAGTACTATATTAAGAAGCAATACTGTTGATCTTAATGTTTACTTTAAAACAATGATAAATTTGTAGCAATAACAATTTCACTGTTAAAAGTATCACAACAGTAATTTTGTGTGTGTGTGTGTCCTCCTCTTTCTGTTAGGGTTCTGCTATGACATTACAATTGTTTGGTTTGTCCTTTTCTGCACAGCTGCAGGGAGACAGCCTTTCTTCTCAGTGCCTAAGGAAAGAGAGAAATGATATCCACAGATTTCATAGGTCTTACATGGTATTTTGCTAAATTATCTGCATGTTTCTCTTTTCAAAATAATAAGGCAGGAACATCCTACTTAGTTGAACTTATTTTAAAAAGTAAGCAAACAAAATAAATTACTTAAAAGATATAAGTCAGTCACAACGTAGCATACAGTTAGCAAATATATGATGACTATACTGGTAAATGTTACCAGATTGGTGCACAAGACCCTTCTTGTCTGCCTCAAGTGTCGTACACAGTGATTGAGGGAACACACACCAACTTCACATCAGACATATTAAGGTACTCTACTCTCTAAGAAATCAACCAGAAATAAAATTAAAGTGCAGATCTTAGCTTCCTTCACCATCTTTTTAGCGAGGGCAAACTCCAGAAAGTATCATGAAAACACAAATGCAAAAAGCCATGTCTCCTATCAGTGTACCATGCCAGTCGTTTACCAAGAATGAAAAGCAAAGAATTTAAGGCCTGAAGACTTCTTAAAAAGGCCTGAAAAGTTTATCATGCATGTTTTGTTTCTTAAAATCATCCTTGCTTTTTCACTTGATGAATATGAAGTCTACAGTTTCTTTTTATGGATTATGTTACTTGCAGGACCATGGGGGTGACAGAGTTGCGTTTTAAAGAATGACACTGCAAAATTCTGGTGCTGCAAATTCTAACCCAAACCGTGCTTAGACCTGCATGAAACTGAGTATGTAAGGAGTAACACTGATACCAGCATGGCTACTTTTTGTTTAAAGTAAATCATTGCACCAAATAAGGAAGACGCTATAGCATTCTCTCTATAGAACCACCATATCATCCCTTCTTTCAGAATGAGACAATGTGAAGAATGCAACAAATAAAGGGGTTTTTTTCCAACTGTTTGTTAGATATTTATGATAAAAGCTAACAAAGTTGAATTAAATAGCAATGGTCTTTAAGAAGTCTATCTGTACATTCCCTTACTTGGTTTGACAGCTTCAACTAAAAATTTTTGCTTCATTGTCCTGGTACCTCTCCTACAATTCTTGTTCATCCCAACCAAAGCTTAGGAGGGGCTAACCCGCACAACAAGATTAATATAGCCGTTTCCCTGAGGTGTGTGACACAGCATGCCATCCCCAAGAGGGGAGAGATCTACCTCTATGACATTCTGGACAAATGCTGATTCCTCTTCACTAACTTTTACCGCCCTAGCTGGGGTCTTCACTGCCTGTGCGAGAATTTACTGAATCTGTCATCCTCTAAGTGGAACACAGCCCCTCCTGCGCTGTCATGCCTCCCAAGAAAAGCATGTGTAAGATGAGACAGTGAACCACTAAAGCTCTAGGTGACTGAAGAACCAACAAGGTTGTCTGTTCTCCCATAGAAGATGTTTCTTAGTAAACTATTCCTCTCAGTAATGTCCACACTTGCTACGGTCTTGGGTGTCTCTGGAAACACTGCTCTACTTAGAAATGTCTACAGAAATGAAAAATACCCTTTCTGACCTATCTGATTTTCCTGCTGGCTTAACCTAAATGTCAAAGTAAAACCCCACTAAATTAAAACAGGAAGGAGAGCTACTACTGTTCAGACTCATCCTCATCACCTTCATCATTTTGACATAGCAAAGACCTCTTTCAAAAACAATGGTCACCAATAATCTGTCACAAAATGCCCTAGCAGGTCCCATTGCCAGGTACAAGGCACAGAAGAACATTTAAACACCCAATTAATACTTTTCTATCCAATTCTGCTCCCAAGGTCACGGCTTTAACATTATCTGTTTTTCTGTCAGAGACAGGAGTCACCCAAGCTAGTCTCTGATTTCAAATACATAAACTTGCGTACCAGGCTTTTACTTTTTTCCTTCTTCTGGAAGAAGATGAAAAACCCTCCTTTTCCTGATGCACCTTTAGTAGGCAGAAATACAGCTGAAAATTATCATACTTGCTAGTCTCAAGCTTGCCTGCAAACAGGTAGCAATCAAGATCATGAATTACATGTGACTCCCAGCTTGCCAGGCTCAGCCTCTTTCAGCATTGTGCTGTGCCACGGAAACACTGACATGAAAATGGCAAAGGATGACCTGATCACAAAAGCATTGACCCATAAACCTGTAACTTAACACATTGAAATTGAAGGAATGAGCTGGGAGGAACAGGGCTAAATATGACACTTTGTGAGATGCATCCCAGATCTTGGTCATGACTGAATCAAATTAATACTGTACCACAGCTGTGCACCACTTGTGTCATTTACCAAATAGTAAATTACTGGGGGAACAAAAATGATAAATCAGTGTATATTAAGCTGACTCTTTTTAACCATCAGACCAATGCATCTTGGTTTGGCAAATTCAGAACACATCAAGAACCTTCCTGTGGTCCTAATCTTCTGGAACAGGGGAGAGTGTGTTAGGGGTTCCTAATATCATGGCTTGAATATGGATTGAAGGTCCTGTCTGGTAGGACATTGCTTCCTACACAACCTGCTAGGCACACAAACAGCCGCCTACTAGCAAGTGCACAGTAGACTGTAATAAAATTAACCACAGGTTAATTGGTGTTTAATTTGCATTCTGGGTCTGAATTCCATGCATCTCAGACCTAGAGCTTTCTTTCAATATATCTTGATAAAAATTACATAATTTTGTCTGTTTTCTAACTAAATACATCATATGGATCAAATAAAGACCAATAAACATTAAACAACTAATAAAGAAGACCGATAATCATTTTGTGGAAGAACTGGTCCCTACATGCCCTGAGTTCTGCCTGATTCTTACTCCTTTCCTTTCTTCTCTCACACAGTTAGTACCTTCCCCTTTGACAACATACTGGAGATGCCAAACCAGAGCCAGGTTTAGGTATTTAAGATTTGCCTAAAACACCAAGTTGGCACAAATAACAGGTTTCAGACTCTGCTTCTTTGGCAAAAGTAGCAAAACAGCCTATTAATCTCTGCCTCCTACCTGCACATTCAGATAATGTCGATACGCTGTTCCTCAGCCCCTCATCAAAAACAAACATCTCTTCTAGTCCTTTAATATTAGAAAGAGAAATCACTGCTCGCTCTGTCTCTCATCCAATCTCACAGCCTCAGATGTATAGTTTTATCTTTAGCTTTAGGGAACTAAAATCCGTTAACACTGCTGAGAAGTCTTGAGCTGGCTCTGAGTCACTTCTGCCAACCTCTCTGAATTCTGTTTAGCAAGTCCCCACTGACAGTAAGCCTATTTTTTTTAGAAGCATTACAGACCCCAGAGTAGGAAGATGAAACTGCAATGATGATGTGATGCATTTAAAATAAACTTCTTTGCTCCTCCAGTCCTTTTGCTTCTTTCCTAACTTGGGTTCAAAATGTTTCTTCCCAAATTTTCCTTTGACCTGAGAGGCAAGAGGAAATGCCTGGAACTTTGAGTTGCTCATCAATGCTGCCACCAGTACCTGGGCTGCAGAAAAGTTGCTGTTGGCTTACAGCTGTTCCTACCCACAGGAAACAAACCATGGAATATATAAAACTCAGTTTCAAGGGACTAGGTAGAAAACTCTACTCACATCCCGGGTTGGTGTCACATTGTGGATTGCTGGGTGACCAGCAGGCAAGTTCCTGCATCCCAGGAGAAAGCCCCATGCCAGCACTGCAGTTTCTATAAGGAGTTAACTAGGTCTTTCAGCATTTCATCTGATCCATTCCCAGATTCCCTAGTGAGGTCCTGCTCCTACCCCAGCTGCTGTGTTGAGTCAACTGAGCACCCTCCCCGTGTGGTTAGGTACATACCTTAATACCTGTCTCCTTGTTGCCCTGATCACTCCAACCAGATCTAAATCTGGACTGAATTCTGGCCCATAAACTTTACTGTTGACTTCTCTGAGACAAAAACATAGCCACTCAAAGGTTCTCAAAGAGGTAGAGCTGAGCCAATATATCTTGGACATTTTAACATTTACATCTTTGCCTGGATCCAACCAAATCCTGTAACTAACTACAAAGGGAGGTGAGAATTAGCCATTGGCCATAAAGCTTTCAGGAAAAGGAGAAGAGACAATTGCATAGTTTTTCCATAAAATATATCTGAACAAATAGCTAGAATACTAAAAAAAGAAAAATAAAATGTTCCTCAGGTCTTCTTTATATCATACACAGAAAAGTCAAAACAAATAAAAGTGTGCAATTTTTTTTCCCCTTTAACCTGTCACCTATAAACTACAATTTTATTTTTAATCCTCTTCTGTTTAAACAGCAGACCTATTTTTATGTAGTACTTCTGTTGGCAATTTTCCTCCAAGTGCTTTGAATGTGTTCATAATAAGAGTGTTAGTTTAGTGATTGCTGCACTAATGTGATGTAAGGAATGAAAAGAATGATTCATTTCTTATTCTAAAGCCTTAAATACAAATTAACACCCAAAAAAAAGCCCCACTAATCTTCTTTTGGGGGGATTTAGATGTTACAGTATTACACAGACTACTTCAAAGCAATAAAAGAAATAACCTTAGAAAATTAAGCAAAATGAATTTTCAATTAGTTTCAGAAACCACGACAAATGCATTTTGAAAGGAAAGAGTAAAATGCAACTTTGTTCAGTATAAATTGAAATTGCCTTTTGTGCTTAATATAGTTCACTTATAATTAGCTGAAGATTTTGTTCTGGTTTGAAACAAAGTTCCATCTTGAGATTACTATGTACTGTGTACACAGAACTTTTATCAAGAAAGGCTGGTGCTGCAGGGTTTGCTTTGACAGCCTTTATCATAGCTTTATAGAAATGAAAAGTGAAAGAACACAGCTGGTTTTAACAATGGGGCATGTTCAACATTAGACCAAAACACATTAGATATTGCAAAATATTGCACATTATATTTATAGCTCCATGCAAGTTGTTGAAATTCATGCTGATGCTGCTCTAATCCAGCTTCTTAGAACAATCTGTCCCCTAATGATGGAATTAGATTTCACTTTGAGAAACTGCTTTTTAAACCGGTGGCAGAAGGGTCTTATTCAGAGCACTGATAACAAAATAATGAATTTAAGCATATTCTAAAAACACTTTGTGGTGCAACGTGAACGTCTCTCTCAGATTCTGAAACTACGTTTGCAGTGCTCTGTTTGTTATTACGCCCTACTGGTTTTGAAAATACCATTCTGAGAACCTCCTGGCATCCAGCCTTGAGGTCCTTTGAATTATGTTTATAGCAAAAACACTTAGGATGAGATTTCCCAAATATATTTAAACAGCAGGTCCAACATTAAAGCCCCACTGAAAGCTTCAGAAAGCCTACTCATTGTTTCCTTACCCTTGAAAAATCTAAATTTCATAAATTCTGCCGAGCATACACAAGGTCACTTAATTCTTGAGGTCCCCAGTCAGTGTAACACCTAAAACTTTGCAAATAGATTAATCAATCGCACATTTCTGTTTTGTTTTGGGACACAGGGACTTTCTTTAGCTACTTAGAGCACAACACACCAAAGACAGCAGAAAAGAGCATTATTTTTTCTAGCAGGCTAGTGGTTACAGGCTTCACCAAATGTTTGAGAAATTGAGAATCTAATTTCAGCTCTCCCTGTTTAGGAGACAATTTCAACACAGATCTACCTTCTATGGAAGCATTCTTAATATAATAAAAAAGAGAGAATGGCTCATAGAAGAAAGCAGCTGTATGGCACTGAATGAGAAGCTTTGAAGTAGACCAGTGCATGAGGTGGTTTAAGCAATAGTCCATAAATCACTCTGTTGGTGAAAGACTTGAGTTTAAAAGACTGATCTTTATTTTATAAACCCCTCTGGTTTATGTATTTATAAGACTGTAAGGCTGAAGTAAAAATGAAGGACTACACCTTCGCTGGTGAGAAGGGTCACTTAAGTATGAATTCCTCTCCTGAGAACTCTTGGACAATGGAAATGATGGAAATGCTAGATATAGAATATATTACATCCTCAGATAATAATTTAATTTTCTTTCTGTCCTCTGTCCTTTCCTCCCTTTCCTAGGACTTTCACAAAGCTATTAAATCCAGTGTTTTGGGACTGTCACTTCCCACTTGCCACTTTCCTAAGACGTCTGGCGATCTCAAAGGTTGGCATACCTCAATAGAAAAAAATATTCTCAGGCATCTCTCGGGAATTAGAAATGATAGGGAAGGGATTCTGAGCTGGTTGGTCTGTTTACACATAAAATAATGGCATAGAAAATTGCTACATTGTGTTCCCTTATCTGTAGATGTGTAGCTTTCAGTACTGGAAAATCACTGGAAAGTTATTTCAGTCAGTACTGGAAAACGCTTCTCTTCTTGAAGGCGTGGTTCAGTTAGACCATATCTGTTAGTAATGATCCTCCATCATCTTTAGTGGCAAGATGCAAGTGTAGTAATGCCCACCAAGCTAGCGAAACCCTCCTTCTCCCACTGCACAATAAGGGCCGGTTCCTCCTGCTGCCCCTGCAGAGGTCTCCTGAGATCAGTTCCCAGCACATCCCATCCCATGCACCATGCCATGCAAGGAGAATGCCAGCTGATCCAGGCCAAAAATATGTCATACTGTTAAACAATGTGGATGATCACATGAGAGTGCCAGAACTCAAGCCCTGAATGGTTTAGTTAATTAGTATAGATTTATCCATTGCTTACGTAAGAGATTATAGATAGGGCTGCTCCTATAGGCGAAAGCATATTGATACCTAATGTGGAACAGGTTGCTCTCTATGATGTTTGGAAGACACTGCAATCATCTGCTGCAAAATCAAACTCATTCCAGCTTGAATCTTTTGATCTCATTGTATGTGACCAAAAAAATTCAGTGAAAATAATTCTCAGTGAAAAATGGAGATAATACTCGTGTTTCTTAGTATTTTTGCTTATATTTGTAGTCAAGCTTTGAATACATTACTGTGAGCTTGACAATAAACAACAGCTGAGACTGTTAATATTTATAAATGCTGTAGAATATCTTTGTCTACCCAGTGGTGTACTGAATGTAATCTCAACATCAGAAGGCAATCCTATGTCATTAAGAATAAAATCATTAATATTTTCCATATGTAAGGAATACATTGCATTGCTGAGCTGTGGAATGCCATCTTCATGTGCTCTAGTTTGATTCTACTGATGTTAGCAACTCGGATGACCTGGCAGGCAGTCTGGTGATCCACTGTGGAAGTTCAGTCTCTTTGCAAGCATAAGTATCAGAATTCTGCTGATATAATTGGTTTGACAAAGGATTTTTAATAATGAAGTATTATATAAATATTTTAACCTATTTAGCATGAGCATCTGTACTTGTACTCAAAGAGTACAAACGCTGGGTGTAAAGTTATTTGATAGCCTGTGAAGGCATAAATAATGGATATTTAAAGCACTTCGGGCTTCAAATCAGAAATTACCGCTATTAAGATAGTCAGGATATACCTTTGGTTACATGAAATCATTAAGCATGGCCTTTTTTAATTCTTTTTAATTCCATGTTAGTGGAGGTACTGCCCTAATGGTGTCACATGAAAGCTTGAAATAATTGTAAATCTTATATTTTCCATCACCATAATTACTAGATCAATTTTGTAAATGAAGGGTAAAAGTATCATTTTGCCATTTGCTTAACTCTGCTGTGGGAAGTTGGGTGTCAAAAATAAAAAATATTAAATATGAGAAGGAGTGAAAGCTGGATATTCAGTGTAGCCAAGCCCCCTAATCACAGAATCACTTAGGTTGGAAGAGACCTTTAAGATCATCAAGTCCAACTATAGACCAACACTGCCAAAACCACCCCCTAGTTCATATCTACAGTCAGTGCCCTTTCTGCAATTTCTGGCTAATGTGTATATTTCGAGAGCTGCTCAGTAAAAATGGTAATTTGCTTATTCCATGCACTGTGTGAAGTTTGTTTACTTGTAATATATGTTATTTCTACACAGAGTAACGTCTATCTATGTGAATGACATGATACACATCTTTAATTGCATTAGTTCATCATGTGTTATTAAAGTTCCGAAGGAGGAAATGTGTTTTCACTTCTGTTGGTTTTCATTTTCTAAAGATCAATTTTTCTTGGCAGAGACGTGCTGAACTGTGTCTAATGATAATACTTCATTTAGGTGTAGTACTTCACTTTTATGGATGCAAAATCAGAGCCCTACACATCTTCATGATTGACTTGGCAGTAACAATGTTGTTGTTCTGTATAAAAAGGAACATCACTTACTGATTGTGGGAATAAAATAATTTATTTTCCTTGGTTTTGTTGGTGTTTTGGGTTTTGTCCTAACTTGCTGAACAAAACATATTGCATAATAAATTAGGCTGGTGGTAAAATTCTAAATGAATGTGTGTTGCAAATAAATTATTATATGACCTTATATCTTAGTCATATGCATCCTCTTAGAGTTTAGTTATAGATAAAACATTACATTGGCTAGTCACGTCCCACAACTACTTTTTCTGGTTTAAGCATTTATGAAGACCAAATCAAAGCATGAGGTGGAAATACAGTTAATGACTAATATCAGGAGTCTACTTAACAGAATACAAGAAATTTACATGCAACACACTGTTTATGTGATCAGATGTAAATATGATGAAGGCATTCATTTTTATAACAATATCTCGATTGGATTGGGATTTTACCCAAGGTCCTCTAGCTCTGCTTTGGAGATAACAGTACATGTCTGAAATGTTTGGGGTCTGGATAATGACATTCTATCCTAATCAAGCAAAAAGATGTTTTTGAAGTGTGACTGGTAGAATAGAGTGGAACAGTAACAGCAATTAAAAAGATTGACATGCGGAGAAATTGCAGCAACCTTTATCATACATCAGAAAGCATTCCCACAAGTTTCCTATCA
Source organism: Chionis minor (assembly GCA_013398295.1). Classification (NCBI taxonomy): domain Eukaryota; kingdom Metazoa; phylum Chordata; class Aves; order Charadriiformes; family Chionidae; genus Chionis; species Chionis minor. Next base: position 543,812 of record VZSF01002953.1, read on the forward strand.
CAGAAAATGAGGGGTATATGTGTTCTTCTGGTTTCCTAACAACTGTGTCTACAAGTGTGGCTCATGATTGGGAATGTGAAGACATGCCCACCAACAAAGGTTGTAAAACTAGTTGTCAGATATATGAAAATGTTCTCATTTAATGATACAAGAGCATATGAAGTTTGAAGCCCAAAACATCAAACAGTTATGAGTATACACAAAATATCTCAGATGCTACTGAGTGCATAATCTAACTCTCAGAACAGCATTAATTTTTATATAAAGTGTTTCATTATATAATTCATATGGAAAGAAATATGTGAAATATCAATGTATTGCAAACATAAACATAAAAGCATTGACATAGTACAAGTTTATGAACTACTTTTTTTTTACAAATCAAAGCTACAAAAGAAACAAGAAATTTAAGAAGCTGACCTCTGAATAATACTCTTTCATATTAAAATATTAGGTACTCTCGCAACAATTCTACTGAAAAAACTATTGTTACATTTTGCTGGAGATTTTTGAAACATTAACTATTTATATGAACAGAAAGCCACATACTGTTTGACAGTTACAGGTGTATAGAATTTACCGCTATGAGACAATGCCATTGATCAGTTTGCTGAAAGAACTGAATTATAATTTAGATTACTGAATATTCAAGTGTATAAATGAAGTAAATAATGCATTACAAATGCATAACTGAATCCAATAAGCCTATGAAATTCTTGCTGGTGTTCAATCTGCCTTAGCCAAACTGGAATAAATAAATAAATAAATAGATAGATAGATAGATAGATAGATAGATAGATAGATAGATAGATAGATAAATAAATAAATGGACTTTGAAGTGGGCCTTACAAGCCAACACAGGAGGCTTCCAGTTCATTAAGATACACACCCAAGACATGACTATGAAACTATAGTCTAGAAACTATAGTCTCATTTTCTGTTCCTGTGATTTCTTTTAACTTGTGTAGCACAGCCTCTATGTAGACAAAACCTCCCTGAAGTCTATATTAAATCAGTCAATTACTAATGACAGAATGAGTTTGATGGTGTTTAAAATATATCAGTTCTCTCATGTTTAATTCTGTGATGGTCATTGGTAAAACACACATAATGGAAACATTTTGCAATGAATTGTATGCCATTTCTTCATTTCTTCATCTTTTGCCTTTTTTCACTTGCAATCTACTTTTCCGATAAAAGTAACAGATTCCAAGTTTGCAAATTTTAATAGCTTGTTTGCCAGTCATAAGGAAAACATTCTTACCAGTTCTAGTGTATCACTATTTGCAAAACCATCAGATTGATGGCCTTGAAATCTGATCTTTTCCACCACCAAAGGATGGGGGTAGTAAGAAGTGGGAGAATTTGAAATTCTCCACATTCTCTTAAAATTACAATGCATTGGCAAACAATGCTTTAAAGGACAAGCTCACAGCCTTTGATTCTTGGCAATCTGTTGATTATAAGACCATTGAATTTTGGTTAAAGCCATGAAAAGTGGAACAGAGAAATCGAGTAATGTATTGCATAACAGAGTCTCAGTAGTACTGCCCATATGTGCTGGAAAGTTCAAGACCAGTGAAAAAGATAACACAAAGAAACTGTACAGATTACTTCAGTCCTTGGCTTTTCCATTAAAAATGTCTTTTATCTCTCTCTCTAAAATTTCATAGTTTGTTAATGCTTAATTAGAGCACATATAGAATAGGAAATGTTTTTTCTATTAAATATCAGCAAGCCTTCCCTGCAAACAGCAGCATGTCTGTTATTAGCTGTCCTTTGTACCACATATTAAAGAATTAATCACCATTTATGCCCTTGGTTTGCCTTTCCTACCATAGATTTTCAGACTAACATTTACTGTAACACAGAGTCCTACTGGGAAAAGAACTAAGGCTGCCTTCCTACACATTCCTCCAGCCCTACAGAACAGGATCGGTCACTGTAGAGAAAGGCTGGAATGTGCTATTATTCTATAGGCCAGAAGTTGTGTAGGCCATTTTTATTAGGTACTGTTAATAATAAGCCGTTAGTCTAATGGAGAAACAAAAGTTCTCAAACTTTTCAAAGTCAGTTGAGAAAATTTCTCGGTGAGGTATTTTGTTGTCTGTAGACAATTTTGTACCTAATGTCACAAAGATTAAACAGTATCACTAACCCCGTTGATAGGGTGGAGGATGTTTAAGTTGTAGTTTCAAAAAAACCCAAAGCAGTAAGTAGAGATAGTGAATGCCACGTCTGTGAATATTTTGGATTAAGGAGTGCTGGGTAAATTGTCCTCACTTCTCACCCCAGTTTTTTATAATGGATTTTTTTTTAATGCCTAGGTTCTTCCAGTGTATGTATACTAAAGACAGGGTCTGGTGGGGGAGACTTTGGGGGAGGGAGTAATCGTCTGTATAATCCTTGTTATTATACCTAAAGTGATAGTTGAGGGCTAGGAGCTGAAACAATATTTTATGAAAGTATCATGTTGAAGTTTTTGCAGGTTTCAAAATATTTAAATATGTAAATTTCATGAAGAGACTTCAGATTTTTTGATAGCCTAATGATTTTAAGCATCTCATTTCTAGTCAAACACTGACAAAAGATGTTCAGATTGCAGTGTGAGATGGTTTCTATGGTTACAGTTGTTTCCTAGCATTTTAGTGACATCTTTTGTGAGCATTGGCTGCTTCACTTATTTGTCACTAATGTATGTGTAGAACTATAGTTAATAGCCTTGGGCGGACAATTTTTTTTTCTCTGAATGGTGGTATTGTTTTTTAGCAGCATTTTTCAATAAGGTGACAATGCACTAGAATACTAATGGTATGTATGGTATTTTAAGATGTCAAGTTTTCAATAAAATGGTAATGAAAATTTTGCATTTCATTTAATAGCTAAATATTCATGAATTTTTCACAGCATGATCAAGTGAGCAAAAAAATAAAGAAACTGTATAATGCGTAATACTAAACATCATAAATTTAACTTCTTGTCATAGAATCTATTCAAGACTTTTTAATAAGTAGCTCTTTATAGATTTAAAACAGCTGTTACAAAGGTATATAAAACTGAAACTTTAAATTAATTTAAAATATTTTGATATATTTTGTTTATATTGTAGTGTGAATGAAACATACATTATGAATAATATCCTACATATGCAGAAAAACTGTTATGACCAAAGACTGAGCAGTTCTGTGTGATAAATGAGGGTAAACAATTATATATTCAGACACAAAGACCACTCTAAGTCAGAGAATATTTTGTTAAAAATATTTGGATTTATTTGAATTTATTTAATCACAGTGTTAAAGTGTGAATTATGATCAGCTAAGAAGAAATGGGTGCAGCATTATAATTTGTAGAGCATAGTGCTACCAATTCCTCAGCATATTAAGAGTTCGGTTCTGTTTCTATGTTAGACAGTAAGAGTTCGCTGTTTTCTTTAACAGAAGCAGAATAAGGTTATCAGGTGAGTTAATTCCCTATATATTGCCAGTGCCAGTAACCATATGTGCTATGATTTATGACGTGATTTTCCCCTTTACCGTTACTTACAAAGCTCTTTTTTTGCTGAAAGGTAGCCACTCTGTGCTGGGCAATTTTTGTCAGCCGAGTCAGTATTTTAAATGTAGATTTTTAAAATGCAAGTATAAAATGCATTATTCAGCAGCAACACAGTAAAGGAACACTGTGCTAAGGGTTGTTTCTCCTCTGCATATGAGGGAGCTTCCAATGGATTCAGTTCCAAATCATAAGAACCTGTATCATACTCTACCATCAACTCCATCACTGTTGCATTATTGCAAGGCATAATTTTCCTTACCTTTAATTTCTTTTTTTTTTTTTTAACAGGTTGGTGTGTTATTTCAAGTTATTCATTCTATATATCTTTGCCTATAAAAATAGTACCAGGAAATGTACATAAAGCATCATATCTCCCAAAAGTCACGCTTAGAATACAGACATGCTCTAGAGCAATGGAATGTACAGTCAGTTTGCTCTGTTACCAAGCTGTCAGTTGGGCTGAATTCAAGACCTAGAGCAAAATACATGAAGTAAATGGCTGGAACAACTTAGGCAAAATAAAAGCAGGGGATAGACAGACCAACTATATATGCATGTATGCGATAGAGTAATGTGCATTCTCTGTACAGGGAAGCACTAATGCCGTGAAGAAGTCAACCACCCCTGTACAGGGCATCCATTTTCCCTTCCGTGACATAGTCGAGACAGCTAAAGGGCCACAAAAAGCTAAAAGCCTCTGGTTACCTGCTGATTGCTTCTCACCAAACTGTTTGCTCCAAGCTACCCTCCAGACTCTCATTACATGCAGCTGAACTGAATTCTTTACACAGATATGGTCTGAGACCACAATGAAAAAATTGTTGCTGTAACATGATTTTATTTTGGTTTTAATATGCCTGAATAAAGAGAAAATAGTAAAAAAAAAAAAATAAAAATCAAAGCTTTAATCTAATTTAGATCCTGGCTTCCTTCCTGACCTTTGGGAAATTGCTAAATTTTTCATCTTACAGGTTTTTTTGCATATTTGTTTAGTGTCTTTTTCGGGAACTGTTATTTATTAAGATGGCTAATTGACTGAGACTTTGATTTGAGTGGTAGAATTATCCAAAGGTCTCTTGCTAATTTACTCCTAATAGCAACTGTTTCAGGTTTAACAGTAAAACAATTAGATTACATTCCTATCAAATATGTCTACTTGAGTAACTCAGAAATTCTAAACAGAGGAATTAAATTCAATACTTACAGAGAGGATTGGCTATATGTGTCTTCTTCCTTATAATTTATACATCACTATGCCAGCTTAAGCCACAGCAGAGGCTTATGCCAATTTGAAAGGACTAATGTATTGTTTGGGGTTTTTTATGTAATCCTCGTCTGATAACTTCAGCTTCTAATTTCTAACAAAAATGGAGTAAGAATGCCTCTTAATGATTATACCTGCAAGAAAAAAAAAGCTCACTTCCTACATGCTGTAAAAAGCCAGATCTTCATTAGTTATACTCTAATACTGTATGTACATGTCATTTTGATTTTCTGTTTTGCATACCAACGGAACTGACTAAACATCATAAATACCCAAAACAAACCGTACTGAACAGGATTATTGGCTGAGTGATTTTGGCTTTGACATAAATTCCTCATTAACCTCTTCATTCAAAGATTCTCTTGTTTTATAATACTCTCTCTTCACAAGTATTATCTTGGACTAGACTTATAATGCTCCATTATTGTTAAACACTTTTAACTACTCAATAACTTGCATAATGAGCGGCATGAGAAGAAACTTAAAATCTAGGGGTAAATGTAATGTAACTGGGACGCAAGTGCATTGTACTTGCATATAAGATATGCACAGTTCCATTGGTAGAAGCTTAACTATAATCTGGTAACCATGTCACTAAAGTTACTTTAAAAGAAAAAGGCTTGTCTTTTAAGAGTGGTTTAAGAAGTGTACAAACCTAAAATGAAAAATCCACCTTCCAGCAGAGGCAGCACTGTTTTGATTTTTTACATATAACATAGCAAGTGCTGTAATGAGATGAGAGTTTCTGTCTGCAGTTCAAAGCATCCCAGAAAACAAGAGATAATGGTCCATTATTGTATTAAGCATACTGCACTGTATCCCTGAGCACAAAAGTAATACCAGGTTTTTGACTGAGTAATCCTTCAGCAAGATGCATGCTGTCAAAATGTCCCTGGAAGGATTTCCTTTGTAGAAGGATATGCATATTGATAAAGTGTATGCAGAAAATATATTATTTGTGCACCTGAGAAAAAATTTAAACACGCGTGTAACCTTTCTAAAGTGCTGGGAGTTATCCTAGTCCTTTGCATTCAGATTGTACTGAGTACCATACTTAGGATATCTGTTGCTGCAGTAGTTCACAGGACATCCAGGTTGCTACTCCCAATTTATAAAATGTTGAGTACTGGAAAAGGTGAAATATTAAGCCTTGAAGTGATTTTTTTTTTGGATGTCTCAAAGCACAACCTGAGCCTGAGATAATGCACATCATATGTTCTGTAGACATAGCCTACCACATGCCACAACACGACTCCTTCTTTTAAGGTGTGTTTCTTCCAAGTGTTCTTCCTGGGAATACAGTGAAGGTTTAAATGCAATTAAACTGAAGACAAGCTTACATAAAAATTTAAGAATGGTGCCTCCTCCAAGCTGCTCTTTAGAGACAGAAATCTTTCTTGAGAACTTATATTAAAGCTTCACATCAGACAAATTAAGTTTTTGTCTCTGCAAAGATCAATCAGCTGTTCCAGCTCATCATAGTTATTAGAGGAGCAGGTGGCATGTAGTGGTGCCTAAAGATCAAAGAAACCCCGAAGTGCTGAAGCTGCACTTTTTAAGCACTCTGATCAAGAAACAGGCCTTCTGTGTTGTCCATTTGCTATGTCTTCCGAGGTGTATCTAAGGTACCACCACACCAGAGGCCGGCATGGAGCAGCAGTGGCTGCTGCCCGCTGTGGGACAGGCAGCCAGGCACAGACAGTCACACAGGGACAGGGCTGTGCCTCACCAGCCAGATCCCAGCCCCGCAGGACCAGAGCGGGGTGCTGGAGGCCACATCACCAGGTAAATGGCCCAAGGCCAAGCCGGGAAGTTGACGTGCTGGCGAGGACCAGGGCTGGTGAGGGTGACTTGGGCCAGGCACAGCACAGTGTCTCCTGGGTAGGCCCAGGCCTCCAGCAGCCCAGCACCACAGCTCAGGCCCAGAGTGAAGGTACAGGCCTCAGATCAAATGGAGCCCATGGGCGGAGGGTGCAGCGGCCAGGTGAGTCTACTCAGGGCCATTAAGGCCTGTTATAGTGTGCTCAGGACCCTGATAGAGGCTTCTACTCTTGTCTGCAGTGGCTGAGCATTCAAAAGTGTGTCACGTCATGTGCTGGCTAACAGCGTCCTGGCTTGTGTCAGCAGTAGTGTGGCTAGCAGGACCAGGGAAGCGATCATCCTCCTATGCTCAGTTATGGTGAGGTCCCACCTCGAATACAGTGTTCAGTTTTGGACCCCTCACTACAAGAAAGACGTTGAGATGCTGGAGTGTGTCTAGGGAAGGGCAACAAAGCTGGTGAGAGGTCTGGAGAACAAGTCCTGTCAGGAGCAGCTGAGGGAGCTGGGGTTGTTTAGCCTGGTGAGGAGAAGGCTGAGGGGGAGACCTTATTGCTCTCTACAACTAACTGAAAGGAGGTTGTAGAGAGGTGAGGGTCAATTCTCTACTCCCAAGTAACAAGTGATAAGACAAGAGGAAATGGTCTCAATTTGCGCCAGGGTAGGTTTAGGTTGGATATTAGGAAAAATTTCTTCACAGAAAGGGTTGTCCAGCACTGGAACAGGTTACGCACAGCAGTGGTGAAGTCCCTATCCTTGGAGATATTTAAAAGACGGGCAGATGTGGTGCTGAGGGACATGGTTTAGTGGTGGCTTTGACAGTGTGGGGTTTATGGTTGCACTCGGTGGTCTTAAAGGTCTCTTCCAACCTAGGTGATTCTATGCTGGTCCCTATGTACAGCAAGAATTCAGACTGCTGTCTTTTAAGACTGGCTAAAAACAACCCTCAAATTACACATGACCTCAGTAGAAAAAAGGAATTCGCATGCACGCAGTGTAAGATTGAACATTTGAATGGTCTATGTACATGAAACTCCCCATCTTCCATGTCACAAAATATCTTGCAACCCCAGAAATATTATTACAGGAATTCCAGTCGCAGTAGTATTAGGCATGAACTCTGTGCTATACAAAATGTAAAGTAAAAAGTGTGTTTATAATGTCTTCCAAAACATTTTATTTTCATACTTTTATTCACCGTACCTGCACTTTGGTCATAGAATAATTTTCACAAATCTGTATTTCTTTATATACACTGTCTTTTTTAGGAACAACAGCAGCTCTTTTTACCTGAAGCAATGTCCTTTCCTTTTCAGCAATAATATCTTGTATTTTATAAATATTTATGACAATAACTTTTGTACTATCAAGACTGCTGGTAGACAGCCTGTGGAATTTTGTAAGATGCCAGTGATACCTGATAGTATGGTCAGTGCTTAAAAAAGATTGGAGATTAGTCAAAAAATCTTGGAATAAACTATGGAAAATCATGAAATCTTTCTAGAAAGTTGCCTTCTCAAATGTGCTGCAAGTCCTGTTTCTGCCAAGGGTTATTTTTACAAGGCAGCTCTCTACTAATGGAGAGGCCCTCCATGATGCTGTGCCTGCTACTGACTGCTAAGGGGGCAAGGGGGGGGGGGAGTTCCTATTCACTATTCATAGTAAATTTTGAGTTGGTTTTCTGCCTATGAAACTGAAGACTAACAGTCTCTGGAGCCAAGTATAGTCTCTTTGTTGAGTAGAAATAAAGCCTACAGGAGAGGATGGATGTGCTCAGCGTCCCAGCAAGTGGCTTGAGATGAAGTGATATTGGCAGGATTCAGACTGAAATTATTACAAAACATGAATGCCACATGTGCAACTGCTGCCTGGCTGTTTCTGTGCTTCTCTCCTTTTGTTAAAAAGTGCTATCTTAAAAAAATAGTAATAACCTTGATCTTGTGCCATTGCTATCTGAAAATTGCAGGGTCTTATAGATCCCAGAATGAAGGATCAAGGGGGAAAATGATTGTTCTGCCAAACATGAAGCTTTTGTGATGACAGTGTTGTGTATTGCTTCCACAGAACAAGCCTCCCATTTAGCTTAGCTTGTAAACTAGCCTTACCTAGAAGTTTGGTGACATGCTGTCTCCTTCCCAAAACAATCTGAGAAACTATTAACAATGGTTATTATCCACGTCTGGCAGTTATTAATAGTAGATTGGCATATTTTCAGTTTTATTCATTTGGGTTGTGCTAATACAAATTTATATGGGATTTTCTTTAGGTTAGATAATCACACTAGGTTTTGTGCCATTAAAAAGAAGAAAAGCACTCTCTCAAGCCAGTTACAGGCAGGCTCCCTCAATCCTGCCAATACTTCTCAATCCTAGTTGTGCTATCCCTTTTAGTCAGTCCTGGGTTTGTCAACAACAAATCATGCCAGCTGAGTAGTGGTTTTGTGATAAGAACAGTTGGAAATTAGTATGAGATCATTTTCACCTTAGAAAGAGTTTGAATCCAGTTTCAAAAGTGAAAAGCTGGTATTTACATCATTGTCTCTTGTTTCCCTTTTGTGAAATAAGGTCAGGGTCTTCTAACCATAATCTTCATTATTCACAATATCACACGTCATACTATTTTTGTTAGTACATGAGTAAGATCATTATAAGCATGTTAATCTCAGAGTCATGAAACCAAAACTAAATTCGTGACTTTGCCAAAAATATTTTAGTAGCAGTGCAGGTGAGAGAAGATGAAAATATCTCGGTAGATATACTATGGTCTGAAATTAGAAGCAAGGACATTACTGAAGCTGAATTGCATTCCTTGATCCAATGAATAGGATTCATTACTAAACTGGCATCATTATTGAAGCCCAATTGCATTTCTTAATCCTGATACCCTTCAGAAGAAAGAACAGCTACTATTATTTCTTTGGTAATGTTACTCATTTTGGAATTACTGCCTATGCATCCTTGCAAAATCTCAGTTATGATCACACACTCAGGCATGACCCTCTAATAAACTCACTGTTCTAGGACAAGCCTGGTAATTGTTCTAGAAAATGCATTTTCTTGGCATTGCTCCAGAAAGCCAGGGATTTGGAACTTGGCCTCTCAGTCCAACCCATTTAACATCCTATTCCTTCTAATGTAGTAATATCCTTCAACAGATCATGACAAATATGAGCACTGACGCTCCTGTGTTAATGAATTAGATTTCAGTGTCTGTTTCCCCACCATTTTGTGTTCTTAATCTTGCTTAGTCTTTTCTCTCTGAAGATGGCTTATCTTTGAGCCCACTCTTTTTTGAGTTATGCCTTCCTCATAGCTACCAGATGGAATAATTTTGGTAGCCAGATTCTCTTTAATACGTTCTTTCCGTTTCTTGGCTTAGGCAAAATATAGCCAGTCTCAGTCTTCAGTATAGTGCTATGCAGGCACTGTACCCAGCTACTGTCTATAAATGGTTAATATAATCTGAAGAAGCTTATTTCTGTGATTCTGTCCCTTCATATATTGGTTTAACCAATATGACAGTATATTGCTTTGATTCTTAATCACCAAAATTCAGGATGAGTTTTAGACTGTTAATTTTCAAATGCTACGGAATCTTTAATTGAATACAAAATACTTGGGTTTTTAGCCTGTCATTTGTGAGGGGAAAAAAAGGACAGGATTACCGACATTACCACCGAAAGTCTAGGGTAGCATTTTTCACCTTTATTCTTGTGAAGTGGGGAGAATATATTTTTCTAATTTTTAAATCCTGAACTTAGAGCAATGAATGTCATCATGCTGACACGAATAAGGTATTTACTAAATTAATTAATTTAGCTTTTATACAGTATAAGGAACTAAGAATCACATTCTGTCTTTTTCTCTAAAATTTATGGGTGCTTTACAAGCACATATTGAAAATAAAAGTTAGAACACTGTTGAGTTTCTGGCTGCTCTTTGATGATCATCCTAATTTTTCTTCATCTGTGGAGGGTTGACCCTGTCTGGATGCCAAGGGTCCCACAAAGCCTCACTATTACTCCCCTCCTCAGCTGGACAAGGAGAGATAAGGACAGGGAGAGGTCACTCACCAATTACCGTCACAGGCAAAATAGATTCAGCTTCAGGAACATTAATTTCATTTCTTACCAATCCAATCAGAGGAGGGTAGTGAGAAATCAAAACTAAATCTTAAAACTCCTTCCCCCCCACCCCTCCCTTCTTCCTGGGCTCAGCTTCACTCCTGATGTTCTCTACCCCCTCCCCCTCCAGTGACACAAGGGGACAGGGAATGGGGGTTGTGGTCAGTTCATCACACTTTCTTTCTGCCACTCCTTTCTTCTCAGGGGGAGGAATCCTCACACTCTTGCCCTGCTCCAGTGTGGGGTTTCTCCCCCAGGAGACAGTTCTCCACAAATGTCTCCAGCATGGGTCACAAGTCCTGCCAGCTAACCTGCTCCAGCATGGGCTCCTCTCTCAATGGGGCCACAGGTCCTACCAGGAGCCTTCTCCAGTATAGGCTTCCCATGATGACAGCCTCCTTCGGGTGCATCCACCTGCTCAGGCATAGGGCCTCTACAGGCAGCTATCTGCTTAACCGTTAACCTCCATGGGTTGCAGGGGGACAACTTGCCTCACCATGGTCTTCACCACAAGTGCCTGGAGTACCTCCTCCCCTTCCTTCTTCACTGACCTTGGTGTCTGCAGAGTTGTTTCTCTCGCTCCTCTCTCCTCATTGCTGTCATGCAGGGGTTTTTTCCGTTCTTAAGTACGTTATCCCAGGGGCGCTACCACCATTGCTGATGGGCTTGGCCTTGGCCAGCAGTGAGTCCACATCTTGGAGCTGGTTTACACTGGCTGTATTGGACATAGGGGAAGCTTCTAGCAGCTTCTCGCAGAAGCAACCCCTGTAGCCTCCCTGCTACCAAAGCCTTGACACACAAACCCAATATATCATCTTTAAAGACCTTGACCAATCTAGAGCAAGTTTAGAGAGACATGTTGGAGGTTTATAGTTTTCTTCATGTGTTAGACCTGCTTTGGATTAAGCTTCTTTGTGTATTTACAAAATCTATGTTTAGAGGAAAATTTTGTTGACAGCTTTCTATTGGAAATTTTTGTTAGTAAGAACTTTCTTTTTCCTTCCTTTCCTCTAATATATTAATTTCAACTTGCTTTTTAATACTTCTATGATTTTGGAAATTATAATCTGAAATATATTGGACTGTGTTATTTTACTGGCTATGTAACTTAGAAGTTGGATCTGACTTCAAAGTTGACCCTGCTTTGAGCATACAATTGCAATAGATGGCCTCCAGAGAGCCCTTCTAAACCGGATTATTTTATGATTCTGAGCATGCTTGTTTACTATGAAAGGAGATATCTTCTGACAAAATAAACTTTAAATGGTCTCAAATTTCTCGTTCAAATTTTCTAAGTCTAAAAATTCTGGTTCTGTGCTCAAAATTTGGGTGATACTTAATAACTGTATAATGCATAATACTCAGTAGTAAATATAATCTTAGGTTACAATTAATGAGATGCTGACATTACAGTGCACTTAATTTTCACAAACGCTTTTTCCTTCTGACCAAGTTTAAGATTTTAGAATCTTGTAACCCTGTATGGGAAAGATCAAAGTTCTTGCTGATTTCTGTCTTGTGTAACTGATTGTATAGTGACTTTATGATAAGGATAGGTTCCTTTCAGATATAAGATTTGCCAAGAAGGTTTTATGCAGTGAATCTTGAATACCTGCGTATTCACAGAAAACACACCCAGTAGGAATGCAAATACAGATAAACCAAATTAATGTTTAAAATGTTGCTAAATATTCTCAGGCATGTATGCTCTCCTTATTCTATTTGTGTAAATTAAGAATCACCTTGATATTCCCAGCAAGATGTCAATTTTAGCTCTTCATAGTATATATACTGCAGATGACTGGTTATGATAAGGATAGCATTTTATCAGAGTGTAGGAGTAAAAACGGTTATATTATACTGGACCATTTATTTCTTTTTAGCTAACACTTCCCTGTAAGACACTTACATCACTGAATTCTATATTAAGGTGACTGAGTGACAGTTTAAATTTTAAAGAAAATTTTATAAACTGTACAAAGGATTTTTGTTGTTGTTTTCTTACGCGCTTATGGTTTGTCCTAACAGCATTCAAATTCAAGAGAAGCTGTTACTGTCGTCCTCTCAAACTGCAAGCATGGATTCTATTTTTTTGAGGAAGATGACTCATTTTCCAACAGCCTTAGATTACAAATCCATATCTTCTGAGAAACTGTAGTCTATGTGTATATTGTACACAGTGGCCATGTATTGTTCTTTAAAACAGTTAGAAACATAAAATTACTCCATGGTGGAGTCCAGTACAGTTCCTTCAAAATTTAGGTCAGACTTTGAACTGGTATCTGTAAAACTTTTCTTATGGGGACGTAAGGTCTGTGACAGCTGATGCATAGATTACTGCACATTTTTCTTGGCACAGAAAGATCCGTCATCATCTACTTCATAATAGCCTCTTTGTAATTTGCAATGTTTTGATTTTAACCTTCTTCTCTATCTTCAAGATATACATTTTTTCAAAAAATATGCATGCTTTGAAAATATAGCTCACTTAATTGAGAGATCTCCAGTCTAAGTTATTGAAAGTTTTTCAACTTGGATATTGCGTCAGTGTTTTCTACCAATCACCTTTCAAAAACGACAAAATTTGTTTTGTATTTGTGTCTTTTTAAACCAAAGTGACAAATTATAAAGCATGACAGGTCTCAGAACCTGATAGTCCCATTCGTGGGAACAGTGGCAAGAACTATTCTGCTATGTATTGTAGTAAATAATCTTCTGATTTCATTTAAATTCTGCCTGTGTATTTCAGTGCAGCATTTTTCAGGGGTTGTGGTAGGAATGTCTTTAGGGAGCATCTAGACTCCTTTTTTTTAATCTTATTTGACGAAATAGCTGAGTATATGAAAGCTACTGTAATTGTAATGGTTTTTTCCATTTAGTGGAAGTCTGTAAAAAGTCTGACATTTTCTGCAGTATATTATTATTCTTCATCATGTAGATTCGGTAAATTTGTTGTTACAGGACTATTCCAGAATCTATTGATAATGCTGGTAATGCTTCTTTCTCTGAAGACAGAAAAGAACATTTAATCGTGTATTTAAAAGAAACTTCCAATAAATAATTTCATGGTCTGTAAAAGCACCATATTAAGGAAGAAAGGAATAAAGATCAACCAATTTGAAACTTTTACCATGAAAGTTGGCATGGAGTGTTCACTAATTCTGTTTAATACTGCAGAGAGTTGTGCTTAGAAAATCAGTTTGCATTAACATTTTTCGTATTACAAAATAATTGTTTATCATATGCATAAAGATATCATGTCACATGCAAAATTTTTTTTCATATCTTTATGCATGTCAGTTTATTGTTGCAATTTTGATTCACCTCCACCATCAGAAGGAGAAAATGCTTTTGCCAAATGGTGGCCAGTTTACTTTGTGGGATTTTTTTCATCAAACACTTCCAGATAACACACAGTAGGATAGGTTATTAAAGTATAGATGGTTGATTAAAGTATTTTTATGTATGCTTTTTATTTTTTGACTCACCCATATGATAATTTTTCTGTTCTCCACGGTGATGCCATACAATCAGTGTTATGATTTTTCAGCAGTATTGTTGCTATAAGTAAAAGACAGCTACGGTCATCCATTCCAGGCCAGTCCGTAAGAAGAAACAAGGCAAACTCTATTACCTTCACTTACTCTCTGCTATAAGGATTTTCTCTTATTCGAAGGTTGACTAATCCGTTACACCTTACAGTCATTCAAATAAAGATATTTCATTATACGCCAGTCTATAAATTCAGTAGTTAACAGACTGAAACACTACTAGTTTTATTCTGAATACTTTATTATTCTTCACTGATTGCTTCTTCCACTACCATTAGCTATTTTTCTGCTCATTCTTTAACCACAAAGTACTTCACAGAAGATTTTATTGATGTCAGTTTACCCATGTTTACCCAGCATTGTTCTCAGAGAAATGAAAATTACATAATGATCTACATGTTAACAGCTGCTTAGGCAGTTACGTTACTGTCTCCTAACTTGAACTGCAGTAATTCCTGCAGATCAGTGGTAAGATCTGGTCACAAAATATAATACTAATACTGTACGAGCAACATCCTGACATGATTATTCCAGTTCAATATCTATGATTTTTCTTTTTGCATTAAGTTAAAAAATCGTTGAAATAAAACTGTGTATTACATCTTTTGCTTTCATTTTTCCCACCAAAAGTAAAGGTCATTTATTTAAAACCCAATATAATAAGTATCTTTTAAAAGCAAACAAATATTTTAGCCTTCAATGGGCAGTTTTGCAAAGTCTGAAGTAGGTGTAAATAAGAAACTGGACTGATTCAAAGATTAAATAGGTTCAGCAAATGCTTGGGACATTAGAAATTAGTTTAACTATGGGAAACGTCCTTGGAAGTAAAGATCTTCAGATAAATGTATTGTATGTAATACATTTGATAATGATAAATGATTATGTATGTAAGACTATACTGGTGACTGGAACCAAATAAGAAACAGCACATTTTCAGCCCAGCAACTCAGCCCAGCAGGCTTTCTAGAAAGTGATATTGCTATTATGGACTGGCAGAAATGCATTAAATACTTTTCTCAAAGTTCAGGTAGCATGGATATTGCACTTTTGAGTCTGTTTTCCCATAAAGAGCTGTCTGGTAGAAAGGATGGTGTTTCAAGGATACTCTGTCTTGCACTGTGAAAATAGTAGTGACAGTACTTCCCTTATTATGTCATTATAACAGATAACTGATGAGCATTATTGCAGCTTGAAGACTCACATGTTCACATCAAAATGTTCTTTGTATTTTTGTTTGAGAAAATTGTTCAGTATTTGTGTATTGATGGTCATAAACTGTACATTTTTAATTGCTACATTTGAAAGATTTTTAGAAAAGAGGACCTAAAATTGGACTTTTCAGGTATTTGTTTGAATCATTTTTGCATTATATTTTGCCTGTTTAGTTGATAATGTAAAAAACTGAAAGATAGTACTTACTATTTCATACTTATTTTCGAAAAATTTTGAAATGCCACAATGTTCTGTAGTAGAAAATACCTTAGAAATGTACTAAGTAGGACAGTAGATACTAGTAGGAACAATAGGACAATAGATACTGGTTCCCAATAGGGGAAGAAGCTGCCCTAACATGAATGGAAAAACAAAGAGGTAAAAAAATTCATGGCTTGTGAAAGAAGTATGCCAATCACAGTGTACTGTGACTGAGTAGGGGATGAATTACAGCTCTGGTTAGTTCTTCTGTCTGTTCAGCTCATTAAATCTGCACCTAATAAAGGTGCAGTACAATAAAGAGACCTGATTTTCAGAATTTTCTGAAAATTTGGCCTATTATAAGAAATATCAACCTCCGTTTGAAAAAAAAGACATTAAACATTTAAAGATTAAACATCTTGGCTTTTTTGAGCCTAAAAAGAAAGTTAAGCCAAAATATTAATAAATTTTAAGAGGACATTATTTGTGATCTCAGTACTTAATCTCCATTCTTTCTTGGCTGGTGATTTGCATGCCTCAAGTCAAATTGGCTGTGTAAATTAGCAGTATGAGAAAAACTATACTAATGTCTCAGGAGCTGCCATTGACAAATGAGTCTTCCTAAGGCTCGTTTGAAAGTTATGTGGCCAAATACTGGCTTTGGCATCAGTTGTTGAAAAGAGATGCTGTCCTCTTTCAAATGCTTGTGAAAGCAATGCAGTCAAGTACAGGCAAAGTACAGAAAAATTAATACTTTGAAAATTCTAATTTAGCATCTAAAAGTTACATACAATGACACTAAAGCAAACCTTACGTCTTTCTAGTGGCATACTAAGAAAGATGGGAAACTCCTTATGTGCCTCGATTCACTTTGGAATAGCAAATACTGTAATGCCATAATGATGGTTATTTGGGCTGAAATATTTGCTGTTAGGGTCCCTAAATGGTGTTTGGAAGTACATCTTTGTAGTAATTTTACACATGAGCGAGATTTGCAAACTCCTAAACTTAACTTAGATTGAAGATAAACTGTGGTATTTAAAAGGTGTGGCAAACATAAAATGAGAGACAGTATTTGAGGGCAACAGTGAGAAGTGAGAGTGAGAAATTAATGAGAAACTGAAGACTGTTGCTTTGTGGATTTATTAAGCACCAATTTTATGTGGGCATACTTAGCATTCATTGTTTATTTTCTGAATTCTTTTTTTTCTAGTGCCTGTTTAAATAATAATTGTTTTTATAACCGCATATCAAAACTATATAAATACCTGTAACAGCCTGATTTATATTAAGAAATTTCAGAATAGCCTATCCAGTATTATTACAAAAATTTTAAGTATGATTCTCTTCTTTAGATAAAGTCTTTTGCCTGAGCAAACAGTTATTTTTCTCAATCATTATACAGTCATGTTCTCTTTGGTACTGATACTCTGAAATTCAAAGAAATCTGCAGGTTTCCATTCCAGTTATCATGAATGCTACCATAGAAAAAATGGGGATGAAAAAATAATTTAAAAAAATATATAATTTTTTAGGCTACTATTTGAATGAACCTGGAAATGCTTTAACCTTGCATCAGCAAAATGTACTAGTGAAATAACTTCATTATTTGTAAGACTACATGTATTTGGCATTGATAATATGAGTGTTATATCTACATTAGATGCATTAGTCTACTAATTATATGTTTCTATTTTATCTAAACTATAAACATACCTCAATCCCTCTCTAATGAACAGAACAGCCTTTGGGATACCTGATGCTGTTATTACAGCAGTGTCAAGTTCTAAAGTTTTACAGTTTTCCTCTGCAGCTGAAGTCCCTTAATTTTAAGGATTTCAAAAGCAAGTGTTCAAAAGCGAGTGAATTCAAACATACATGTAATAGGGTTTAATAAAAAGCCTGAATTTTGCAAGTTGTTGAACATATTTTTCTTTCTAAAAGTCCGCATAGACAGTGGGACTAAAGGTTGGTGGGCAGGATCCTGTTACAAACAGACAGTTCAGATTTGCTATTTTTGAAGTACCATGAGCTATATTAACTCTCATCAGATAAATCTAAAATAGTCCCACTTTGTGTTATTATCTATGATTCATATTTAATAGCACAGTAGGTGTAGTTAATTTTAATCAGAAAACATAATTTATTAAAACAAATTAAATATAACAAAAATATATCACCACAATAAATCTCAGTGGTCCTGTATTCAGAATAATGAAATGCGTATCTGTATATAGCATGGAGGCTGCGTAGGCACACGTTTCCATGTAAATAAAATTATTGATGTCACTAAATATTTTTTTTTAATTGGTTTCTACAAACAAATTTAGTTTTTAGACTTCCTCTTTATTTGAGAAGTGAGAAAACTTACTAGAAATTCTAAGGCAGCTCAAACCTTTTAAAAGTATATCACCAGAGGGGGTTTTTTCTAATAATTAATGTGAAATTATAGGAAATACTATTTTCTATCACTTTCCTTTGCAGCACATGAATTGCTCTCACAATGGCTCCTAAATCCACAAAGCCTAGTAACTATTTGGGAGTGTGACCTGAGCTTTTACATACACTTTATTAAATCTACATGCACAAATATCATATAGTAAGCCTTGGAATTTTCAGAGTCTTAGCATGTAAATTCCTTTTTAAATATTTAAACAAGTGAGATTAGCTGAGGCTCTGTCCTCAAGCTGCTTTCACTAACTAAACAGTTTCATATATGGCTTTTCTGGAATAGCAGTACAGAATCTAATAGCAATTGCCTCGTTTTGATATTAAGTCATAAGCACTCAGAATGCTTTGAACTATTTCCATCAGAGGAGAGAAATTATTTGATAGAGATTGTTCATTTACAAAGAATTTACAAAATCTTCTTTCTATGAAAACAGCAGGAATCAAGCAACTGGAGACAATTTGTCTTCTCACATTTCTCAGTACTTTCCCAGAATTCCTCTCCTCAGAGACATTTCCACTCTTTCTTTTGCTTCAGAGGCATTTTACTTTTATGTCTCTATGGCATTTTGACTGTTTCTCCAACTTTATTTGTCTTTTCCTGGGGATCTGTACAGAGATACATCCATATCCACTTACTAGCATCAAAGAAACTCCTTACTCTTCAGTGTCTAAGCAGACTTATATTTCCGTGAGGTATCAATTTTTTTATGTTTCTTGTTCAAAAAAGAAGTAGTAACAGCTTGCTACATCTATCCTGAATAAAGAGTGACTGTCAGCTTTATCATACTAATTCTCTCTCCCAAAGAAAGCCTTATGTGTTGTCTGGGGATGAACTGTATACATAGTTATTTTAAAAACTGTTGAGATGATAAAATGCATTTCACATAGACTTCCTAGCCAAAATTAAATGTGTACACAAAGGTCTTAAAGAAGTACAGTGCTTAAGTTGTTATATTCCTCCACTGATGAGCTATGTGAAGAATTTTAACCTATAGTCAAGGTCTATACCAGCTTTTGAAAGAGTTTTATTCACATTCCTCCTAATCATTTTTTGTTGCCTGGTCTGACAGAAAGGGATCACCAATAATGCATTGTGTTTGCCAGCAGATCCCGAGAGACTCTGCTTAGAATGTCACAGTAAGCAAGACAATGAAGAGTGGACATAGAAGAGTGCCTGCTATTTGCAGGGATCATAACCTGTAATATACAGCTTCAACATTGAGATAGACTGCAGTAAGCCTGAAGGATTTCTGATGCTTTAACAAAAACTTTAAATGATTCCAAGGGCTTGAGATCTCTAGCTTTGAACAACTGATTGGTTAACAAGCAAAAGTTACTCTTTTTCCCTGAAACAGTGTGACAAATTGCTACATATTTTGTCAGCGTCTTTTGTCTAGAGCAGTGAAGTTCACAACTGTTAAGAAGATTCCTTAACTGAGTAGATAACAAAGGGCAGAATAATTTCTTTCTCATTCACTCTTTGTGTCCTAACTAAATTTCAGACATAATCCAGTGAAGACCAGTAATTCACAAAATTCCTGAAAATATGAATCAGAGAGAAAGAAAACAAGGTTAATTAGCAGAAAAAAAGATGAAGGAAATTATTTGTGTAATTTGTGAGTCACTGTGCTGTACCAGCCATTGTGAAAACTATACCACATACCGTGCAATTAACAATTTTCTCTGTCTGGCCACCAAGATAAGCAGACATGTAACAGGCTGATCAATTTATTATAACAGGTCTTTTTAGACTACACTAATTGCAGAAAAGATTGATTGCAGAAAAAATCATGGAGAACATTGTGGATGACGTTAAAATATAGATGCTACACATGCTAGCATTTTCCCCAAGTCTTTATTCAGGATGAATGTTGCCTATCTCTCAGTGTAGGGGACCCCATGGGCAACCATTAAAAGAGCATTGAGCAGGCTCTCAGAATTTTCCAGATAGACCATGTCAGTAAATTTTGCCTGATTTTCAGGGCATTTGTGTCATTTTCAGGCTGCCAAAGGCAAGTGTAAACTGGCTTGAAGTGCCATTATTCATCCACTTTCTGATCAAGAAAGAAACAAGGGTCCTGCACTTGGGTCACAACAACCCCATGCAACCCTACAGGCTTGGGGAAGAGTGGCTGGAAAGCTGCCTGGTGGAAAACGACCCAGGGGTGTTGGTCAACAGTTGTCTGAATATAAGCCAGAGATCTGCCCAACTGGCCAAGAAGGCCAACAGCATCCTGGCCTGTATCAGACGTAGTGTGGTCAGCAGGACTAGGGAAGTGACTGTCCCCCTGTATTGGGCACTGGTGAGGCTGCACCTCAAATGCTGTGTTCAGTTTTGCGCCCCTTGCTACAAGCAAGACATTGAGATGCTGGAGCATGTCCAAAGAAAGGCAATGAAGCTGTTGAAGGATCTAGAGAACAAGTCTTACGAGAAGTAGCTGAGCAGTTGTTTAGCCTGGAGAAAATGAGGCTGAGGGGAGACCCTATTGCTCTCTACAACTACCTGAAAGGAGGTTGTAGAGGGGTGGGGGTCAGTCTCTTCTTCGAAGTAACAAGCAACAGGACAGGATATTAGGAAAAATTTCTTCGCTGAAAGAGTTCTCAAGCATTGGAACAGGCTGCCCAGGGAAGTGGCTCAATCGCCATTCCTGGAGTTATTTAAAAGACAGGTAGATGTGATGCTTAGGGACATGGTTTAGTGGTGGACTTGGCAGTGCTAGGTTAATGGTTGGTCTCAATGATCTTCAAGGTCTTTTCCAACCTAAACAATCCTATGATTTTATGAAACCACATTTTATTATTAGACTACATGGACTCATTCCTTAATAGACTAGTTTTGGTGTGTTCACAGCACATAATTCCTGCTTGTGCACTGAAGTATTTGTAACCCTCTCTGTTTCCCAGTACTGTAACTGAGAGTATTGCACTCATGAACTGAACCTCACTTCTTGTGCAGCTGAGAGATAATCATGCAGAACAGTATCTGTTGCAGCAGGACAGAGACCTACTGAGTTGTAGTCTGTAACAGGGTCAGTCAGAGCTTTCTTCCTTCTATACGCATTGAAGCCTTTCTCGCTCAGTTTGTGATCCACAAAATCTGCATAAACATGAAATTAGGGGTTTTACATGTCTGTAAAGAAAATTCAAGACCTCAGTATATGGTATTGATTATATAATATATAGTACTCTTCCTTCTGGTTCCTTACAGGTGTAACCTTGCCTTGGTATCTTACTGTCAGTTACTGAAATGCTAGACATGCCACCTTGTGAATGATATTTAGAAAAATCTTACAGTCATTAAGTGTCCCATGAATTTTTTAGTAGAGCATCCATTTTGGATGAAGGTCAGGTGGAATTTTGCCTGGCTCACAGTTCTTTTGTATGATAAATTATTCTTCATAATATCCAGTCTTAAATTATCATGTAGTTTACTCAGCACTTCTTGAAACTGCTGTATTTCACACTAGTCTCTGTAAGGTAGCAGGTTACAGATACTGATAGGGATAACTGATCCTTGTTATCTTTTATATGACTACTACCTTTCCTAGCTTTTCCAAATTATAAATTCCTTAGTTTCTAAAATAATAGCTATGGGGTTCTTCTGCTAAGATATTATTATTATTTGGTTTTAAGGCTATTTTGAATTATGCTCTAGATAAATTAATCTGCATTCTGATCTTGTTTATGTGAGTTCATATGCTCATGCCCTTTAGAAAGAGGACATTGTGCACACTTTCAAATGTGTGACGTGTGTGAGAAGGCACAGAAGCCAAGCAACAATGAGGTAAAATGAAGAGAATAGACTTCTTAGCATTGCAAGTACCATCTGTTCTGTAGAAACGCATCCTCTGTGTTGGCATTGCCACAGTGGTATGACATGTGTTATTACTTTTAATCATACTTTGTGCTGAAGAAAAGTCTGGTTACATGACAGATTCAGAGGTTGCAGACTCCCTCAGAGTTAGTGCCTAGAAATCCAAGACTGCTTAGAGTGTTCAGTATTTTTGTTTCTGAAATAGAATGACCTGCGTAAAATTATGCCACCGGGGACCAAGCTCTGAGAGCACATATTATGACATTTGTATATGAGATGAAGAAAGTAGACGGTATTTACATGAAAAAGATGACGTTTTCATGATATTCTGGAAAATTATATGCTGAAGAATTTGTCATCATTTTCATAGGGTAAAATTGTGAGGTATTACAGGATAATACTAGACAGAAAAAATGATGGATGGTTTTCTGTCCTCACTCAGACTTTTTTGCCAGATTTACTAATAATAACAACGCTTTGTTTATCAAAACAAGGAAACAGTTGAAAGCCATTAGGTAAACCAGCCCTTACTGTGACATCTGTTGGGATGTCCTTGCATATGTAAGAAGGGGAAAACTTACAGACTTAAACAATGTTCTTTATGCATCATAATAACTTTGTTTGTGTCATACACAAAAACAGGTGTCCAATTCCTGTCTTATTGCTAGCTGCTGTAAGCTAATGTAGATGCAAGATGTTGTCCTTATGCATTAAATAGAGACACAATCCATAACTAATATACATTGTCTTTTTTTACTGTTACTGAAGTATTAATAACTACCAGTCCTGGAATCAAACATTCTAGTTCTGTTTGCAGTGACAACCAAATGATGTCATATTTCTCTCTTGATTAGACCTCGCTTTCCTGTCATTATTGACAGTGGCCTTTCAAGCATAGACATGCGGGGATATGGCTATGTGTTGTCAGGAGGCTGTTACTGATATCTGGAGCCCGAGGTTTTCTGAAACAAGAGAAACAGCCTTTTGGTCTTGTGTTAGATTCAAACAGCATGGCATCTAACTCATGTTATACAGTTATGATGGCCAAAACTACAGAAGCTTGGCAGTTCACTTAGGAACTCAAGTGCTTTTTGGATGAAAATTGAATATCAGAGGACTATTTTATTTGATAAAACATTTAAATCAGTGCTGTTTTGAATATATTCACAAAATATCTTTTCCATGGCTATTTTGTCACATAATATTTGGTAAAATTGTGTGCAATATTTGTTTAAATGTTTGGGTTTTTAATGTCCTAATTTGACTTGTCAGAAACCTTCTCAGTAGATGGCTATGGTGTATTCTTTAAAATTCTTCAGTGTCCTTTAGTATTCTAGACCATACAGAGTTAATTTTAGTTTTATAATATTGATTGCAAATGATTTATTAAAGAAAATTAGATTATGTCAGGTTTTGTAATCATTTTCACTTGTTACTAGAATAAGCTGATAAAACTGTACTCAGAATATATGTTTTCATAGTCTTCATGAGTCACCTGGGAAAAGATATTGTTGATTAACTTTTGCATTTACGATTTTGTCTTGCTCTTAAATCTGAAAAAAACTGGTTTTGTAATATGTTTATGTATTCTGTTCTAGCTCAGTCTTCAAAGGGATGGATATTAGAAATGCTGCAGTTTGCATGCACATCAGAGCAAATGTCAATGAACTTGTACCACTAAAAAAGCTACATAAAATGTGCAAATCAAAATGTGTTCATCACAGTCACTTAATATAACTGCAGATATAGCATATGCCAAGACCCATTAAACATGTATTTCTTTGGAAAAAAAACAATGTTCTGCATTCTTCTAATTCTGTTTTCATCATTCCCTTTTAAATCCCTGGAATTTTTACCCTGAAGAAAATAATAATATAAGTGATAATAGATTATGATTAGTCACACCATCCTAGTCTTTGTGAGACATAAGTGAGAAGTGCTAAATTCTACTGATTATTAAACACCAAACATATTGATTTATTTCACTTAGGAGTCTCAAAAAGTAACAACTAATACAGCAATATTAAATATCTATTAATAAATAGATACATAGATAAATAAAATGTCATTTTCTATCGTCGTATTTCCTAAACTATTTTCAACAGGTGCACTGAGTTGTGAGTCCTATACAAATATCAGAAAACAGTAACAAAGAGGATGGTATGTCACAATTTTAAGAAAAACATGGGCCAAGTCCTCCGTTGAAATACTAACTTTGATTCTAGACTGAGCAGAAAATGTGAAGTTCAACTTATGATAAGCTTTTCTGAACACAGAGATATCCGTCTGGTTCAGGACCCTCTAATTTTTATTCTCTGGCTTTCAAATAAGTTCTTGTAAGGCTTAGTAGCTGCACCCAAAATTTGCTGGAAAATAAGTTAAATGTTGCAAGCTCCAGACATTATGTGAACACATCTGGATCTTTTTGACCGTCGTTAAATCACTGGACTTCAAGAAGTGATGTATTTTGGTTTTGAATAAGTTGTCTTTTACCTAGTTGTAGAGATTTATGCTTTTGGAGGCTACAGAAGCAGGTTCTAGACTTCTTTCTGACTTGTGTACAATTTAAGTGCTACTTAACTCCAAAGTGTGGTTTGTTCTTTGGGTGGCAAAAAAATTCTTTCTTAATGCTTACAGAGTTCTCTCACCAGTTTACTCTGCCGTAACAACCTACTGATTAAGAAAAACACAAAATACATGAAACTCTGATGGATATTTACAGGGAAAAGGTTCCTAGGTTTTGATCCCTACTCAAAACGAACTGCTGTTCATCCTGGTATCGGAAGTTCCAGATACTGGTACTAAGAAATAGGATCTCTCATTCTTCATGGTTGTTTAATATTATATCAGAAAGGAAACACTCAGTTAAACAATCCATACCTCTGCAATTTCATTTGCTCCTTTAGCTGAACAATTTGCACATTGTGCAAATATTAGATACCCAGCTTGACCTGCAACCTTCTCTGAAGTCAGGCCACCACACAAGTCCTAGCTGTAGCTTTGATATGCTCCTTGTAGGCTTTCCCAAAATGCATGTGTTACAATTATTCAGTCCAGAGGCTGCACATCTCCCTGTGCTGTCTGTTTCCTCCAGCAGTGCTTGAAAATGTGCTATTATTGAAAGAGTTAAAAAAAATCCCCTTGGAAAAGCTAATTATTGCATGCAGATACTTCTTTGTGTGATCAAGGAGGGGACAATTTAATAGGCTCTGTAATACAACCAAGAACAAAATTGCTTTAAAGGAAGTCTCTTGTTGAGTGACAACTCTGTTGCCTGAGCCAATTAGGTCCCAATAAAGAGTGTTGAATTGGCTCCTGCTTTCTCATTAATTATGTTCTGTCACAGACATGGGGCTTGATTTAGCAATTTTGTATTACATTAAGATACTGAAAGGAATGGAACAAATGGCTCACTCTGATAATAGGCATTCTATACACGGTGTGACATTTACTATCCAGCTGTCCATAAGGCAGCCTAGCACTTCAGTTCAGGGGTTTATTTGTCATTGCTTCAAAGGGACACTCAGCTTTTCACAAAAAAGAAACAGAGAGGCTAATAGATAGGACAAAATGTACTGCTGATATGCTTTATTAGAGATAGGATGCTAGGGTTTTGCTAACAAGCTCATCCGTTGGGACTAAGCCGAGTTTGCTGTCAATCATCCTACACACAAAAGCACACTAGTTAACAAGGAGAAATGAATTACAGACACTTATTCCTGCCTGTGGGATCACAAATACACCAATCTGTGAAAGAGGCACAAACTCAGAAGACAAACTACATATTTGTCAATAACCTCCTAGAAAGAACCCTAGTAATTCTTTGAAGACCTTTGATTTAGCTTCCCTCTAAAATACATGTATAGGAAATGTTTTAGTTACCATGACATTTTTCCTTTGTTACTCATACAATTTTTCATCACATTAAAAACACAAAACTGAGGAGGTCTGCAAATGTTGTGCTAGGTATATACACTGCTTTTTATACCAAGCCACAGGGGGCAGCTGCTGTTGTAATATTCATTAATAGCAACAGAAGATTAAATCTTACAAACTTTAGGTTCAGGCTAAATTGCGTCAATGTGTAGAGCATAATCTAAATCCCAATTTATGTCTTATATAATAATTAAAGTAGCAGGATTTATTTTTTTTTAGGCTGTGCTTATTTTTTTGCCCTCCATTGTATATCTTCATGGGGAGTTTTGGTCTATTGCTTGCTTCGCAGTTGCAGGTTCAGATTCAATGTGTGTAAGTAAATTTTTTTTATATATGTATAATATATACATATATGTGCATGTGTAAATTTAGCATAACTATTTATGAAACCCTGGTTTCATCTTCTTGTCAAAGCACTGCCGTTTATAATGTAACATGTCCGGTGTAACTGACTTCAGCTAGAAACAAGAGTCCTTCGGAAATCAGGAATCTATTTTGCAAAATGTTAGTTTAATTTGAAAAAAAAATCCAAGAACAAAGTCTAGATATGAAAGACCAAAGAGGAGAAGAAAATGAATGTGTGTTATTGCAAAAAGAAAACTAAGGTTCATTTTCAAGACAGAAATGTGTAGTCAGTAGAGGCTTTACTGGTGTGTGTATAATCCTTGGCATCAAAGTCTTATGTAAACTTAAGTGATGATTTCCACAATTTTCCATGTTTGAAGGATTTTCTGCAATAGTATTGTTGTTTCAGATGCATGGAATAGTATTTCTGAGATTCTACTATTAGCCAGTGACATTATCTATTTGGTAATACCTTATTTTACCCTATTTTGATACAGATACCCTGTAGATAAGTCCTCCATTGCACATGGATGCACATGGATCACCCTGAGGGATTAGAAGGGGTGGGGTGGGGTGAGGTTGTTCATTCCAGAGCATTGGGTACAGTCCCAGATGCTGCAGATCTGCAAGCACAGGGAAAAGCTAACACCACCTTCTCAGAACTGTCAGGGTTTGGTGCTCTTCCACCAAAATAAAAAAAGCTCCTTTAAGCTTCCTTCTTCCTTTGCACTTGCTAACGCTGCAGGCTGGGAGTGTGAAGAAGTTACCCTCTATGAAGCTGCCAGAAGTGAAACCAAGATGTGCTGTTGGTTCTTGGATAATTGAGGAAAGAGTACACAGACTTCTCCCAGTGACCCACTCAGGCCTGGATTAGCGTATATGAGCTGGTTCATCAGCGATGCTGGCAGAGGAACATAGGTAGGCTTTTCCACCTGAAAAACCCAGGTAACAGACTTGGGACCCCTCATGTTAGTTAATTAAAAAAGAGCCACTTCACAATCCTTAACAGAATTATTAGTGTACTACTTATAGGAAGGAGTGTTTGTAGATAGGTAGGCAAGACAATATGCATTTCATGAGTTAGGTAGAAAGTTCTCAGGTGAGTTAAACTACAAGCTACTTCTTCCAAAGTGTAACTTTCTTCCTGAATGACTAAGGCTGTGAGTCTCTGCATAGCATCCCCCAAACAAGCATCTTCCAGGGAACTCCCAACAGGTTTTTACTTTTTGCTTCTCCTTTACAGCCCTTCAAAATAGTCTGAAAAGTTAATATAATAATCACCTACTGCAATGGATAAATACAGGCTAAAGAAACTAACTCCTATCAGTTAGTTGCCTAACGCTATTTCTGACCCATACAAGGCAACCTGAACCTGATTATTGTTTTGTAGCATTGTTATCCTTCTGTCTTGCTTGCCCACTCGTTAATTAGGTACTCTGCTATTTCTGTGATGATTTTACAAGCTTAGAAAGGAAAGCAAACATCCTACAAAACATACTTCAGTATTACTGCGATCAACCTCACCATCCTCGTCTCCTGTTGTGTAGGTGGTGAGAATCATCTATCTCCATTATCTTGTCAGGTCTCCTGCTTGCCTTAATTTCAAAATGGCTGCATCTCTTCCAGGTTATAGATATTTTTAGTCAAAATTTCCATTAATTCCTTTTATTGCTATAATTGTCTCCAATTTCCTTTTCTAAATAAAAATGAAGCATTAGAAATGTGTAACTTGGAAAAGGAACATGATTCAATAGCTTCAAAAGCAGCTGTATTTGAAAAGCATTAGCCATGTACAGCTAGAGAGCTTCTGTGCAAAATAACTTGACCCAGACCGTAATTTAGGTCATATTGAATTATTTTTTTTAAACATTAACAAAGAATGAAGAGTTCTTACCTTGGTTTCCCGGATCTTGAAAAAAGTTTTCCCTCTTCAAATACAGATTCACTTTGATATAAAAGTCAAAATTCTCCAGTCTGGTGAACGCAAGTTCTGAAAGGTTAGAGGGATCACACTGAAATTAACCGTTTTCTGAAACAGACTCACAGCCCCAGGTCTAGATCATAGATCATACCAGTCTGGCATAGGTCACAGATTAGCCTTGAGATTGCTTTGCCTTGCACTCAGAAGTAATGAGTCCCTGAAAAACAGTGATAGTAGTAGTAGTGTCCCATCTATGCCCTCTCAGTGAAATATAATTGTGAGACAAACACCATCTTCCAAGACGTGGTTGCAGATAAGAGTGAAATAAGCCCATTATTAGAAATCATCACTGCCCAAGATTTCTCCGTAACATACTTGCTAAGGGATTTACTTATCTGGAAGAGGGCAAGTAAGCTATACTATCTGATGATAAAATTGCTACTTATAATTCCTGCTTTAGGAGAACAGTTTCCATATGTTCTGCGCATAGTGAACATAGCAGAGTTTCTTCCAGAGGACAACTCAAGAGGACTGTTAGGAATTCTCACATGGGCTAAGCTCTCTCCACTGAATATGCAAAGACATTGATGGAGACTGGCTTCCTGCTTTAGATGACTTCAGGTACAATGTGTGGCCTTTTAGTCATCTCCCAGGGTAGATTTAATAATTGAAATGATTTTCCAGGATATATGACAGCAGAGTTTGGGGGTTCTTTCATAGAAATTCTTGCATTGTATTCAAATGACCCTTTAAAAAAGTGTTGTCTGTTTCCCTTGGGGAATGTACTATAGATTGTTGTGGTATCATGAGAATCTTGAAAACAAATGAGCTTTTACCTGAGAAACTAGTTCATCTGGTGCGTTTCATTTGGATTCTTGATAATTTTATGGCAGTAGGTGCATTGATCTGTGGTCTTCATACAAATTATAGGTTTTTGCATTTCTATGATAATTACAATGATGACAAAGGAAGCAATATTGGTGCAGGAGTTTGGGGAAAAAGCAGTGATTCTTTCATTTTTGATCAAAATCGCTGAGGGAATCTATGTTAGGATAGCTCAAAGCTACATTACCTAACCAGAAATTAATTGACACCAGTTTAGAATATAGTCCTGATTGATTAATCACACTTCTGGTCGATTTTCTTTTTATATTTATGGCTCTGCTTCAACTGTCCTGTACTGTATCTTAAAGAAAAAGTTACTTTACCAAGGAACTTTCTGTTAGACTTTCATATCAGGAAACAAAAATCCTATGCAATTTTCTAAGCAACTGCATGATCACACAAATCAAATTTAAAGGCCAGGTACTGCCAAGCTTAGAATATCCATTTCTGTGCACTGACAAATGAGATCTTCCTTCTTCACAATGAACCTCATTTATTTCAGTATTTAACAAGGAAACAAATTGCTAATGATAATAAGCATTAAGCACTAATCTTTGAGTATACCTCAACAGTCCCTCAGTCCTTTCCTTCTCAATTCAGTTTACAGTTATGAGTCCTTCTCAGCAGCTGTTGGTAATTTCCTTTGCCCATTTGCCATATTGGTTCTAAGTAATTTCATAAGATTTTTTTAATTAAATGTATTTTTTATTTTAATTGGATGTAGATTCAGCATTTTTCTTCTTGTCTATAGTGTCCATTTCTGCTAATATCTAAGCTTGCAAAATGTCACCTTAAAACTTTTTCTAAAAAAATAAGTCAAATGAGACTCCAGTTTTACTTTTATTGCAGTCAACCTGATGCATGATGTTGTCTTTCATCTGGGAAATATTGAAAGGCATTTATAAAAAACAATTGGCATGTGTCTTGGGAAGGAATCTGAAGAATTGGAGTAAGATCTCAGAATTTTGTCTGTGAGGTTACCGAGACCATCTGCAGCACTGTCACTGAACACAAGGCACAAGACCAGGAAATCCAGATATTTGCAAGATTAAATACTTAGGAACTCTGATAAAAAACTAATTACTTTCTGTCTTCATAAGCCATAGTCACAAAAGATGACATGTTGGGAACAGTCTAATATCCACAGATGCCCAGTGACAGGTAGTATTCTAATCTAAAATAGCTTTCCAATTATACTACATTTTTTGACAAATACTGTTTTTTGCTTTACAGAAGTTCAGACAAGTGTTGTTCAATGTTTGTGATGCTTCTGTAGTCTAAAATCAGTTGAACTTTGGCTTCACCAATAGCATATTAAGTATCATTGACACATCAGTCAGTGTCCCCTTGCGATTTTTTAAATATAATTTTTCCTTTTTCTTGTAAATAAATTTGACATTAAGCCTAATTGCAGATGTACTTTTGTACACTGTTATGAACTTTCTTTTCAAATTCCAAAATGATTTTACATTTATAATGCAACAATCTTTTCTTTCTTTTTTCCCTATGCTGGTTTCTATGCTGGTTCTTCTATGACTGTTCCAGAACTCTGCTTAGATCAAGAAATTTTAGATGATGCCTAAAGGCTTTTCGTCCTTTTTCTCCAGAAGTCTGGAAAACTTAGTGTAACTGCGACATAGAGATAGTCTATGGATGTTACTAAATGACCCCTGAAATTTCTCAGGCCTTACTTGCTTTGTTGTTGAGCTTAGGGATTCTAGAGGAAAGGAAGTATCTTGGTATCTCCACTGACTTCAAGGAGGATGTGGCCAGGCATTGTAAGGTATGCAAATATATGAATGCAATTTCTGAAATCAGTCAGGCCTGAGTTATTGTCTATCACATGGAATCCAGTGATGATCAAGTGGCTGCAGTTAACCTGTTTTGGAGCAAGATTATAATGACTAATTAAAGTATGCATAAAAAGTAAGTTGATTTTCCTGTTTAAATTTTTTTAATTCAATACAGACATTGAGTCTGGGAAAACCAAATGGTTCCATCTTGCTGAGTTTTATTATATTTTAAACTTAGTCAATTTATTTTATTTTAAGTGTAAGAATAGGATAGAATAAGGTATCTTTTCTTATACATCCAATAATAACATTACTAAGACATGAAACTTAAATGTGGTGCGAATGTTTAAGCAGACAGTATTGGAGTGTAATACATGAAAAATGAAAGGTGTGCCCCAATTGCAGCATAGCATTTCAGATCTGAAATTTGTTTGACAGCATTCTTACGTTGACTTGGATGTATTATAGAATCTCAAGGAAAATAATAATGCATAGGAAATAGTAGCTAATTACAGTTTTTGTTTATGAACTGATTCAGTGAAACACGTTAGATTGTATATCTTCTCTACAACTACATTATGCTAATTAGCTAATAACACATCTTCCAAATGATTTTTAAATAGCTCTGTTTAGATTCTGACTCATACAAGTAGCAAGCTGTTACTTTTTTTTGCATGAGCTATAGTGAGTGATTAAAAATTATGTGCATGACTCAAAAAGAAAAGTTCAGGTTTTATATAATCAAAAAATGCTTAGGCAGTCCAATTGAAATACAAAATGTGAAAGGGTTGCTGTTATTACAGGGGTGAACAAAATTAGATTTATATTTTTTCTGTTTAAGATTATGAAAACAGGTCCTACAGTTTTAACTTGACAGATACTCGAAAAAAATTAATACACAGTATAAGATACATATTATTGTTTTATAATTATTATAATCTATAAAAGGGCAGAGAATAAAGATACTTTTCTGTAGCTGTTTTAAGCCAGAATTATCACTTGGAATTTTCTGGCTTAGTCCCCATCTATGAATCAGACACAAGTTACCCAAGAAGTGTCGGAATGTATTCAGAATGCCAGTGTAAGACCACAAAAAACCTTCATGAAATAGAGATGAAAGCAAAACATCTTGGGAATAAAAAAAAGTAGGACTTGTCTTAGAGCTTTAGCCACTTCTTCTTCTAAATAAACCTATGTTTATAGATATTTCTGAGAAATAATTTAATTCTAATTTATCAGTCCTAATTTATCAATCCTAAGTATTTGCATGATTTTGTGGGCACATATGCAGCACTCTAATTATGCTACCCTTGTCTACATAGAATTTTCCTTTAGAGCAGACTTCACTGAGGAACTCTTTTTGAATCTCATATGGCTGGGTTAAGCCCAAAAATTCTATTCATCACTGGTTGACTTTTACTATTTGGAATGAGCAAATACAGGCAATAAACCGTTTTGATGCAATATTGTAGTATTACTTAGTAGAATGATCTCATCCTCATTCTGCATTCTCTTCCTGTCTGTATGGAAAGGGAAAGACAGAAAAAGATAATGATAAATTACCCCTTCTATGAAGCGTCCTTCTAAAGCTTCTGAAAGTGGTTCATTTTTTTCCTTTTTCAAAAACTGTTAAGGGTATTCTAAAACTCCAAGCAAAGATTCCATCAAAGAACTGACCATTTCATGGCTTTATATTTCTGTAGCCTACATTTAATTTTAAAGTCCAAGACTGTAGGAAATGCATGGATACAGTTTTAGCAAAAGTTAAAATATATATAATTTTTTTAACTCTGTTATTCATTTGGTGCCCAATATGGAGTTTAGTTTTTTCATGGTCAGAGCACTAATGTTGAAACTTCAATTCACGTTTAAAAATTAATTTAAATAGTCTGCTAACTTCCCTTTCCTCCATACATTTTAATTAATGACAGGTCTGTAGAAAATACAGAGAGCTAACTGTAAGTGCCAGAATCCAAAACTCCTTCTTCCCACACAAGTAAATCACTGGACCAGAGAACCACACTCCTATTTCCACACTCTTCTAGATCGATTGAATTTTGTATGTTTTTCTGTATGGCAGCACAGCTTTAGGAAAGTTGGGAAATATTCCGTAATAAGTCTGATCAAAAGCTAAGCAACCATGGACTTCTGTTACTTTTAACATTGGTGTACTTTCATATTCAGGAGCCAGTGGCACACTGTTTCCACATTAGCTGTACAACTTCAGCTCATGTTCTGATATTCTGCTCTAGGTAGACAAATCTGCTCTGAGTGTCTTAGCAGAACTTGTGGAAGCGTATTTCTGGGGGAGTGCCAAAGACTTTCTGGCAGCACAAGGAAATTATGGATAGATGGAGGAACTTACCATAATTCTTTGGAAAACCTCTAAGAAGCGAACAGATACTGACAACACATGCTAGACCTTTTCTCAAGGAGGAAACTAGATAAATGCTCTGATGTGAGCTCTTGCTCCAAACTCAGAGCCTGAAAAGCAGCAGTAAGAACACCACTGCAGTATGTCAGCAGAGGCAATCCTGGCAGTGAGTATGAGGAAGCAGCGACGAAAGCTGTAGCTGATAGGAGCTATTGCCATAGCAGTCCCCCATCTGTGGTAGGCGCTATGCAGGACTTGACAATGATGTCACCTAAATGGAACATCTTTTTTAGACCTAAACATTGCTCACAGACTGGCAAATCAGAGGAAGATTTTCATTCTAGCATGTGTCTATCCTCGATACATACATTGAAACTGAAGGGAAAAAAGCTTGAATAACTTTTTGCTCAGTGACCTGTAACACTTCAGTGTGTTGTAATCACAGCAGTAATACCGCTGCCTGCAAGTGTGACCGTCTACCTGTAAAAGATAGGTATATCTGAAAATGTGAGAGCTGTTGTTGATCATTCTGACACGCTTCACCTCCAATAAGCCTAAGGCAGCTTCCATCTTACTGAATGTGTAATAGCAGGAAGGGGTAGTGGTTGGTATTTACAGGTCTTTCTTTTGTCTAAGTCTGGGAAACTTCTGGTCTGCATTTATTTTCTTTCCAGGCAAAGGGTTTAATGCCAGAACTTTAAAGGCCACACACAACAGCAATTATTTTCTCAGTTTACTAATGCACAGCTTTCCAAGGGACTGCTGCTGACAATATTTCTCTACTTTGATTGTCAGTTAGGCAGTGTGGTCAAGTTGCCAGCCCTATGGCTTGTATAATATTGGTCTGTTGTAAACTAGGGACACTGTTGAAACATTTCGTGACCTGCTAAGATCAAAATGATAGTCAGGATCTAAGTAACAATTGCTAGTTGTTCAAAGGCTTCATTATCTCCTTCCTGATAATGAACGTATGCTTCATTATTATCTTTTGAAGTTTGAATCAACTGCTTTTTTTTGTCACTTTGCTTTTGCACATTTTACCAGTGACCATATGTGAATAAGTTATTCCGCTGCAATGAGTCTTTTTCTGGGGCTTCCGTATTGTTGACTGTCAATGCAAAATAGACATAAAAAACAGACAGGTGAGTGTTCACTGATGGTGATACACTCATCACCCTCAAAGGCACCGAGGAATGCAATGAAAATTGCAGTTGTGATTCTCAGGTATTTTCCCAGTCTCTTTCTCTTTAGAAGCAAAATGGAAACATAAAGGTTTACAGAATACGAGAGTTTTGCCTTAGTACTTTCAAGTAACTCTACTAATAAAAAAAATAAAAATTCAAGAAGGCGGAGAGTGAGAACAATCTTTTTAGGATTTTGAAAACCAGAAATCATTGTCTGGATTGAAGACACCCATCAGTGATGGATGATTCATAGATTTATTTGGAAGTATAACACATACTGCAGGAATAGGATTTTACATATCAGTGTAATTACTTAACGTCAAATTTTAAACCATCACATCATTTTCCATATATGTTCCATAATCACTTCTTTGTTCTCTCTTGTATTTTACTACTGAAATAAGAAGAATCATTTTTGCTTTTCAAACACTTTTGTAACAGAAAAAATCCACCTTGGAAGGCAATCTCCAGAACTCCAGATTCCACTGAACTACAGCTACTTAGTATAAGAATATTCTGCAGTCCATCCGTGAGCATAAATTATTAGTATTTTAAGTAAACAAATGCTTCTCCAAAATTATGAAATTACACATATAAAACAACAAAGGTAAAGTCATGTAAACACATGCTGCAGTGTATCAGTCAATAGCACTATTCTTTGAGCTGGAATTTGCAAAGTCAATAATCAATGTGGACCTGCAGCATGAGCACTCTCTAGTGCAGCTTAAGAGTGACAAGGCTCTGACCCATCCCTTCAAAGAACATGTCTGCCACTAGCATCCCCAACTCAGGCACGTCTATCCTCCCTAAGATAAACCAGTGTTGGTTATATAGGGTATCTTCCTATCATTCATTCCTTCCTTCCTACCATTTAGTGAGGATGTTTTCTCTGCTTCATTCACCAGCTCAGAATAATCACGTATCTGCATAGCCGGTGCTTCTGCAAAAAAGGTCGCTCAGAGATACTATAGTATGTGGCAGTGAATACATGTTTCTCTTCTGCATCTTCACACAATTCTTCTGCTCATGAGGCTTTTAGACTGATGGCAAATACAGTGGCTGCTGCCCAGCCTCCAGAGATTTTGGGTTCTGCTAAAGATAACTGGGAAAGGTAAGCAGAGAGCATACTCTGTGTATGTTCATTGACTCACAGAGTTTTCCCCTTTCCTCTAAATGCTAAGTGATTCTGTCTCTTCTGGACATACTATTCCTCTTCCAGAAAACAGCTGTAGACATCCCATCTATCTAGATAGCGATGACCCCCGAGGTTAGAAGTCTTGTTTTATTTTCAGGAAGTCTGTGATGTGAAGCTTCCATCTATCAGAGGTGCCAAATGATGATTTCTACAGTCAGGCAGTCTCCTAGACAGCAATGTCACAACCACATTAGAATTAGCTCCAGAAGAATTGACACCTGCTTGTTTCTTGCTGATACTCCTCACTGATAGAAAATGTGGATAGCCTTTTGTTTTGCAAAACAAGGATTTCTCTATTCAGGGCCTCCTGGAGAGAACAAGAACTTCCTTCTATTTATGACAGGCTTTACTAAACACTGGGGAGCTTGAAAACTTCATCTTGGATCAATGGAGAACTAGACCTACTCAAATTTTAAGATCTCATGAGTCTGAAGGAATCCAAACTATTTGCTTCTTATGATCTAAAAAGTACCCTGGAGTGAAAATTACAGTTTATTTTTTAGAATATCATATTCATGAAATGAAGAACTCTTGAGTGAACAAAAATTTGTAGAACAAGTATGGGATAGACAGCGTGTGCATAGATTTCTCTATCATTAACTAGATGACTCTGAATAATTTATTTCATTTTGTAGGAACTGCTTACAGTTGTGTTTCCAATACCAAAGTTTCTTTTTACAATCTTAATGTCATAAGTGAAACTATCTCAGTAAAACATGGACAAGAGACGCTGTGATCCAGAAAAGGTTTTGTCAGAGTACTAAGAATTTTCCTTATTAATTTGAAAATAAAATACATTTTTATTTCAACTGCACTGTTTTACAGTATGACATACCAGCAGTGTGTGATAGTGTTGCCTACTATGTAACCTAAATATTAAACATGTTTTATACTGTAAAAATAATGAAAACTAGGTTTAAACCAATATTTTGAAGTTTTCCAAAATAAAAGCTTCTACAGTGAGAATTAGGTACTTTTCTAGACAGTTGTTGGTCCTGTACAATTTGTTAATTTTTTCCCTTCTTGTCTCCCAGGCCTAATATTTTTGCCCTTTCAGTTCCAGCCTGAATTAAAAGTTTCTATTTTCAGTCTCTGTGTACTGATGAATTTGAAAATATATTTTTTTCTTTCTTTTTCACGTGGGAATTTGGCTAGCCGATGGAATTTTATTACATTTCCCATTTAATAGCTTTTACCTGATGTCAATAAGAAATTATATTATCAGCCACTGTAAAATGAGCAAGTGGAATTACTCTTCTAAGCAGTTCTCCTTATCAATAATATAAATTGCAATTACTGGTGAAATTAATTTTTCCCAATTTCAGTTGATCACAGTAAACATCGTTATAGACTCACATTCATGGTTAATTTTCATGAGTATATCAGTCTTAATTGAGCCAAAAATATATCTTTCAACTGGATATCAAAAGATGATCACCATTGGCGTGTCTGAAAACATGAAACATTGAAAACTAAGTAATTCTGTATGTCAGGAGCTGTGATTATTATATGAGAACCATACTGTTAGGGTGTCCTTTTTAAAAAACATGACATATCAAATTGCTGAAAACTGGTGTTTACCACTGTAGCATTTCATTCTTACTTGTCATGTTAAATCTTGTCACTTTTTGTTATGTTGTTTCTCATCATATCGCAGTTGGATATGACACATTCAGTTATGTGACATGACTCATTGCAACCTGAGAAATCATAGATTGGTTGGAAAAAAATGTTACTATAGAGGAAGAAGCTTTTCAGAAGCCTTCTTTGTGGAATATATGTTAGTGACATTGCTTTTTTCCTCGCATAAATGAGTAAACTTTTACATACCTTAACCATCTTAGGTGGCCCTTCACTGGACTTTCTCCAGTAGCTCCATGTGTCTGTCATACTGAGCAGCCCAGAACTGGGCAGAGTAGTCCAAAGAAGGCCTCGACAGTGTTGAATGAAGGGGAAGGATCACCTCCCTCAACCTGCTGGTGACCCTCCCCGTCATGCAGTCCAGGATACCATTAACTGTCTTCACCTGAAGGGAATATGTCTGACTCATGTTCAACTTAGTGTCTGCTGGGACCCCCGAGTCCTTTATTGCAAAGCTGCTTTCCAGTTGGTTGGCCCTCAGCATAATACTGGTGAATGGGGTTGTTCCTCCCCAGGTGCAGGACTTTGCACTTCCATTTGTTGAGATGCACAAGGTCTGTGACATCTTCCAGCCCATTTCTCCAGCCTACTGAGGTCTCTCTGAATGGCAGCATGACCCTCTGGTGTATCAGCCACTCCTCCCAGTTTTGTGTCATCAGCAAACTTGCTGAGGGTACACTCTGGCGCATCATCCAGCTCATTAATGAAGACGTCAAAAAGAATCAGACCCAGAACTGACCCTTGAGGTATACCACTAGTTACTGGCCTCCAACTAGACTTTGTGCCTCTGATTACCACCCTCTGGGCCTATCTGTTTAGCCAGTTTTCAATACACCTCACTATCTGCTCCTCACTATACTTCATCAACTTCTCTGTGAGGATCTTATGGGAGACAGTGTTGAAAACCTCACTGAAGTCTATGTAGAACAATATCCATTGCTCTCAACTCATCTACCAAGCTAGTCACATGTAACTTCTTGACTACATGGAACTTGAAAGCTGCAATAAAATGTGTGATGTGACTTTCTCCATTTCTTTCTCATAGGTAAGGGTCTACATGAGTTTATTAGAGCTTCTCCTGTGAAGCAAGCTATATGATAACTTTTCATCTGATCCAAGCTAGTTGTGTAGAAGGCGTCACCTATTTCAAAAGTTTAAGGTCTGTGGTCCAAATCAGAACTTTCGAGTTATTGAAGTTACCACCATACCATTGGCAGAAAAGTCATGGCATGGCTACACTGAGCCCACAGAAGTATGCATGCCAGCATCTGAATCTTTTTATGAATGTCAGAAGAGCTCCTTACTTTTCTCATTAATCCCCTGACACAGCACTCAAAATATAGCCTTAAAAATCTGAGCTAGAAGTAAAACACTGAAAGTTTCTGCTAAAATTATTAAATACGTTTTTACTTGCATTTAATTTGCCAAGAATATTGTAGAGAAAATTTCTGGTTTCCATGGGAACACTCTTGTAAATGTATAGGGATTCAAAATGTAAAGTGGTTGGTGAAAAACTTGTGAAAATAAAGTGCGTTTGCAGTTTTTCTTCCTTGATAAATGTATGGAGAATGAAAACCTTTGACAAGAAAGGAGTGAGAGCATATGATTTTCTAGACATATGGGAAACGTGTGCAAACTCAAGAGGCATGAATTATTCCTCTTGAGCAAAAAAAGGCTTAGCAGATGTTAATGTGCAAGGACTGTGTAAACATTCTGGGGGCTTAAAGAAGGGTAATTTTAAAAATTCATCAATAGGAATAAAGACACGTGAAACTGCAAACCAAATATTTTTATAAAATTCGCAGGTAATAAGTATTTCATGGTTACTTTTCTCTGTTTTGTTTGAGCACGTGCCAGTAATTGCCCATGAAAGGTCCTGGTCAGCAGGAATATGGGATACACTCTAGAAAGTGTTGTCATTCTTGATCATTACAACTTACAAAGATTTTACTGTTTTAAGTACATTAATCTGAGGATCAGACCCAGCTGTTCAGGGGACAGGGCAGGCTGTCAGCTGTAATTGCATCACATGACCAGAAGCACATATGCCCCATTGAGCATTGTTGGTGGAGAGATGGAAAATTAACCCTTCCAGCACATCCCTACCTGCCATCCATGAAACTTGACTAAAATGTGTCTAACTAGGGAAGTAACTAGAAGGCATTTTGCTCAAAAGGAATATGTACGTGAAATTAGACTCTATAGGAGGGAGTCAAGACGTTGTTAATCTCAATGGAGATGAAACCGAAATATTCTTTGTGAAATTTACATTTTCAGTTATATCTGAAATGTTTCAGCGCCTCTCAGGTATTTTGAAGAAAAATTGGATTTTAGGAATGAGATATGGGTCTCTGACAGAGCTAAAAATTGTTAATAAAGGTTTTATCTACAGAACTTCTAAGGAAATATTCTGTGGGATAGAATAGTTTCCCAAACTTTTTAGTTTGTCTAATTAGCTTCCTGCTCTCCTGACTGCTTTTTCAATCTGAGGCACATCTGTTTAAGTGGGAGATAAGACTCAAAATAAACAGCTCTCTTTGGGTTCACAGGCTTCATCAGAGGTTGGAACATGCTGTGGAGTGCAGTTATTGTAGTATTATTATGACTATTCCGCTTCAGCACATTCTTCACCTGTTAAATGCTTGAGTGTTTTGTGCCTTCTTTCTCTGGGTGTGTTACACACTGACAAAAACTTGCCTCTGAAGCGATGCCAATACAGTACAATAACTCAAAAATATGAGGTCTGTGTCAATTAAAGCAATATGGGAACCCACTACATGCATTCATTAATGGAGTAAGAATAAGGAAAAGTGATTAACTGCCAATTTTCAGGCTTCCAGTAAACAACACTTCTCACAAGCAGATATTATAGGCAGCCACTACACTGCCCTTAAAAGTGAGGTATATGTTACATGTATGAATGATAGCATTCTGTTAAATGTAATATGAAAATTCAACCTGGTATATCAGCATTGGATCGAGTGCTGTGCACAACACTGAGATGGCTATAAAGACTCCCTAAGGTTAAATTGGGCTCCTGCACTGAAATTCTAATTAGAAATATGAGTGCTCCAACTCTGTGTAAGTGCATGTGTGTTTAATTATTTTCCCTTTTTACCTTACATCTTTCATTATTCCGTAGTCCTTTTCTTCCTCCTTTCTTGCTGTTTTCAAGCAACCCAATCTCCTCACTTAATCTAAGTGTAGGACCTTTCTTTAAGTTGGCATTAATTGACAAGCAGTGTTTAATTATTATTTTTCATCTCTGAAGAGACCTGATATTAACTCACCAAGGGCTCTAGACAGCATCTCAGCCCTTTGACTCATGTGGCACAGCTCTGCCATCTTCTGACACATCTATTCTCTTGTCAGCAAGACAATCATTTTCTTTAATGTGATACCAACAGTATTTTGTCTATACTTTGTATTTAGGAATTTCCCACCTATTTGATAGTACACGCAACATTTTTAATGAAGTTAGTGAGTTAGTCTGTACCTGAGAGATATGTTTAAACTGCATAAGACAGCTGGTTTCTTTATCACACTAAATGACACTTAAGCAACCTTAATTTCACAAACACAAGTACAGTACCAAAGCTATCACAAGAACATTCTGTTTAGCATTATTTTCTACTACTAAATCTCACTCTTAAAAGAATATATTCATTTCTTAAATTATTCATGTCTAATGTTAATTTGTTTCATTTTATTAAAGAAATATAGTTAAATAAATCTGATTTTGTGTGGAGTGATTCCAGTGTAAATTCACTGTCTATAATAAAATATTTTCTATTCTAAAAGGTGTGAATTGTGGTGGAGAAGACAGAGTGTATAAATTCGATTTTGATAAATCAAAATTATTTATAAGAACTGCTCTAAGTTTTACAATTTTCCTCTCATAGAATCAAATCTTATTAATTTTAAATCAGAAATCTCTGCCAATATTCTTAATGAAATTCCAGCACACACAAAAATGTTTTCAAACAGTTCTCAGCAGGTACAGATTTATTAGTGAAAATTAAATGACCACTGTGACTCATTTGGGCTCAGAATGAAATATTAAAAATTGCATTAGTTTTAGGATTAGTGTTGAGATTCATGTTCATCTGCATTGAAAATACATTGAAGTGAAAACATATTTAAGTGGAACAGATGAAAACATGTAGTTAAGTCCTGGAGTAACTCATTTCCTTTCCTGGGCAAAGCTGAATTCTAAGGTCTAAACACTCCATTTAATTGCTGAGTTGTACTTTGTC
This sequence comes from Chionis minor, assembly GCA_013398295.1. Taxonomy (NCBI): domain Eukaryota; kingdom Metazoa; phylum Chordata; class Aves; order Charadriiformes; family Chionidae; genus Chionis; species Chionis minor. The sequence continues at coordinate 585,331 of VZSF01002953.1, forward strand.
AAACCTTTGCTTTCTTCAGCATTCATGCACTCTAAGCTTATTCAAAACTTTACCTATAGGCTATTTTTTTAGAGCTACTATTTCTTAGGACAAACCTCTAAACGGAAAACATGCACAGCCTTTCTCTATAACTGTTTCTTGTCAGTCCCAATAAAGGAGGAGAAAGGCAAGACGGCCTCTCCAGCCACAGGAAAGTCATAACACCAGCTATCCTTTGGTAAAAGGTCCCTCACTGCTTGTTCTTAACCTGTTCCTGGTCTGTTCTGAAAGGGGAACTATGACATGGGGTAGATAAGAATCTGAAAATATACTGCAAACCTGTTTAAAAATGTGTAAATACTAGATAATGCCATAATCAATGCATACTGTATTCTTAAACATTATTAGAAGGTAAGATTAGGTTCCCTAAAAACATACTTAATCCCTGTAAAATATGTAGCCTGGGGAGTCTAATTAATACGGCATAGGGCCAAACTAAACACTGTCCTGAAAAAGTCCACAGGTATTTAATCTCAAAAGCTGCAGATGGAATACCAAGCACAGAATTTTCCTTAGGCTTAGATATATGGAAGCTGGGTAGTCCCTAATGCCTGGAAGTACATCCAGAAGTGTCCTTCAAACATATAACTTCTGTTTAAAATGTTCTGGTGCATCAGTTTGATTAATACCAGTTTGTCTGAACATATGTAGTAGATCTATACCTTTTTTTTGTATTTATTTTCCAGGTATGACCATGAGCTCCACATTCAGTGGTCTTAAACACAACTTTATTGCTGAAATCAGGAATTTGCTTATGTTTGGGTAAGCCACATGCAAGTTCTCTGTGATATATGTGATTATTTTTAAAAGATATAGAGCAGACTAGTGGTTGATAATAATTCTTGGAACTTGACCCTGGTTACATTACCATTTATTTTTAGAATCTGTGACCTTTTGGAATAATATTTTCATAAGTGCAATAAGATCTTCTAGTGTGTGAATTAATGTTGTACTGATGGAGCAGAGTTGATTGCACTCAGCCTTTAGCTTCATTCGCAGCAACACATTAGTTGTGAATTAGTGTGCAATAATTCATACCCTGTTGTGTCTTAGGTCTAAATATAACATTTGTTCAGGTTTAGAGATACAACATAATGGCACTAATATTTTCAAATCAAGAAGCCCCCCTTAGTATTTTCATTTCAAATGTGTTGTTCTAGCTGCCATATGTTACAATAATAACAGTTTATTAAATAGTGACATAGACTTCAGCCTAGCATCTACACATATACACATTCCTTCTGTACAGATACTTTCTGTACCCAAGATGTTGGGATCCAGTGACATGAAAGGGAATCTAAGAGTCTCTGGATTGAAACAATCACATTGTATGGTCAGTCTACCTTTTATGCTTTATTTTTGCTTTAGCTATGAATCAAGGGGCACTTCATAAAAAGAAACAAAAAATTATTTGGGAGACGATATCTCCATTATTTTTCAGATAGAGAATATGATGAACAGGCAGGCTAAATATTAGTCACAAGGAGTCTTTAGACATCTAAACCTAACATTTAGGTTCCTAAAATTCTCACATCATTCTCGAAGTCTTCATCATTAAAGTCCCCTAGACAAGCAAGCATGGCAAGAAGACACTCAGATTATTTTCTCACAGGTCTGGCTAAAAATCAGAAGGCTGAAGTTTCTCACATCATTGTGGTACTAGCTTCTCTCCTAATGAAGATTCCACTCACATGGAATTAATTAGAACTGGCAACACTGAATACTGTAGAGTGGCATGGTGCCTAGGGCTGGACCAAAGGCCTCTACTGAGTTTAGGTTTGACATCCAGGCAGCCTTCAGTACTATAGAAAATTGAATCCTGGTGTCTCAGCAGCTGAAAGATGCCCTGTCCTTTGAACTGTTTGGTGTGGGTTTTTTAGTAGACTACAATTCTGTTGAGACTGAGAAAATTAAGAAAGTAGCAGCAGCTAAAGAATGTATGTAGACAATGAAGAAACGTCAGGAAATTAAAGGCAACTTCATACATAACATCTGGAAAACAGGGTTCAAGATCAAGTCTTGCAGTAATACAAGCAGAATGAACTATCTCATTTGGTTTCTAAAGCTATCCAGCAAGTGGGCTTAACAGACAACAGGAGCTCATATGGTAAGCGGTACAGTAACTCATGACTCAGTGGAAGCATTTCCTAAAGTTTCCAATACTCAACATGTCAGTATGCAATCCTTTTGGAAATGTTCTAAAATGAAACGTAATATTAGACCATTCTATTTCTAGCACCTGTTCAGTTCCAGTTCTAAGAATGTTCTTGCATCTACGCTGAGCAACAGAACAGATGTCACAGACTGATCTGTCCTTACAGATAAAGCTATGTAGTACTTAATCCAAAATCCTGTGATGCCTCTTTGCAGTGTTTGGTCGTATGAATTTTCTCTTTTGCATGTTTTGTAAGTATGTGATCTGTCACAGTTCATTTTTTTTTCTGCAGGCTACTCTCCTATAACATGAGCAAAACTGACTCAATAGCAAAACATGGTTGCTCTTCCTCTAGCAGCTGAAGCAAGTATCATGGCTTGGACTGCGCTACAAGAGAGCCATAGACTTTCTACACAAAAATACACAAAAAAGTGGAAGTGTTACTATCATATAGGTGACCATAGTTTGTACTAGTTTCAACTAATCAGCATAGGGAACAAAGAGCAAAGTGGGTAGATTTCCAGAGAGTTGTTTTCTGGTAGCTAGATTGTGCTGATGGCTTCCCTGGTGTACCTGATATTCACTGGTGTTTTATCCATCCTTGCTAGGGTAAAGTGAATGGAGTTGGGCCCATCTGTGTTACCTCATAGTTTTGTTCTGTAACTGTTCCGTCCAAAGCAAGGTTGGTACTTTACTAATGTGACGGATCACAGTGAATATTGCAACAAATTTCACTGATGTCAGTTTAATTGATGGTTTAGAAACAAGAACATCTGCTAGGTTTCTGAACTCTGCATTTCTCTTCCCTTCCCTCCCTTCCTCTTTCTTTTTTCTCCTTTCTCCCTTCTCCTTCATCCTTCCTTTTCTCCTTTCCACTTCCCCCTTCCCATTGCTTTCCCTCTCCCCTTCCCCACTCCCTTCCCTTTTCAGTTTTTCCCTTAGAGGTGCTATCCAAAGCAGAATTTAAATTATGCTGCTTGCTTTATTTCTGTGGTTATCTACTGAACTGTCTCCTGTTGTAGCTCAAGGCAGAATTCATTAATACTGAGTTTAAAGGATACAAAGAGAGTTTTTGCAAATGTATTACAGAGAAAGATGTATTAGGGATGTGAATCTGTTACTGAGTTAGGATGGGCTTGAAATTTTTCATGCTTTTAGGTGCTCTACTGGATTTGATTGCAAGCTTAGTGTCACTAAATCATTAAGGTGCTGATGAAATGCAAGAGGTAGGAAAACTAGGCTGTGTAGACAAATGTGGACGTACTAAGTAGTTAAGTGAATTTAGTTACTCAGTTATGTTTTACATGATGGCTTCATGATTTGTCCTTTTTCAGACAAGTGTGACTAGTGTACATAGAACCAGAGCTGTTTGGAAAAAAAAAAAATTCAGAATGCACGAAAAAGAGTATAGCTTTTGGCCTCTGTTAACCCGCTTTGCTAATCCCTACTTTACAGTGGTTTTGTTGGAAACACAGTAATCCTGGCACTTATTGCCAAGAAATCTAATATCATGCTAATTTATAAGAACAAATCAAATATTACAAGAAAAAATCATTCAACTGCTAATTGAATTCTGAGCAATAAAAAGACTTAATTTTCTCAAAGAAAACAATTTCAAACTTGATTGGTTTTTTTAGACAAACAAAACCAATAGATGAAGATATTGCAGTTGACTCTGTATGTTACAGCTGGCATCAAACCATTTATTAAATACTCACAAAATTTTGTATGAAACATTATTAGGTAAATAATGATCCTTGTCAGACAGAGTTCTGCAACCAAAACACGTGAAAAGAAATTCATTTTAGGGCTCATATTACCTAGTAATTCTTCTGAAGAAAGGATTTGCAGCATGTCGCCGTATGTACAGGTGACAATGTGACTCCCAAGAGCATGGAAATATTATAATATGAAGAAAAAAAAAAAAAGAAGAATCGAGTATGTATAAAGCAATTTCATCAGGAGAGATTATTTAAAAAAATATTGAATTTAAAGATCAAATGGTTTTATATGAAAGTCTAGTGTGAATTTTCAGTCAGTACTATTTTATCTGGTGCATGCAAAACCTAGGAGGCAATAGCACTAATTAAGGAGCTAAATTCAGTAATGACACAAGGCAGATTACAGAGTACATTCTGTGCAGGTATCAATTCTATATTTAGAGCAGAGGTAGTTGGGTGATAGGCGCACTCTAAATGCTGATAAGAAAGGAAAGATTAGATAAGAGGAACAGACCTATTTAATTGGTTGCCATTATGGCAGATACCCGAACAGTATTTATCTCAATGTTTTTTCCCATCTATTATTCACGGAGATGCTTTCCACATATGAACTGAGAAACTGATTACTGTTTTCCTTGTTGGACAATATGCTAAGGGCACAATCTTCCTTTCCTTATACAACAGGAATAGACCCACTCCAGCTGTCTTCAGGCCAGTTGCATTCTCCGAAAGTAGTGTATGGCTCTTCTCTGGTTCGCAGTATCTGGTGTGAGGGATTCAAGATTCAAAGTGAAGCTGTAGCAAAGCAGCGAGAGATGGCATAAGAGAAGGCTGGAATAAGATTATTTGTTTTCAGGCTCATTTGAGGAGTCCTATGCATATAAATAATAATTATGTTCAGGCTTTGAAGAATGAGAAAGGATTGGCTATTATATGGTGTGGGAGAGAAAACGGAAGGATGGAGTTTACAGGAGCAAGTTAATTCTCTAGGAATACTCATACTTTATTACCCTTGAATTTTAAAAACAGTTCAACTACTCTAGTAAATTCTGGTTCATGGTATTTGTTTTAATACCTCGTCTTGATCTTGACTTACAAGTCTACATCTTCTAAGGAAATTGGCAGGCTAATGTATCCTAATGAGTTTCCTTTACCACTGTTCAAAAAGCTCTTTAAAACAGGTTTTGCTTGGCTCCTAGATAATCTGCTGCTGCTATGTTTGTCGCTTTGCAAGCAGTAGGCCCAGAGAGCGTTATACTCGGAATCAGCATTATTCAAAAAATGTGTGCCCATCCATATAGAGTAGTAGGCAGTGTTATGCTCTGTCGTGGAGAAACAGAGAGGGACGTTGTGATCTCCCTGAGATAACTGAAGGAGCCTGTGATTAGAATTGAGATGTAATTGCTTGCTCTAAGGCCTATATCCAGACCATGAGACCAATTCTTTTACATCTTCCTCTTTAACATGTCAAACTGAGATACTTCTCATGGTAGTTGTTTTGATACTAAACTGACACATTCAGATATCACTTTCTATGTGTGAATTCTTAGTGGTTTGTGGTAATAGTGACAACATCAATATTTAAAAATAAACAACTTGTTTAGTTTTATGTTTGTTAAATAAAGGCTTGTCCTAAAAAAAGCAGCTCTTAAAATTCATTAAATTCCGTGAATGAATGTCTCATTAAGTACAAAATGTCATTTAAATAGGAAAATTATTACCTCCCACATTGTTACAGCTACTGCTACAAACCGAACATTTCAGCAAATCTTTTCTGAGTGCTCTCATCCCGCAACAATATCTATTTTTCTCTCACTGCATTGCTCATCACTGACAATTTCTTGCCCCATTCTAGCATGCATTGTGGCAGCTGAGGAATATCTAAGGTTGCAATATAGCCTGGAGCTTAATGTTGAAGTGGACCTTTTTATGTGAGAGATGTTTAAAAAAAAAAAAAAAAGCTAAAATTTAACTCTCAGCTGTATGGAGTCTGGTTGGGATGGAGTTAACTTTCTTCATAGCAGCCCTTTTGGTGCCGTGTTTTGCATTTGTGGCTAAAACAGTGTTCATAACACACCAGTGTTTTGTCTATTGCTGAACAATGCAGCACTCTGCTTCCCTCAGTGAGTAGGATGGGGATGGGCAAGAAGTTGGGAGGAGACACGGCTGGGATAGGTGACCCACATGGGCTATATAGATATATTCCATACCATAGAACTTCATGCTCAGCAATAAAAACTGGAGGTAGAGGAAGAGAAGAGGCATTTCATCGTCCAAGGAGGTCATTGCTTGGACACCAGATGGGCATTAGACTGATTGTGGGAGGTGCTGAGTAATTGCCTTTGCATCAATGATTTTTCTATTTCTTTCACTTATTAAATGGTCTTTATCTCAACCCACGAGTTTTCTCTTTTGCTCTTCCTAGTCTCTCCCCTGTCCTGCTGGGGGGTGGAGTGAGCGAGCGGCTGTGTGGGTGCTCGGCTGGGGTCAAGCCACCACATCTCCTGACATTTCCTTGGGTTCATGCAACATGGGCTGTTTCAGCCCATCAGGATGTCTTGGACGAGAGCATGTAGAACAGCCTTAAATCTCTGTCATTAGAAATACACAAATTGTAGTTCAGTGTAACAGAGTTGTTAGACTTTCCAGTGTATAGTAGCTGATGACGAGCTTGAAGGTACAGCATGAAAAATCAAAACTTTATTTTCTCTGATGTATAGTTCTGCTTTTCCTCCAAAGACTGAGGAGGATGTTCTTTAAATATGAAATGTGATTAGTATACTTAAGATCTTCTTCTTTGTATGCAGTGAACTCCAGTTCACAAGGCTATGTCTAGCTGAAAAGGAATAGTACTGTATGAAGAAAAGAAGGCAGTATTGGTCAAGAGTACTGTTAACCCTCACATTTCATAAAAATAGTGAAGTAGCTTTAGAATCCAAATTGCAAATATAGGGGGGAAAAATGGGTAAATTGCTCAAACAAACCTAGTTGTGCCCACAGCCATGGTAATTACATGCCTAATTTGAGAATTCTGTACCTTGAAGCCCTTAGGAGTGTTTTCAAGATAGAAGGGCTATCAGAGATGCCAGATGGGCACAGCTGCTGACTGCAAAGTCAGTTAAGTGACAACAGCATAAAGTGAAAATAATGAATATGGGAGAGTGCAAAGTAAATTAACACTCTTAAGCACAGAGTAGATTTGAATAGCCTTAAAGAGCACATATAAACATTTCAAATTCAATAAAAATCATCCACACCATTTATTATGCCAATTATGACTGTATAGTCTAGAAAATGTTTATTTTCTAATATTTTCTTAAAGAATATTGCTTTTTTTAAGCTTTTATTTTACTGATCGTAGTGTTGATGATAGGAGATACTACAAACATATTAATACTAGATGAATGTAATGCTATATCTCTACACAGCAACTTCCAGATACAAGGTGTTACTGTACATAAATTATCAATGTGTTCCTTGAATTGCATCTCTCCGTCCCCCAGTGCTACTTTTATTGTTCTTTATCCTTGATTTTGAATGTAAAACACCATTTCTAGCTTTTATTAGTGACATTTTCTCGTATACCAGAGTATTTAGCTATTATTTTTCCTAAAGTGCTTGCTACTATACTGATATACTTGCTCCAATAAAATACTATTTTTTCCTTTAGAAATTATTATGTTTTCCCTTATTTTTTCCAACCATCCATTTTTTGTGGTGGTTTTTTCCCTGAAGGTCATGACTTTAAAATGGCTCCTCATTTCCCTATGTTGTGCTGATTTCTAGTGAGTGGGTATGAGCGAGACCTGAAAGGCTCATGTTCGTATCCGTTACTATTGACTTACCTAAGATCTAGGTATTGATACCAGAGCATAAGATTACTGAGATTTGTCTTTAATATTTCCGTGAGGACTGGGGATAAGAGTATAATAAGGCAAAAAATAACCAGAAGAAAGAACTTCCTTGCCTGTTGAAAGTAATACTTAGCTCAGTAAAGATCTGCAAACAAAAGTATCTCTCGAGGCTCAGTGTGTGCCAATGAACACTTCAGTCATTTCTACTGAAGCACAGGGTCCTGCACCTGAGTCAGGGCAACCCATGGTATCAGTACAGGCTCGGGGATGAAGGGATTGAGAGCAGCCCTGCTGAGAAGGACTTAGGGGGACTGATGGTTAAAAAGCTGGAGATCAGCTGGCAAAGGGCACTCACAGCCCAGAAGGCCAGCCGTATCCTGGGCTGTATCGAAAGAAGCGTGGCCAGCAGGATGAGGGAGGTGATTCTGCCCCTCTACTCTGCTCTCATGAGGCCCCACCTGGAGTACCGTGTCCAGCTCCGGGGCCCCCAACATAAGAAGGACATGGACCTGTTGGAGTAGGTCCAGAGGAGGGCCACAAAAATGATCAGAGGGCTGGAATAGCTTTCCTATGAGGACAGGCTGAGAGAGTTGGGGTTATTCAGCCTGAAGAAGGGAAAACTCCAGGGAGACATTCTTGCAGCCTTTCAGTACTTAGAGAGGGCTTATAAGAAAGATGGGGACAAACTTTTTAGCAGGGCCTATTGTGATAGGACAAAGGCTAACAGTTTTAAGCTAAAAGAGGATGGATTTAGATTGGACATAAGGAAGAAATCTTTTCCACTGAGGGTGGTGAAACACAGGAACAGGTTACCTGGAGAGGTGGGAGATGCCCCCATCCCTGGAAGTGTTCAAGGCCAGGTTGGACAGGGCTCTGAGCAACCTGATCTAGTTGAAGACGTCCCTGCTCATTGCAGGGGAGGTTGAACTAGATGACCTTTAAAGGTCCCTTCCAACCCAAACTATTCTGTGATTCTATGATTCTATGCTGGTTTGTTTTTTTACATGAGTAACTACAGTCCAAAGCAATTTCCATATGACTTAGGATCTGAGGTCACAGTTCTTTGCAGCATTGCCAGCTTTATTCAATGAGTGGGATGATTTCTGGCAGTTAAATTTAAACTCAAATGTCAATTAAAGGACACCAGAGGAAGTCTGTGCATGAACTAGATCCATATTTTACTGAGGATAAAATGAGTAGACCCACTTAAATTGTGACTATCCAGTCTCATACAATGCAGCAAGTGTACTATTTATCAATAGAAATTTTACTTTACTTGATAGGAAGTGAAAATATACCAAAAATGTTATTTTCTCAGGATATATTCAAGGTCACTTATTTATCATTATAATCAATTATCAGAAAGGCTGTGATGCAATTACCAGTTATCAAAAAAACTGTCAACTCTACATAGGGAATTAACTGCTTAAAAGTAAAATAAATAGACTTCAGAGCAATCCATCCAAAATGCTGTGCAAAACACAGATGTCACCATTGTCAGGGATTATAAATCTACCTACTGTATTTCTTTTCATTGTGACAAGCCTACAATTTTTATCCCTCAAAAACCAACCAACCAAAAACCTTCTTGAGTACTTCTAAAATCAAGTGAACTTGTAAAAAGAGCATCTGCTTCTTTAAGCAATAGTGAGGTAGTTCTGTTTAGAAATATTTTTATTGATATCACAATTCTGTAATGATTGACTGATTTAATCTAATTAGCCTGAATTATTTTCAACAAGATTGACTTCTGGGATAGATTTAAAAAAAAAAAAAATAGCACCCTTTTCACTGTTTCCATTTGAAATGTGCTTTATAGTAATAAGCTGGTTTGGAAATGTTGAAATACTATGGTTTAAAAACGGAACCCATCCTTAATTGTTAAGTATGGGTTTATGTTCTGTCATGGAAGTTCAAACACTTTGGTGATGCTGATGGGGGCCTGTCTGGAGGGTAGTGCTGACCTTTGAACTTTTCTTAACATTCAGAAATTTTTCATTCTTCATGCCTAATGAAGATAGGGAGACGGAAAGAAGATACGGCATGATAAGGCCCCCAGTATCGCAGTGGTTCTTCTTTCCTGCTTATCATAAGATCATACAATGACTAGGATGAGGACAGAATAGGGAGATTGCCTGGGAAAGAAAGATACCAAAATAGCTGACTAGTGTTCAGAGAACTGGTGACACAATAGAGTAAAGCCACCATCCAGAAATGTCAGGCTCCTCTGTGCACCAAAAGACTCTGCAATCTCTTCCCCCTGCCCCTCCCCAGCTCAGAGATTGAATTGCCTGTGTTCTAGGACATCTTTGATACAGTGAAGCTGTATGGTCTTGGGTCAGGCTGCAGGGAAAAGAGCAGTATGAGAGTTGTGAGAAGTGTCATCTTCCCACTTTGCTTGAGGGCTACCTTCAAGCTGAGACCTTCACACTTGTACCTTGCAGAGCTATGTTGCAGGTAAGCCTGCACCTGACTGGCTTGACTTTCTGGCTTGACGTCTGACCTGCCTCATCTTTATGGGCTTGTTTGACAGTCACTCAACTGTCAGCTGGCCCTGGTTAACATCACCAGACCTGCTCTGTTCTTTTTGCCCAAGTACTGGGGGATCTGCAGCCCTTGTGGGTGAAGTCGCCACCCTGTATGTGCCTTGCCATCAAGCTTAGCTCACATTCCCTTGCAGAGCAGACTGCTCCTGCTGCTTCCTGACCTGAAAAAAAAAAAACAAAAAACAAAAAACAAAAAAACAAAAAACAACTACAACCCACATTAGAAGTGGCTTGTATGACTCTTCCTTCCTTTAGTATCTGAAAACAGCCCTGAGAAGGACTTGGGGGTATTGGTTGATGAGAAGCTCAGCATGAGCCAGCAATGTGCGCTGGCAGCCCAGAAGGCCAACCGTATCCTGGGCTGTATCAAAAGAAGCGTGGCCAGCATGTCAAGGGAGGTGATTGTGCCCCTCTACTCTGCTCTCGTGAGGCCCCACCTGGAGTACTGTGTCCAGCTGTGGAGCCCCTAACATAAAAAGGATGTGGACCTGTTGGAGTAGGTCCAGAGGAGGGCCACAAAAATGATCAGAGGGCTGGAACAACTCTCCTGTGAGGACAGGGTGAGAGAGTTGGGGTTGTTCAGTCTGGAGAAGAGAAGGCTCCAGGGAGACCTTATAGCCGCCTTCCAGTAACTAAAGGGGGCCTACAGGAATGACAGGGAGGGACTCTGTATGAGGGAGTGTAGTGGCAGGACAAGGGTAATGGTTTTACACTGGAAGAGGGTAGATCTAGATTAGATATTAGAAAAAAATTCTTTACTCTGAGGGTGATGAGACACTGCAACCTGTTGCCCAGAGAAGTTGTGGATGTCCCATCCCTGGAAGTGTTCAAAGCCAGGTTGGATGGGGCTTTGAGGTTGCTTTGAGCAACCTGGTCTAGTGGGAGACATCCCTGCCCATGGCAGGGGCATTGGAACTAGATGATATTTCAGGTCCCTTCTAACCCAAATCAGTCTATGATTCTACGATTTTATGATCTCAAATGTAGGAATAAACTCCTGTAAGATGAGGTAATCACCTTCGTTCTATCATACATAGAGAGCATCTTTCTATGAAAAACCCTTCACTTTGTTACCAAAAACTTTCCGGACAGATTTTTATTCCTTTCATTCTGAAACTAAAGGCAGCAGAAAATAAGCAGATGGCAAACCTTTATACCATTATCTTAAAGATCCAATTAAGATGAAATAGGAATTTCTTTCTCTGGTTGGGACCAACCACAAAGGCTAAATAATTAAAAAGTGGATTTTTTTTCTTGTTTACTTTATGTAGAAAGAGGGTTTATAGCATAAGGCACATCAGATACCACCATTGGCTAGGCAAGCATAGCCGGAAATACCATAGAACTCTCAGCTTAAACACCAGCCTAGCAATCAAGAGCGAAACAGTGAGTAGTGTCAATACTGATGGAAACTTTAGACTAGATTTTCATCAGCCAGTATTACTAATTGAATATTCAGAGAACAGTTTCTCAGTTCCCTTTTCTAAGACAAGGAAGCCCATCAGTTGAGATAGACTGTCATATATTATTTCTTCTCATTTTACATGTTTACTGTTTTAGTATATTAATTGTAAATATAAAAGTAGGTTTTATTGTATTAAATATGAGTACGGAATAAAAACACACAATATTTTTGTGAACTGTTGCTGGAAGCTTAGGACTGATTTTACCATGGAAAGATTATTTAATCTTGAAAGTTGAGGTCTTGCTTTGCATTAGCGCTGGACTGATGCAACAAGAATGTCTTACAGTAAATGCGATGGGCTGCAATTTATACTGGGAAAATGGCAAATCTCAGGCAAATGCATTTGACCATAACTTGCATTTCTCGGGAAACATACCATTTCAGGATTTCTGTGTGTAAATATCAACTTAATTCCAATAATCAGTTAAGTGTATTAGACACATTGAAGAATATAGTTACATTCATGAAAGTCGGGCAAAAGATGCATTATAATACCTTAGCTGAATCCATTGAAGGTGCCAGGATGAGTGCCACAAGTAAGAAAAAGGGATGTTTGCACAAATAGGTGCTTACAGACCAGTACGTGCAAGACTCCTTTAAACTACCCTTTGTCTTAATACAATTTTTAAACTCAAGTTAATAGAATAAGTATTTTTAGTTAGAAGGTAAGGAGAACCTGGGATTCAAGCAGATGTTAGCAGCATAATCGTGCTACTGACAAGTTTTATGGTGGTTTGCTATCAAGTTTAAGGTTTCCTTTACTAAAATTTACAGGTATAAAAGCATTACTTTTACTTTTCAGAAGTTCGTGACCCTCCATATTGGGGTCACTAACATCCTCATTTCACCAAAATTTCTGCAGCAACATGGAGTTCTGTCTCAATGATGAGGCGTTTTCCTGTCAAGTCTCACTGGGATCAAGTCTTTCACCAGTCCTGCCAACACAGCGATGTAGGCAGTAGGTACAACATTGGCACGAAAATAACATACAGCTCTACTTGCCCTCCACCTCATCATGCATATTCCTTGGCCCCACTGTGATCCAATGTTCAGACAAAACAGAACATGTAGCTCAACACAAGCAAGTCAAGTCTAATACTATGGGCAGAGAACAGAGTTTCTGCAGAATTTATAACTGTGTTTTTATCTAGTTCATCAGATTTAAGCCTGCAGTTAAAGACTTTTTTAATGATATGTTTACATATGTTTTGCAGACAGACCAGAGTTTGCTGTACTATACTGTGAGCTTGGATGGGTTAGCATAGCACAGTACAGAAGAAAATACACTTTGCTTTCAATCTGAGTTTATTGGGTTAAAAATAAGCTGGAACTGATGTGGGTGTATGGCTTTTGCTAGTAACAGGCTCACACCTGGCTAGAGCGCTGTGGATGGATTAAGCTCTGGTGTGTCTGCAAAAGATAAGCCCATATGTAAATAAACAGATATTGTTTATAGATTATACTTTTTTCTGTGTTCAGTTGTCAAGGAGATTCTGTCCATTCCAGGTAAATGCTTCAGTTATATTTAGCATTGGTCTCCTTTCTCCAGATTCCCTTAACACATTTTTTACACGAAATTGTCAGTAGCCAGGAAAATCCGTATCAAGGAGCAGCAAGAGCAGGCTGCCCTGCAAGGACAGGAGAGCCAGAAGCTGAGCATGATAACAAGGCAGACAGATGTCACACTGGCAAAGGTCCCACAGCACCCAGACACGGTGAGCAGAGCAGGTCTGGTGAGAGTAATCAGTTGCAGCCAAGAGTCCAAATCACTAGTCAAGTTCTTGGTCATGAGGCAGGTCCAAGGCCAAGCTGGGAAGCCAAATCAGCAAGTCAGGGGTGTGATCAGGTCCAAAGACAGTGAGCTGGGTCAGGCACAGGGTCATTGTCTCCAGCCACGTCCACAGAACTCAAAAGGTCAAGCCAGGAAGTCAGACCACAGGCCAGGGTTAGGGTTTGGATTAATGGGGTCCCTGGCTGGGCATAAGCATCGGCATCGGCATAGGCATAGGTATAGGCATCAGCATCGGCATAGGCATAGGTATAGGCATCGGCATCGGCATAGGCATAGGCGTAGGCGTAGGCGTAGGCGTAGGCATCAGCATGTCTGCAGCCCCGCTGCACCCCCGCTGCAGTGCAGCTTATGCAGGAACCAACAGTGAGACCCTCAGCTTAAAAGCAGAAGGCCCTGCTGAGGCTTCTTAGAAGTCTTTTGGGGCCATCCTCAGCAGATGCTCCTTTCAGCTGTTTCTTCATAACATCTTTTATCAGCAAGCTGGCCTTGAGTGCAGAAAGATCAACTCCTCAAAGCGGGGGCAGACACTTGGGACCTTAACAGTCCAATTTATATGAGACACTGCAATTCATCTTCAAATAATATGCATTTTTCTACATTTTTTTGTAAAAATCCCATGTTTTAAGATAACAGTCTTGCAATAAACTCAGTGACTTGGGCCTCATATGAGCAAGATTTCACTTTAAGATCTACAGGGAGAATATAGCTAAAATAAGGAAGGCTCAGTTCTGCAGCAGTTTTCTCAGAAATATTATGAGACTGTGAAAACAAAAGTTGCCTTTTAATCTGGGTTGCTATTTCTTTAGAAAAGGCATTTTTAAGGAATTATTTTTTGGTCTTCCTTTTGTGATAGAGGTATAATTAATCTGCCAACCAGCAGAGTGAGGAAAAAAAGCTACTCTCTGCATTTTTTGTTAATTTGAAATTTTCTTTTTACAAGTTTTTGTTTCTCATTTTCTGGTTGCCTTTAGAATTGTCCCTCTGCCTTCTTTCTCTTCTTGATGGGTGTATACTTATCTACTTAACTTTGATTCAGATTTTTTTTTTTGCTGTATGCATTTGGGCCTTCTGAGCAAATTTGTCCTGGTGTACTTACTTTAAATGTTGGTATTGCATCAGATACCAATTCCCTCAAAACAGACTGATGGTCCATCTGGTTCAGTGTCCTGTTTCCTGTAATGGCTAGTAATAGATGCTTGACAGGAGATTGCAAGAAATCCCATACAGCCCAATTCTGATACATCTTTTCATTAGGGTACTATTTTCTGAGTTAAAGATGGACTTAATAGAGTTAATATGCTTTTATTTTTAAAAAGGTATCTTACCAAATAGAACCAATTGGTCTTTATTCAAATATATCTTCAGTCCTTTCAAACATGTGATGAGTTCTTTCATGAATCTTACTAAGTGATCACAGTCATCGCATAACCAACAAAACATAACTGTTTGTCCAGTCAAAATTAAAACTGTAAATCTTCTAGATTTCAAATTATTTATCAAGGTCACTAGTGGATCAAATACCCATTTATGGCATATTTTTTAAAAAGAATAATTGTGCAAACCATCAGAGAATACATTCAAGACTAAAAAAGCATATTTGTGCAAATTAAACAATAACTAACATCTGGGGCACCTGGAATTCATTGAAATCAAAGACTTTTTTTTCAGAAATTATTTACGAGACCTTTCCTCTATATACAACCAGTAATAGCATTAATATCACTGGTACACATAGATGAATCATTTTCTTCATTACAATTTTTAAGCACTGCTAAATTACCACATTCTAGTCATTGTGTTAACAATACAAGTAAGCAGCTTCTATTGCATATAATATTCCAGGTGCCTTATAATTGCTTCTAGGTACAGATTTTTCTTTCTTTCCCTGTGCTATACACAAACCTCCAGGTCAGTGCATCTGCAGTAGTCTACACATTATAAATGCCAAGTAAGGTAAATGCTGAACAGACGGTTTTGTGCAGACCATTGCTATTTCTTGCCCCTGTCTGCAGGTCTGTTTCAAAGTAAGAAGAGCTGAGACTAATCTCTTTTATTGGCATTTCTTTTGGTTTTGTGATTATATTAAGAGTTAGAGCTTCTAATTATTTTGGGGGTCTTGAAGGGTTCTGCGTCATGGAAAGTTCCCAAAAGTCGGTCAGGTTTCACATGTGATGACAGCTGAAAAAAAGAGCACAAAGATGAGTTGCAATAGATATTCAGGAAGTCAAGCTGGAAGCAGCCATGGAGTGTGTGGTTTTCTTGGCAGTCTAAAACTCTCTAAAACACAGAGGCTTTAGAAAAAAAGACCTTTTAGTACTGATGCTTGCCAATCCTACTTAATCTAGCAGTATACAAACAACAGAATATGTTTACAATTATACAAAACAGGTATTTAAGTTGAAACAGACCCCTGCTATTTAGGGCAACTTTCCATCATATATTGTCTTGTAAATTAATACTCCTCTATGTTAAGCTATAAAAAATGTTTTTAAATGTATGAAGAGTCAAACTTAGGCATTCAAGGTTTTCAATACGGCTGATTTAAAGGTGCCTGCAGAAACGTCACCATCATTCCCCTTGCATGCCATTGTAATATTTTGCTTAATTAAAGCATCACAAACACTGGTTTTCACAGGACCCTTGTCCCATTCCCTGCAGAGGATGGACAATACTTTCTTAATGAGCATTTATTCAGAGTTTTATTTTCTGCTCATTGTTCAATGTGTGGTCCTATGCCTTTTTTACTGTGTGTTATTTAGACTTTACTTAGAAGACAGAATTCTTTAGCATCTTTTCTGGAGCCTTTATTACTGTGGTGTTTGGCTATTTCATGCAACAGTTAATTTATATTCATTTTGTCCTTACGACAATGAACTCATTTTACAGGTGGGAAATAGAGATGGGCAGAGAATAAAGGGAAATGTAGCTTTTAAACTAAGAGTCCCAGATCTGAGAAACCCATCTTCAGTTCTCATATGAGAACATATTCTCATAATTTGTATGTTTATAGCGCAACTACTTCTATTGCAAATGTGAGTCCTTACCATTCAAGCAAATCAGACTTCCAGGTATCAAGCAGAATCTCTGATTTGAGATCCCCTGCAAAGTTCTTCGCTACTTAAGCCATTAAGGTAGCTGAAATACTGTCATGCTCTGTAACGACTGACAGCACACAAGGCATAGTTAACTTGTGAATTTCATGAGTATTTCATAGCGTATTTCATACTGGATTTCACTGCACACTCTGAAAATGGTATTTGTTTTGTATTTCTGCCCATATCATCCAGACCTTACTCCTTCCCTACTCTCCAGTTCCTAGGTCATTATATCATGCTGTTGTAACAGTTTATACACTGTATGGTACTTTATTATATTATTCTTTCTTCTCAGTTTTTTTTCCACAGTCTGAATAGTATAATTCTTAGCCATCTTTATAGCTTCTAACCTCAGTTTCCTTATTTAGTCACTTTTACTTCCCTTAGCTGCTTTAAGCTTTTTTAGAACCAGCTCCCTAGGTTTCTTATCAAGTGCTCTGTCTGACCTTTATCTCTACCTCTTTCTCATTCATGTAGTTTAGGTAATTCACTGAAGCACAAATAAAATAATGTCTATATTGTACCAGAGTTTAGCCCCATTCCATTAAGCAATTAGTAAAAGCAATTGCAGCAAAAGTGCTACAGCATGTTCCCAATATGGTGTATGTTCAGTGAACATCAATTATAAAATATTAGAGATTTCATTCTAATAACATTCCAGTTAATGTACAAGTTTGTTTAGGTCACATTTGGACAGATTTTTGTAGGGGCAGCAGAAGGAGAATTACTCAACAAATGCCATCACCTAAATAAGGAGCTCTAAAATACAACAGCTACATATAACAGATGTGGATTTTTCTTTAACCTTTTTCTTATGAGAAGCTCTGCTGTCCTGGCTGAAACTTAAAAATAGACAAAAACAAAATATCCCAAGACAAACAACATTCATGTCAAATTTTAGCTCAAATCCATAAACAGTTTCAGAGTGACTAGGCATGGAGAAATGGTACTATAATGTGATATTTCAGGGAATTTAATCTGCCACTCAGAATTCAATGTTACAGGAATTCATAGAAAAATGTAACATACCTGAAATCTGGACAATAATTGAAAAACCCAGACACTAAATAAAAAGATAACTGATATGATTGGGATATGAGAGGTGGTGGAGTCTCCAACACGGGAGACATTCCAAACCCACCTGGATGCCATCCTGTGCAACCTGCTGTAGGTAGACCTGCTCTGGCAGGGAGGTTGGACCAGATGATCTCTAGAGGTCCCTTCCAACCCTTAATATTCTGTGATTCTCTGATTCTGTGATGATCATAAATAAAGTCTAGGAATAAAAGAAATAAAGAAATAAATTACTGTTTTGTGGTTTGAAGGTAAAATAAAACAGGATCATGAACACTAAATTCTACACACATCCAGTGGTGTGTAGAGAGCCAGAAAAGCCATTGTTCTCTGAAAAGAAAAACTAACTAACTAAATAAATAAATAATTTTGCTTGGAAGGGACATCTGGAGGTCATCTTGGTCAACCCCAAGTTCTGAGCATGGTCTGCCTTGGGTAACTTGTTCTAATGTTTGACCATCTCTCCAAGCTGAATTTCTCTCAGATTTCTATCAGCCTCTACTCATCAACCAAGTACTGCATATCCCTGTCACCTTGTTGGCCAGCCATTGAACTCATTTCAGTATACCACTGTATTTCTTGTACTAGAGAACCTGAAACTGGACACGGTATTCCAGATGCAGCTGCATAAGTGCCAAATAGAGAGGAATAATTATTTACCTCTACCTGCCTGGTACACTCCTGCAGTCCAGTCCATGGTTGACCTTCTTTTCTGCAAGACACACTAATGAATCACATTCAATTTCTTGGCTACCTTGACCCCCAGATCTCTTTGTGTAAAGCTGCCTTTTATCCACTTAGCCCCAGCCTGTATAGTTGCAAGGCACTGTTTCATTTCAGGCACCAGACTTTGCATTTGCCTGCATTAAACTTCGAGAGTTTCCTGTCAGACCATTTCTGTAGCCTATCAAGGCCTCTCTGAATAGCAGCCTTCTCTCCAACATATCTACTGCTCCTCCCCAACTTGCTGAGTGTGTGTTCTGTCTTCTTACCCAAACCATTAATAAAGACATTAAACAGTATTTTCCCTGACATTGATCCTTGAGGGATACTGCTGTTAACCAACCACCTTTGGGCTTCTTCCTGACAGTCACAGTCCGTTAAGCCTGATGGTCTAACCATTATTCCAGAGTCTGAGACATCCCAATTCTGTCACTGACATAGGAGGTAATGAAGAAAAGAAGCAGAAATATGAGTAATTAGAAGTCAAAACCTGAGCTGGGATTAGCTAATGAGCCAATCCCTTATGGCCAAGGAGCCTGACAACAAATAAATGTTAGTTTAATGGAGAATTTAAAAGAAATTAGGTAGTTCACTGTGTTCATTAGCCTTCAGACTGGTCTTTGCTGTGGTGTTTATATCATTCACCAGCAATCCTCTTGTCAAGCAGTAAATTCATTAATTCTGTCTGTGTCAGTGTTTCCCTTGGACTTGGCTTTTGACTGACATATTCACTTTCTTTTGAAGAACCACATGGCTGAGGAATCTCCAGTTTCTTAATCTCTTTTTAAAGACTTGAATCTTATGCCCATTGGAGATCCTTGCACAGAATAATACTTGGATTAGTTATTTGGACAGCCAGTTTATGAACAAATATGCTACACAGTTCACAGTCTTGGTAATACAGAAGACTTCAATGATCCAAAGCAGAACAAAACATCTCAACCCTTGATTGTACTTCCTGCTAGTTCATGCTGGCTAAGCCAGTAGGAGTCCTGGACATCCTAATGTATGGACAGCCCACATGATACTTGTCACATACATAACTCTAGCTATATATACTAGTTATATACTATAACTAGCTCATACCACTATTCTTGCACACAGCAGGTGGTACAATTGTTATCATACAGAAGACTCCACCTACCATCAGAGCAGGGACTGATCATTTTCAGCCCAGTTCTTCTTTGTAGTTTGGTGTGCAGGTAAATTAAAGTGCTTGTAGGTGTTGTATATGTAAGGAATTACAGTAGTAAGAAACATTCTCCTTGTTAGTAAAGAAGATCACTGGCTACACTGGGTAGGACCCACATCTTGCTTTCCTCTTAAATCTATTAATTAGGTTTAGCAGAGATGTCATAAAAATCAGATGGTGAAAAATAACTATCATTCATTCACTTTAAATTGTCGAAAATATTACACATATTTCTGGGGAAATTTTCTCAGCAATTTTATAGTCTATGTGTTGATTTAGTCTTTGCAGGCTTATGGAAAGACCATGTACTTCTCTGACAGTAAATGCAGGCTAGAACCATCTGAACCATCAGAGCATTTCTGGAAAAGATGTGATTACGGGATCACAAAGCCAACATAGAATCCCAAAACTCTGAGGTAGTATCCTTGTAGCAGTATGGATTCATTCTGTGATCTTGGATAGACAGGGTTTTTTTGAAGATGAATAGACTTGTTCTAAAGTGAAATTAGGAAGTCATGATGCAATAGAACTTCTTCTTCTATCAATCACTCCAACTCTGCACACCTTGCTACTGTTCCATACGGGGAATTCGTGAAAAAAGATAGCGATGAAAGTGGTAATACTCGTCTTAATAGTCTGTAAGGCTTCAGAATAAATTTTGAAGAAAATAATACTTGAAGTCATGAAAGGAAATAACAAATGAAAGCCTGTAATTGTATTTTTCCATTGAGAGATTGCACCAGAGCAATATAAAACCTTTTTTTGACAAGATAAGGGAAATACATCTTGACTTTTCTGGAGGACTTCAGTAAAGTCTTTGGTATTGTGCCTCTAGGGAAGTTACTAGTGAAAGTGAAGACAGTACAAGAATTGTATTGTAGATGATAGAAGGGTCTCACAGCACCAATTCCCTCAGATCCTTCTGAGGCTTCCTTCTGGTACTATGAACTTGTCCGACTTGCTTAAATGTCCCTAACTCCTTTCTTCTCTGCTGTGGACAATGCTTTGATCCTGCAGACTCTGTCAATAGGCTTAGTGGCCTGTGAGGGCTGAGAGCAGATTTCAAAAATAAGCTAGAAAATTCTCCTGTAATAATCTCATATTATTTCTGTTTGAAGAAGCAAATTTTTAAGATGGAATTAGAATTATTTTATGGAGAAACCGCAGATCAGGTATTACGTTGAATAGAAAAATCACCTACAACTTTCTGTTTGTGCACTGTAAATCAGCAGGTAGGCTGTTGGTTCTTTTTTATCTGCTGTTACAGCATAAAAGAATAAGTATAAACAGTAATTTCTTCTCTGTGTACTATATTTATATGCATTTGTATGCACTTATTCATTATAATTGTCAAGGATTTTAAAACATTAAATAATCCTTGCATACCTACATGATAAAATACTGCAATCTTCATATTTCTGTCAGAATTTGATGTGTGCTTTGTCTTAGTACCTACAACCTCTATTTAAAACATGGATTCTAACTGGAGACTATATGCGCAAGTAAATTTTCTAACTGCATCTTGCAACAAGAAAAATGAAAGATGCTCTTCTGACACTGTAGTTTGATTCCTCTTTTAGATTTGGTACTAGTTTTATAGAGTGAAAATGAAATTCATCATTTGAAAAGTAATTACAGTCTGTCACCCGCTGACCCAACCACAAAAACATTGGTAGGCAGATATTGAGGTCGTGTCACTAGTCATTCTGAGCAATATTTCCAAGAAAGCCATTTTTCTGGCTGCTAAAATCTGCAACCTAACAGGTGGGTGGCATGCAGTCAGTGTGACAGTCTTGAGTGTCATTTTATTTTCCATCATTACCTTAGTTGGAATAAAAATGTTTTCTTAACAGTTTATCTACCAGAAAATATTTTGGAGGCTGCTTCTAAGCTCAGTGTTAAAATAGATTTGTATGCTCCCATTTACACAGTTCTGAAAATAATCATGTAATTCCTCCAACTTGTGTTTAACTCCATTGTCAAACTGTGCTGCCACTACTTCTCACTAGTATGTAGTTTCCAGTAGAGATTTTGAAGACATTTTCAGGATATTTAAAGTTTCTCAATGTCTCTTTATTTGGATGGAAAGCTTTTTTTCCCTGTTGGATTGACCTTATCACTCTCTACAACTACCTGAAAGGAGGTTGTAGCGAGTTGGGGGTCAGTCTCTTCTCCCAAGTAACAAGCGACAGGACAAGGGGAAATGGCCTCAAGTTGTGCCAGGGGAGGTTTAGATTGGATATTAGGAAAAAATTCTTTACTGAAAGGGTTATCAGGCATTGGAACAGGCTGCCCAGGGAGGTGGTGGAATTGCCATCCCTGGAGGTATTTAAAAGACGGGTGGACGTGGTGTTGAGGGACATGGTTTAGTGGTGTTTTTGGTAGCGTAGGTTATGGTTGGACTCGATGATCTTGAAGGTCTCTTCCAACCCAAGTGATTCTATGATTCTATGATTCTATGACTGAGAATTTCTTTTTTTATTCCTATGTTAGATTCTTCTGTACGGTTACTGACTAGCATGTTAAGATACCCTGTTGTTTGCCTACATTGTTACTCAAGAAGGAAAATAATCCTTTGGTCATGTTAGGTTGAGCACCAAAGTTCTACCCAATAGAAATTCATTTTAAGGAGGAGCTTAAAAGTTAATAGATTTGTGGATATTCAATGTATTCAATTAATATAATAAATAAAACAGCAAAAAAAAGATTTCTACTAAAAACAGGAACAAAAACGATGATCAACAAAGGAAAGACTCAGCTATAACATGGAAGAACATGAAATGCAGAAATAGCTATCTAGGCACTAGCACATTTCCATAAGTTAGTACAGAACATTTTCAGAAAATTTAACATCAACTGTTGCCTTACCATAAAAAACTTTAAGCACATTGAACATAAAATGTCCAAATTTACTCAGGTAGAAAATGAGAGAGGAGAGTGAAACATTTTGCATGCATAAAGCAGATTTATTGTTGTCAAAAGATAAAGACATGAAAAGCAGTATGAAGGTCTCACTGGGCTGGCTAAATAAACATCAGTCTTGAATACCAATATAGAGAAAATATCTTGTGAAAATATCTTTCGTCAACAAAGTTTAAAAAAACTAACCAAATTTGCACTCTATAGTCCTTGAGCCAGTTGCTATGAAACCAAAGGGGAAAAGCTTGTTTATGTAACTGGCATCCTGTTTAATGTAGTTTGTTTGGGAAAGTGTGGTCTGAAGTCAAGTAAAGGAGCTTCATATGATGTATCCCTGTAGCCTACAGATAACATGGGATTAGATTATATTCCTTAAAACATTTCTTTTATCAGCATTTTTATTACACCAGAATGAGTGAAGTTTGGTTACCCCTGAAAAGTGTAACAATATCTTTAAAGAAAAATCAAAATATCACAGAAAAAAAATAACACTCCTAACCAAGGGGATCTGACACAAAAGACCAAGGTGACTGCAGGTGTAGATACCAGTATGAGATTTTAGTCCAATTAGGGATTGATGAGAATGATAACATACAGAGATCTCTAAAAACATCTAAAACTGGGAGGGGAGGAGGAAGAGGGGGGCTATACACATAACAATAAAAGCAGAAGAAATATCAGTATAGGCCTCAGCATGCCCTGGGTGACCCAAATTTAGGGAGTTTGAGGGGATTACATCTTTTTCCATACCAGTTTACTTTCTAGCACTTTATGAAATGTTTAAGAAAAACTGTTTTTTTTAAGAAAACATGAGGCCTAATCAGTGTTCTTTGTGACCATCATTTTCTAACAAACTGAATGGAAACCATCTTCACTAGACAAATGTAAAGCAGTAATTCTCTTTGTTGTCTGCTGACATGGGTTGGATTTCAACCTGATACTGGCAGTTGCTAATCCTAGAAGAAGCACTTCATGCCTAGATTTCCTGAATTTTGTTGCCTTAAATGTGGTTAG
The DNA here is from genome assembly GCA_013398295.1 of Chionis minor. NCBI lineage: Eukaryota > Metazoa > Chordata > Aves > Charadriiformes > Chionidae > Chionis > Chionis minor. The sequence goes on from VZSF01002953.1 coordinate 608,920, forward strand.
CTATCTTTTGCTTTTGGGATAACTATAGGGGGGGAGGCTGTTCTGCTTTTTGGTTTTTTTCTGAAAGCAAATGAAAGAAAAAACCTCGATTACTTGCTAAATAATGGAGGAAGTTTTGACCTTTATAGTTTAGACTTAACATTTCTAGAATGCTTCAAGTTTCTTACTTTAAAAAACTTTGTCATTTTACTGCTGCTAAAGCATTAGTATTTTGGGAGGAATTCTACAGCCTTCAAGCAAATTCAACAGCACTTGCTTCAGCAAGCGTTCTTGGTGGTGCTACCCATGTAGGTGAATGGTATGCGCTGTTACAATATGCACACAATATGCAGTGTGAAAAGACCTTTTTAGACTTCTTGACTTCATACTTATGGTTATGCAGAAGGAAACCTGGAAAGAAAGAAGAAGCACAGAGAGGAAATTGGATTAAACAGCAATTTTGAGATTTGAAGCTGTGAACACATTTTAAACACAGAATGAGTCATCTACATATATGTTTGGTTTATTTATTTTCTTAACTGAATACGAGAATAAAATAGTCAACACTTTACAGAACGGATAATTTAACATATTTGACTATGATTATACTGATACAGTTGACTGTTAATCTAGTTTTTGGTTTATAAAAATACAGTTACCATAGAGATGTTATTTAGAATGAGATTCACTGTGAGAGATTCACAAATAGTTTTAATTTTCCAGCATATTTGAGGTCACATTAATATTTCATCAATGAACAGTCTGCACAGTACAGAATCATGACTTAACTGGTCATCAGTGATGAAGCGATAATATTTTCTTCACAATCTGAAAAGGCACTATTTAAAAGATAACATCAAATGTTAAAGACAGAGACTATTCCAGTTAAAAAGAAAAATGTTTTCTTATTTGTATTTTCTTCATCCCTTGCAGGAAGAAGAAAGCTTTTGTATCAGTAGAAGTGGATAATTGTTATTAAAGAGTATAATTACTAATATGGGCTTCCTACACACAACTCAGCCAAAGAATTTCAGTTCAGATTCAGATTATTTAATTAATACTCAGTGACAGTGGGGTACAGTTGTGATGCCCCATGTATAGCCTTGCTATCTTACATATTTTTGAATAATGAATGTATAATGATGATATGCAAATTTTGACTTTTTAATATCTATGATAATGTGTTAGCTAATTTGGACCACTTCTGTGTACCAATTTCTAGTAATGAAAAATTGCACTTTGGTTCCATCTGTGGCCTTATCAGAATATAAAGTAAAAGGCTAGTAGTACAATAGTGCACTGCAGTTCATAGACCTTATAGCTGAGATTCTTACACATGACTGCCTGGAAATCAACCATAAATAACCATGGCTTGGTGAGCTAAAAACAACACTATGCAATATCAAGCAAAATCCTATATCTGAATCTCTTGCCTTGTCTCTCATTACTAGTGTAGACAAAGAACTGGACATGCAAAGGAGAGGAAGATAGTAATTTTTCTGCATGCTAAAGTAATTTTATGTTTGGTAACTTACTGCTGGTCAAGAGATGATTTTGAGGTATTAACCTGGAAGATGAGGAACAGAGCCCAGCAGACTTAAATATTACAGAAGTAATAATGAAATATAATATTAAGTCCATTTAGCATTTTGTGCTAAAGTCTTTATTTTATGGATTTGCTGTCCTAGGGCTGTAGCTAATCCTAACAAAGATAGTTTGAGAGGCTGTAAGAAATTATTTGTTTGCAATTCAATTAAGCATTTGTGACTATGAATTTGTAATGCTGTGCAATGTTTTAAATATTTATTGCATATCTATTTTATGTGGAGCATATTGTTATAACCTCTAGGACGTTTTGCAGAAGACACTTCATTTGCAGTGTTATTTCCTGAAGGAACAAGCAGAAGTATAGTTCTTCTCTATTACCTCAACATGTAATAGTACCCCGCTCTGCTACATAGTCAAAGATGTTACCTGGCTAACCTTTTGTTCTATTAAAACCAAATTGATACCAGGCATGAATGTAGCAACTCAAGCTAGTGATGGCCTGAGTACCTACTTGCTTTGTACTTAAAATATTTCCTTTGACTCACAGTCACTACGGTACAACCTTAAAATTGCAGGTAGGGAATGTTATTGTATATTGATCAAGTCTGAATCTGGATCCAAAAGAACAGACTTCTAGGTCACGTTTGCCTCAGAGAAATTGTAAAACAGTGCTATTTATATTCATTTAGCTTACCATATACAAATCATTCTTCACTTTGGGGAAATATTTAACCTTCAACCTCTTGAGCAAACTGCAGTCTAATAACTGTCCATCAATGAATCTTCACCAAATCTACCAAAATATCCTACAGGACTGACCTGACGTGGAATGATTGCACAGAAAAAAAAATAGAAGGTGTAGAAATCTTCCATTCAAATAGAAGTTACATTTCTTTTACACTACCTTCTCTAACCTAACTGCACAGTGGCATGGAAAATTGTATAAGAAAGCAAATATATCCAACAAAAAGATAGATCCAAAAATATCCCAGCAAAACACCATCAAAAACTATCCAATCAACCTTACAAAAATAAGGCACCAACTGTATATGCCTCCTGTTTTGGGGGAATGAAAATGCAAATAATCTGTAACGGATGTTATTCATGTTGCTCACTGCTGTGAGCTGTTCAGATGTGATTATGGTAAGTACAGTGTGCAAATATATACAGAACAGAATTCCAAAAAAATTATGAAATAAGCTATAGCACCCAGTAAGATGAACAGTACTGACACCACAAGAACATGAGAAGTCTGTTACAACATTTTATATTATTTTTTGTACATGAAAAGAATTGGGTTTGTCATTTCTGTAACAATTCTGTAACAAAACATCACATAGCATACACAAAAGTAAGTCCCTAATACAACAATAGGAACGCTTTTTCTTTTTGGGGGATGTAGGAGTAGTCACAGCAAGCATCACAAAGGAAATCTCAAAACCAAGAAATTATGTTACTTGTTTGGACCTTGAATTGGTTTGAATAAATACCTGCCTTGACCTCTGTTCTCAAAAAGTTCCTTCATTTTCTTGAGTTCCCTTTTGCTGTGAGAAGAACCTTTCAAGTTCTTTGTCATCCTCAAATCTCTCATCATGGGTCTTCCACAGGACCAGACGTACTCAGTGCCTTCTGAGGTACCAGATTGCCTTGGACTGAATCTTGTATGCCTCCAAGTAAAGCAAGCTGAAAAGCATTAACTTCTGGCAGTTACCATCAGCAATTTCACTTTTTTTATTCTAGAAGGATAAAATAACGGATAAAGTAATTTTTTTTAAACCAGCTTTTGGCCTTCTCCTAACTCCATAATTGGCAGGCTGCCAAGCACATGAAAGATCCAAAAAGGCTGTCATAGACGCCATTATTGGTTGTTGGTCACTGAGGTCCAGCGGTATATTTAGAGGAGGCAGTGAGTGTTTTTTTATTTCCCAGGTGAAGACACTAGCCTTAGGGTAAAGATTGGTTTGGTCCTTGTAATGGCTATTAAACAGGTTCCATCGTATTTGCTGACAAAGGTTTTATTTATCCTAATAAAATCGGTTCTGCATCATCAGCCATGCTAAGAGAAGATGGCTGAATTGACCTTTCTGACATTTTATTCACTATGATTTTTTTTTTTGATATATATAGAGAGAGAGTAATATCATTTCCACATCCCACCTCACGCCCTAAATTTTATGTCCTAAATGTTGACATCAGCTGTAAGAACTAGAGAAACTTATATTCATATGCGTGACTGAAAATGTGTATGTCCTTCTGTAAGGAGAAGTGAGGTGGCTTCTTCATTTAATTTTCAGTACTTCGGTCTATCACTTTCACAGTATCACTCCTTCAGCCCTTTCTCCTTAAGTTTACGCTGTTACCCTTGAGTATTTGCAACAAAGCTACTCAGGTGGCTGGGAAGGCTATGTAACAGATCATCCTAAGTGCCATTATGCGGCACCTGCAGGATAACCAGGTGATCTGTCCCAGTCAGCATGGGTTTGTGAAAGGCAGGTCCTGCTTGACTAATCTGATCTTCTATGACAAGGTGACCCGCTTAGTGGATGAGGAAGGCTGTGGATGTTGTTCACCTGGACTTTAGTAAAGCTTTTGATACCGTTTCCCACAGCGTTCACCTGGAGAAACTGGCTGCTCCTGGCTTGGACAGGTGTACACTTTGCTAGGTTAAAAAACTGGCTGGATGGCTGGGCCCAAGGAGTTGTGATGAATGGAGTTAAATCCAGTTGGCAGCCAGTCACAAGTGGTGTGACCCAGGGCTCAGTATTGGGGCCACTTCTCTTTAATATCTTTATCAGAGATCTGGATGAGGGGATTGAGTGCACCCTCAGTAGGTTTGCAGATGACACCCAAGTTGGGTGGGAGTGTTGCCTTGCTTGAGGTCCATCTGCTTGAGGATAGGAGGGCTCTGTGGAGGGATCTGGACAGGCTGGATCTATGGGCTGAGGCCAACTGTATGAGGTTCAACAAGGCCAAGTGCCAGGTCCTGCACTTGGGCCACAACAACCCCATGCAGCGCTACAGGCTTGGGGGAGAGTGGCTGGAAAGCTGCCTGGCAGAAAAGGACCTGGGGGCATTAGTCTACAGACAGCTGAATATGAGCCGGCAGTGTGCCCAGGTGGCCAACAAGGCCAATAGCCTGGCCTGGCCTGGCCTGTATTAGGAATAGTGTGGCAAGCAGCACTAAGGAAGTGATTGTCCCCCTGTACTGGTGAGGCCCCACCTGGAATACTGTGTTCAGTTTTGGGCCCCTCACTACAAGAAAGACATTGAGGTGCTGGACTGTGTCCAGAGAAGGGCAATGAAGCTGATGAGGGGTCCAGAGCACAAGTCTTACGAGGAGTGGCTGAGGGAGCTGGAGTCGTTTAGCCTGGAGAAGCGGAGGCTCAGGGGAGACCTTATCACTCTCTACAACTATCTGAACAGAGGTTGTAGAGAGGTGGACATTGATCTTTTCTTCCAAGTAAGAAGCGATAGGACAAGAGGAAACAGCCTCAAGTTGCGCCAGGGGAGGTTTAGGTTGGATATTAGGAAAAATTTCTTCACTAAAAGGGTTATCAAGCACTGGAACAGGCTGCCCAAGAAAGTGGTGGAATTGCCATCCTTGGAGGTATTTAAAAGATGGGTAAATGTAGTGCTGAGAGACACGGTTTAGTGTTAGCTTTGGCAGTATTAGGCTAATGGTTGGACTTGATGATCTTAAAGATCCCTTACAACCTAGACAATTCTATGATTTAATGATTTTTAGGTGTCTAGCTCTTGCTAACTTCAGGGTTGAATACTGTTGAAAGTATGTGTCTTCCTAAGCATTTGGGGAGAAACTTCTATCTTGAAAACACATTAATTAAACAAATAGTTGCTATTGTGCCTTCTTTTTCATATTTTATTCTAACAAACATATGACTTTTCCTAAACTATACCAGCTGTCTCATCAGAAACGCTAACCAGTGGAGAATGGTTGGTAAGAATATTATCTGATACAGCAAGCTAAGAAATCATTATGTGTCATTTTCTTAGGAGTACAAATACATTAGAGTTTTCCTCTGAAAAGTCAAAGATTTTAGCCTTTAAATTATAATTTTAGCAAATTTCACTAGGCAAAAAAGTTAAATTTTCTACCCTTTCAATGCCTATTCTTATTAGACAGTAGAAGTGTTTGCATACCAGTGAAAAAATGTCTGTTCTTAAGGTTGGTGTAAGGACCACCAAGAGTCATTAGAATGACAAATTGACTACACGAAAGCCAGAAAATGATAAGGAACTTTTTCAACTCACACAATGCAATTCTCCAGTAAGGAGCTCTCTATTCACCATCTTGACTAACACAATCTTGCATTGAGAGTACATGCTATGTTTATTCATCAATAGGAAACGGCTTAGGGAGGGTAAGGAGAGCAGAAGAAGGGATATTTTCTGGGTTTGAACTCATCCTGGTCTTCCTTTTACCCTTGCTCAAAGCCAGTGCTACCTTTTGAAGTACCAATCTTGAGTGTCATTTTACATGCGGAGGACGGAATCTGGGATTCAGTAGGCAAGTAGCTCCACCATCGTTCACGCCCTTCTCCTCTCGACTCAATAACCCCTACAATTTGTATTTCACACCCATAGTGCAACCAGTATGATGGATGACTTTGTGTCAGTCTGGATGACTGTAGAATACACACAGATGTACAGCACAGAAAGCGGGAATGATACTATCAGATTAGAATTGTGCAGTCAAATTCTAGCCCAGTGGTTCTTTAGTTCAGTGATATATTGTTGGAGGTTTTTTCATTATCTTGTCACTCTCAGGTATAATTTACTGAAGGAGGAAACTAATACTGTGGCTTGCATAGGTGGCATTTTATCCCTTTAACCTTAAAAGGTTATATGAATTTGTAACTGAGTTGGTCTTTCCTAATATTTTTTTCTTGTTTGTAAGAGTTTGCGTGCTGTTTTTGTAATGTTTTCATTGATGTCAAGACCTTGGTATAAAAACAAGACTAACACCATACTAATTTACCCCATGGTCTCCTGTGTCTTCCTTTGCCTCTCTCCTTGAGCAACTGGCATAGCTGCAGGACTGTTTACTCCACGGCTTATTTCCCCTTTATCTTTGATGTCCCAGGATGTCAAAGGCTGTGAATTTAATATTGATTTTATAAAGTACTTTTACTGTAACATGTCAGTTAGGATTAGCCTCAACCTCGAGGAAGCTCAGGCACTGAGCTGGATTTGCACGCAATGTGGCTCTCCGGCTCTCAGACTCTTTTCCCAAGCGAATGCTTTATTTATAAGAGTGACAGTGTGCTGTGAAAGCAGGGACAGCACACAGCCCCAAGCTATCTCTGTGTCTTGTATACACAACGTCAGTGCCCTGTGTATACATTAGGCTTGAAAATGTAAGTGGATCAGAGAGACATATCATTTGCTGGTATGTAAACAGACAGATGAGTTTATAGATCGCATTAAACCCCAGTGGCTGTAACTACTGGAAGAGTCTTCCTGGAGTCCCATCCCCCATCTCACTCCTCCTTGTTCCTCCTTATACCATCAACACCAACATCACGAGCTGGACTCACCTCCTTTAGGGAGCAAATAAAGGCATCTTTCCGAAGGAGGAATCATAGCTGAAGAGTATTCTTTCCTTGATCTTGTTCCCTTAACCTTTTGTTGCTCCTTTGAAATGGCAGGTGCTGCTGATGGAATGTATTAATCCACAGATTAATCTGCAAAGTCTTTTCATAACTCAGTGTTGATCCTTCACTCAGTCCCAACAAAGGTGAAAAGTTTGTCATGATCTCTCCTTTTCTTCTCTCTTTTTTCTCCTTCTTTTACTCTATACTTTTGGGAAAGAAAAAAAAATACCATGGCTATATTTTGTGCGTAAAACAGTGAGGTAAGGTTTCTTCAAAGACTGATAAAGCTGAAGCTCGGAATTACACTCTCAGGGGGGCAGTCACCAGTTTTCTTGTGTGTTGAGCAAATCATGCCAACTGATTACACACTGTTAATGAAAGATTAACTATTTAATGCATTAGCTTTTTGAGAGCACATAGAACAGCTGTGCACTTGGGCTATGTCTGCCCCATTCGTAGCATGTTTGATTTCTCATAGCTCCCCAGTTGCTCTGAGCTGGCTTTCCTCCTCAGCTGGGACTTGAGTTAGCTCAGGTCCTCTGAGCATGTTGAAAATATTGCTTGTTTGGTTCATTAATTATTCTGTAAGCCTTGACTTTGAAGCCTATGTACACTTATGGCAATGCATAAATAATAAAGAAGTTGTTATTATTCTTCATAGACAGCATATATTGACGATTGCAAAACATCATTCATGTAGCTGCATTTATCATTCTTTTTAATGCATAATGGTGGTCTGCCTAGGTATATACGACTGTTCGAGTTTTGGTTTAAGCCATTTTCATAAAATACAAGCCATCCTAGTGTAAAACCTGCAGCAGTTCATAAAGAATTTTGCTGAGCTTTAGTAACTGAAGAAGGAAGAAGGAATGGTATAATTTATCTTTTTGTCCTGTTTCATATAATGTGACAAATAAAGAAACTGTAGAGCAACATTTGTGATTTCAGTTGTTGCAGGGAACAAATTGGAAGCATAAAACTGAAAGCGACTTTCATGTGCGTACAGATAGGTGCACATACAGCCTTAGTGCTTCCCATTTGTACTGGAAACAAGACAGTATTTTTGGTGAAATCTGGCAAGCATGACTTCAGGTGATAAAAACAAGGTAACAAAAATTTTCACAGAAATCTGCATAAACTGATAAAAGACTCAAAATCTGCAAATCAAACTCCAGAAATACTATTTCAAAACATAAACTCAGTAAGATTTTCCTTCAGTGTCCACTCTCCCACTTCTTACCCATGAGAGGGAGACTGAGGCCCAGACAATCTTTTAATTATTGCTGTCCAAGATTAAAAAAAAAAAAAAAAGAGCTTTCCCAATGTTATCTTAAAGTGAAAATTTCCACAGTGGATATCAGTGCATAGAATTTTGGACATACGTCAACTAAATAATCAAATGAAGTCTCTAAAGCATTTTGAGTGCAGCCTGTCACTACTGTTGATATTACAGTAAGACCATAAATATTTGATATACCTGAGAGCACTACCTCTTCTGTTTCCTTTGCATTAGGTATACAATGTATCATCTCTGGGTTTTGTAGAACTCAAACATTACTTTATGTCTGTCTGCATAATATGATGTGCTAATTTTTTCAGACAATATATTTTGTAAGAAAATTACCTTCAGAGATTTCTGACTATATTTAATAGAGTATGTGCTGAATAAACAAGGATAACATGTCAACCTGTAGGAAAAATTTCAGATGGCTAAATTTTCATTCAGTTTTCATGTGTACAAGCTATGCTGAAATATCAGTGAGGATCTCCTTTAAAAGCCAATAAAAACCAATAAAAAGCCAAACTTTGTAATTAATTTTTGTATTACAAAAGGTAAATCAAATGTTTAGTACATGACAATACAAATTCAGCATGTTTTAATTGATATTTTAAAACCAAATAAATATCCAAATGATAAAAATGGTCATAATAGATACTTATATTTTTCAGACTTTGCACACACTCACACTTTGCACACAGAATATTAAAGTTCTGTGGCATCCATGTTTTCCCTGAGTAGTGTGTTAGCTGCAGTAAATCAAAAAAGCTGCACCTGAGAGAATGCTTCAGTCCACACAATTAATGCATGCATATATGCAAAACCACTCACAGGATATCTTTAATTATTGTTATTCAGGTTTATTTATATTATTTCATGGAAGCCTATACTCAAGGAATTTTTAACAGACCTGGTTTTTATGGGTAGTTGTGGATGTCTTCTTTTGTTTTGCATGCAAAAAAGACACAGAAATCAAAAAATCCTCCATACATTGTAGCCTGAGCTGTACACTGTGATGTAGGGACTCTTCTGTCACAGACCAGCCAAACAAAACTGTTAGCAGACTTCTAAGGCTTTATCTGTGAAGTTCCAAAAGAACGTGAAATTCATTTCATAGCACATTTATAAAGTATGGAAATGTTACTGATGCTTCTTCATACAGCAGGAGGAGGCACAGAAAGTTTAATACTTCCTAATGTCACCCAAAGACTCCGTGGTGCCGTCAAGAATTGAATGAAGGTCTCCTGAATCGCTGTTCTCAGCAAACTGGTTTGCTTTCATCTAGTAATCCCCGGCTGCCAGAGGCTATTGCAGGGTGGCCTAAATTGAAGGAACCCTGAGGTAGTGTTAATTTGTGCCATGAGGTCAAAGCAGTCTCTATTAACACGAGGGTATTGTCAGTACAATGGTGGCGTAGTGGTTTTTTTCTGTTGCTCAACTGAGCACAGCCTAGCCAGTCCTAAACACTGGACACTGAGGTGTTCCAATTTGTTTGCTATTAGAATGTCTTGAACAACAATTTACGCTAACAAAGTTCCGGCCGACGTTGTTAATGAATTGTTTATATTTTGGTGTGTGTGAATGGTTGTAGCTTATTTCTAGCCTACTACTGAATATCTACGTTTTTAAAAGAAAAAAAACTTAAAAGAAAGTTAACTAAACTACTGACTATTCACCGCTTTTTCTTTGTTTTTTTCTCTGAAGAATAGTACTTCCACAATACTGGTAGGAATGTAAATGCTTGTAAACAGCAAATAATGAGGTGCTTGAGGATAGTTAATTTGAATAACTGTTCAAAGTTTGAACAAATGCTTATGAACATTTCTTTAGAAATGAACATATTTCTTTAGAAATATTTGACCAGCTTCTCCTACATATATGGCAATAATACACACATGGATGCATCTCAGTAGATATAACATCAGGTATATTTATGCATTTCCTCATTAAATCATGAAGTGGATTTGTCCCGTCTGCTGTGGTACTGACTTCAGTCATTAGCAAAGATAAATTTAAACACAATGATACCCTCAAAAGTATCTGTAGCTGTACAGTTCAGCTGCAATGCTGCCTTCATCCTTTGGGGCAAAATCTTGAATATCCGCTTTGACTTCAGCATTCTTACTGCTTACAAAGGTATTGGTGGATGGATGAGAAGGAAGCCTAGGATCTGGCAGGAAAAAAACTATCTCTGTTCTTCACTGAGAGAAACCAAACAATTTTCCTAATGTTTCAGTGAATTAAGTTTGGAAATGTCGCCGTAAAAGCATTGTCATGTTTTGTAGATCTACTAGATCTACAAAACAAGCTACTAGAACAAGCTAAAAAACCCAGCATCTTATACGTATCAACTACATGTTTGCATATTGGCCGTCTCTGGGTTTCAAGAATGACTCCTAAGGTTACATCCCAGTTTCATCCCAAGTCTGTTGGGAAATTGTTATTAGTTTATGGAGGTTCTGCTTGGTGTGTTGATAGTTGCTGTTCTTGCACTCGGAACATCTATGGGTTTAAATTTTCCCCTCTGCTGCTCAGAGCCACCCACACAAATTAGCATTTTTCTTTCTTCACCTTATTTCTGTGTCAGTGGATTTTCAATTCTTTATTCAGTCTTTTACTTTTATAGTGTTATAATTATTAGTGTATTTTCTGTTTGTAATTGCATGCTTCACTTTTGCAATTTAATGTGTACGTTTGTTCTCAGTGTGAAATTGCCTTGCTTGCTAGGAAGATGATACAACAATATTTCAATGTATTTTAACTGCAGCTCCATTTAAGGTTTTGCATGAAACATCTTGCTGGAACTGATGCTTTAGTCAGGACAGAACATCTTTTCAATGATCCTTCCCCCATTTCTTGATCCTTCCAGCCACTGCTACCACCATGTCTTATTTTGCCCCATAAACATTCCTTCTTCCAAAATACAGTAGCAGCGAGAGGCTTTAAATTTGTGTGTCCCCGCTGGGGCCCACTTCAGAGGGATTCTCAGGATGTCCTGCCTTCCCAAGGACAGGAAAGAAACATTTTTTTCATGGAAGACTAAAATTCAGACTAAAATCTGAATAAGTAAGATAGGAATGATATCACAACACCCCTGAAAATGTAGATAGGGCATTATTTCAGATCCCATTGATTCCCTCAAGTGTTTTCTAGCCAAGTCTTGTTTGGCTACTCCAGTCTTCTTGGCTTTGTATACTGTGCTAAAATTAGCTACGTCCTTGAAAGCCTTATTAAATATCATTGGATATATTCAAGCATTTACACGTTTTGGTGTTTTGCCTTGTTTTGAGCAGTATAACTTAATCAGCAGTCATGTAGCAACATCCAAGACAAGTACAATAATAGCCTTGTGTTCTATTTTTCATTAATTGAGATGGAGCTTGCACTGCCTTCCATTGCAGTATTCATTTCTCTTTTTTTCTATAAACAAGCACAGAAATACATTTTTAATTAGCAATGAAATAATGTATATAATAATATGAAGCTGCTTTCATCAAACTCCACATGATGATGATAAACGTTGATATTATACTCAATTTGGAGTCTCTCCTATTTATGTCATGTTACATTTTTCAGGACTTGGAAGGCTAACCCCATGATCTAGCTTAAACAGATGCAAATTAGGATTATAGCCAAAATGTATTCTGAACCAGGAAATATATTACTGAGTGTTGTGATAATGGCTTCTTTAATACCTTAAAAAATAAATACAATATGCTACTTTCATTTTCAGAAATCAGTTGCAAAATGTTGTATACTAACCAGAATTTTCAGTGTTGAGGCTTTTACTTTTTTCCAAGAAAATTCATCATTTGCTGTTCAGAAATCCATTCGGTTATTTCACAATCTCCATCCAGGCTTAAATTGAAAGAGTATTTTAATAGTAACTCTTGGATTTACCAAAAAATAAATATTATTCAGCTTATATTATCCATAACTTCTCAAAGTCCAGCCATTTATATTGGTCTCTTTTGCTGTAAAATAAGGCTGAATTATAAAATCTCATTTTGAATATGCTGACCTAGTAGATGTGTGGCATGGTTTAGTCACAGCTGCATTTTTTTCAAAGATTTCTGAGGGTCACTCTGCACTTTTTTACTGTTTATTCCAATTTCTACTGTACAAGTATTCCTTCTTGGTAGGTATGTTTCTCAAGAACAGAAAACGGCACTCCTTTTTTATAATCATTGTACATCATAGGCTCTCCGGAGCAAATCATTAGGTAATTTGACTGGGATTGTTACCAGTGGGAGCCAAATAAGTCTTTATGGCCAACAGGATTGGCAAGAATACTGTAAAAATAGCCTTTACAATGGCTCTCTACCATTTAACAATATTTGGTGTAGCAGTGTGGCAAGCTATGTCAGCCTTTGGAAGCTCCCAAAGAGTTGTGTTTTATTCCAGTCTTTCTTCATGGAGGGCAACCTCCTTAGTTTGGGGAAATTGTACTTGGGGAAATGATCGCTGTTAAAGACAATGCCAAAATTCTCAGTGATTTCATTAACAGCCAGGCCTAACAACAAAGTGCTGACAGACAAATCTATGGCATAGCTTACTCGAGTACCTACAGTTCAGTGCTTAAACATGCTTATATGAAACTTTTTGCACTACTTTTTACATACCAGATAATGTTATTTAGAAAACTTTTTACGTAAGAGTTCATGCTCTAAAGAAAATGTATATAGCTGCTGAAAGACTGACTTTGTCTTTGCAAACTATCTGCGTTTGTTTCTCAGGCTGGCATTTCTTCTAATGCTCATTAAAAAGGATTCTCAATTTCAGTCACTGACGTGTTTAAAACCATTTTAATGAAAAAAAATTGTAATCTATATAATGATACTGTGTTTTCTGTCTCTTCAAAGGCATAACATTTTAATGCAAGCTGTATTAAATGCAGCTGTATTAATGCCTGGCTGTATTAACAGTGTTTGGCCCACTTTAAATCTGATTAGTGTAACTGTTACAGATAACAGTGAAATAACATATGATTGTAGATAGTCATAGCAACTCAATATTAATATTCACAGTCCACACTGTAGTAGCATAGCTGTGATAACTTCAATGGACAGACACAACAATTCATTGTAATAAAGAATTTAATCTTTTTATTAGAATAATAATATGCTTATCAATTGTCTGCTGTTAATTATACTTCATATTAATAGGATCATATACAAATACCCTCTCAAGCAACACATTGTAAATATATCAAGCTACAGATCCATTTAGAGATGCACAATATGCCAAAAGTATCTGGCATCAGTATTTCCAGAAATGGACACAGAACAAAAAAAAAGAGAAAGAAATCCTGCGAAGAACACAGCTGTTGGCAAAGAAGGAAGATCTCTGTGTGGTAGTGTTTAGAAATAATGGAATGGTTTTGTTTTTTTATATAATAGTAGTTCTCAGAGTGCTGAAGTATTTTGTTTGATGATGATAAGGAGGATAATAATACTGGTATGCCAAGAAGTAGCTGTGCTGACAGAAGTTGTGCAGGCCTTTGTCAAAGTATCAGTTCATTATTTCTCTTCTTCCTGACATAAATCCCTTTTGATATTCAGCAGAGCAAATAAAAATTCTGTATTGTGCCAATGCACTCCTTCAAAACCTTGCTGTTAATCACACTTTATGCACAAATGGCAAGATATTTTTATGTATTAGAATAATTTAGAGAGGTGGTAAATATGTATTTTTTCAAAAAAAAAAAAAGCAGAAGACTTATGGACAAAATGCAAAGAGCTGACATGAAGCTCATTGTTGTCTCCCTGTTTCAGGAAAGCTGACTGGTCTGTTTACTGGTGTCCTGGTTTGAGGGACTAAAGGACTGGACTTAACATGGGCAGGAAATACACAGGAAGGAAAACTTGGAAAAAAATGATTCATGTAGGGAATTAAAGCAAATGTGTAATGGAATTATCAATAACAGAGTCAGAGAAGGATTTATACTAATTTTATGCATGTTTTAACTTTTGAGTAATTTATTCTCTCAACATTTATTTATATATATTTTTACATAAAATTTGGACACTAGCCAAAACATAATGACTGAACTTTATTTTAATTTCACCAAGGATCAAAGCTTTACATTTGAAAGAAAATACATATAATTTTTTTTAAAGAAAAAAGTGTCATAATATAAGTGAAAATGAAGCAGGAGGACAAAGATGAGCATAAGCAGCTGGTATTTGGTACCGTAACTGCAAGAGGTAAAATTGCCTTTGCTGTTTTGTAATAGTCTTACAATTACCTGTTTTCAATATTAAGTTCAGGTATAGTTATGAGAAAGTCTCAAACCTATGCAGTTATATACTTTCATTAAAATATAGTTAAAACAGTTCATATGCTGTAAAATACTATGATTATGCAAATAAACAACATGGATGATATATGTTTGGAAAATGCTAGTGCATACAAGATCTGCAAGTTGTAGATGTAAATAAAACATTTATTACAACACTGGTAATTAGTGCGGTTCCATGAGCAGAAATAGTAAAGCTGGAACAGAAATGGAATGGAATAGAAAATGATAGTATGTTTCTTATCTTGCTTAGCATCGTAACTGTAGGAGAAAACCAGAACCACCACTTTCCTTCTGTGCAAAACATGGGCAGAAGAAGGGCTGACATTGAGCCACCAGAGTGGAGGAGAGTATGGAGAAGGCAGCGGTGGTAGAAAGACTGGCTAGAACTAACACCCAAGTCTAAGTTAGATTTGTGAAAATTTCAGATTCAAGGTTCCAACTCAGCTGATCTCTGTCCTTGCAGTGAATCTGAAATATGGGATCACAGAGTTGGAACTCAGATAATTTTCAATTAAGTACGAATATGAATGATCCACATCTGCTTGTTTACCAGGTGGGTAACGAGTTACTACATAACACTGAGTTTTCAGAAGAGCATGGGATATTCACTTTTGGCAGCGATCTCTGAACCTCACAACGGAGGGAGGGCTGAGATACAGTCTTTCTTTTTATCCTATAAAAATTCGTAAACGACTGGTGACGATGGGGTTAACTTGTCTCCGGTGAGTTGAACAGATAGAGCAGCTGCCTGCCCTCAGTGTAAGGACTGCCAGCCCGGCCAGCCAGGCAAGACAGAAATACAGCTTGGCTCAGATGGCAAGTTACTTGCTCTGGAGGGGATTATAACAGGAGTGATCTCTAAGAAGCCTTTCAGACTGGCATACAATCAGGCTGAGCTTATGACTAAGAGAAATCTTAACCGCAACAGACAGTTCTGCTGTTCTCCATGTGTTTCTTAATACGTATGTTTCTTGATACATAGAACTCCTTTTCACCTGCAACCCCTTAAAAACATCTGTTGAAAACAGTATGTCTACACCCAAGCTTTTCTGTTAACTTAGCTCAGCTACAGACAGGAATTATTTTTCATGAAGCATCCTAGCATCTTAAATCCCTTAATATAATGACTGCCTTTATATTTTATTGTAGCCAAAATTCTATTGTTTCAACACTGATATTTGATCAGGGACCAGACACAAATGTGTCTAAAAGAGCATAGACAGATTATGTTTCATTGACCACATGAGTTATCATATGATATCTCATTTTATTATTTCCACTAATCATACACTATGTGTATTGTTGCAAATATTTTGAGAAGACAAAACCAATTCAGTTGCAGTAGGTGTGTTCTTGGAAAGTTATACGATGGCAATGTGCATGGTATTAAACCTAGAGAGTGGAGTTATTTGGAAGTAGGGGAATGGTATTCTGAAGCCATTCTCTTCAAGTATCACTTTGTGTTCTTTGTAATGAATTCCTAGAGGCTCTAGTTTGCATTCCTGAATTACCATCTCAGGGAGGTTGTGCATATGCAAGGATAAAGAATGCCCTCTTTAGGAAGGGAAATCAACTGTCTTATCTGAGTGTAAATTAAGGACATGAAAATTGCTAGATTAGCAGGAAAATATAGAAAATGTAAATTCCTAAAGAATAGCATTGTATTAAATCACTGAGTGATGAAAGAGTTGTGAAAAAATTTCCAATTTTTCATGTCAAATTATCTTTAAAAGTATGAAGCCATATTAATACTTGCAATGCTCATTACGGTCTCCGCTTCATGTCCACAGAATAAAGTCTTTCCTCCCTTAAAAATGTGAACTGAACCCTGGCTGTTAAGGTCAGGAAAAGATTTGTTTTGTTTTATTTTTCAGGAAGTCACATAGCCAGTATTGCACATCCAAAATAAAATAATTTCATGTATACCAGTTTTCAAAGTCAAAACTTTTATAATACACATCTTTCCTGTTGAAACTTTTTGAGTACCTTATCAATGACAGATGCAAATGTCTCACTATTTTCAAAAGATTTTAGTATCAGCACAAGATTATTAAATCCTTTTTTAAACCAAGTTCTTCTAATGCTCTTTTTTCATACATCAATAAGAAAACTAGCTTAGAAGTGTAGATTTCTTTTTTCTGTATTTTCCATCTAAAATTCAACATGTAAGATTCGCAGACTCTAAAGTTTAAGACTGTAGGCATCATATTGAGGTGAGTACAGTTTCTACTGCATATAAGCTATCTGTTCTTAAGGATTTACTGAGTTCACAGTCTTTAAACTTGGGAGTGAATTCTGCCCTTGGATGAGTGTATGCAATTCTCTTTGAATTCAATGGGAATCCAACCTGAATGACTCACGGCAGGAAATGGCCTTTAAAACGAACTGTTTTGCATTTTAACAATTCTTTCACTACAAACAGAGGCTTTAATCAGTCTCCAGAATAATTTGCTCTTCAGGCAAAATAGCAAACATCTGACATTAAGCTGGGAGAGAAGATGATTAATCTTCAGTATAAACCAGAAGAGACACTAGAAGGAAGAAACTGAAGCTCTTCTCTGTGCCGTGTTCTCTGCTAGGGACATTCCTCCTGCCGTGGGTTCAGGTGGTGAGGCTGTGCCCCATGATCAGCAGCAGGATGGAAGCAGTCTGGGCTGACTAGAACATCAACACACACTCCAGCTGCTGCATAACTGCCTTGTGATTCTCTTCAGCTGCTTTTCTTTTCCAGGGAATCTGGAAATGGGGACAAATAGACAATGGCCTTCCCACCCCAAAACTTACACTGTAAATTCACGATTAAGACAACAAAAATTTAGTATGAAGAAGGGAATTCCCCAGTATCAATGGTTCAGATTTTTTCAGCCATACCACTTTCTTGTTTCCCTGAGATGCTCTCCCGTGATCAAACAGAACAGCTCCAGACATGATTTTGCCACTTAGAAATCAAGATTGAAATACAAAACTCCATTTGTATATCTCATAAAATTCTGTCCTCAGCTTCTTTTTCTGATTTATCTCTTGATGTTTTCCAATTTCCTGTTTTCAGGAAAAAATTGGTATACGGTGAAAATGAAACCATCCTCTTCCCACCTATTTGTAGCCTTGGTGTCAGACATTGTTTAGAGTATTTGTAGGAAAAGATCTGCAAAAGACTTGCTCCTCCAGTGTGTGGTTCCTTCATGATGTTCTGGAAGTACTCTGAATGGGAATTTACAATTATGATAGGTCTAAGGCAAAACTAGGTGAGAAAAGTATCTTAAGTGGGAGTTAGATCTTTATTCTTCATTCCATGAGATTGCTGCACAACCTGTTAAAAATAAAAGCTACTTCTGTCCAGACTTCTGGTGTCTTTAGGGGTGTAATTGATTCTTAAGCCAAGAAGTAAAGGGAGACCTCAATTCCAACCATGTCCTCAGCAGCTTCAAATGATACTGCAGGCATTCAGAACTAGCAGAGTGGAAAGCCAACGGAGATTTATAACTTACATGAGGGGTTTTTTTTATTAATAAGAAAAGAATTTAGTCCTTCTTCAGAATTTTTGATTACATTACACACAAAATATTGTGAAAATGCAATGTAAAAAATCCTTTTTATTGTCAGACAGAGATGGATGTAGATTATTTTGAACACTGGTTTTGGACTTCCAGCTTCTAACAAAACTCCAATTCTTTTATTTTGAACACCTGGGGCTGTTCAGCCTGGAGAAGAGAAGGCTCCGGGGAGACCTGATAGCAGCCTTTCAGTATCTGAAGGGAGCCTACAGGAGAGCTGGAGAGGGACTCTTTGTCAGGAAGTCTAGTGCTAGGACAAGGGGTAATGGTTTTAAATTGGAAGAGGGGAGATTTAGATTAGATATTAGGAAGAAGTTCTTTACTGTGAGGGTGGTGAGGCACTGGAACAGGTTACCCAGGGAAGTTGTGGAGGCCCCGTCCCTGGAGGTGTTCAAGGCCAGGCTGGGTGGGGCTTTGAGCAACCTGCTGTAGTCAGAGGTGTCCCTGCCCATGGCAGGGGGGGTGGAACTTGATGATCTTTAAGGTCCCTTCCAACTCTAACCATTCTATGATTCTATGATTCTATGATTTTAAAGGTCCTATTAAAAGATCAGAATTAAAATATTTGTAATATAACTTGGAAGCTTTAAATTTCATTATGAGATGAAGAGGAGCAGCAGCCCAGTTGTGAAGGTTCCATGGTGGTATTATATTAACAAATGAAGTAGGCTTTATTCATAATTTTACATATCTTTGGGGTTGTACATCATTCTTTTGCTTCCAAGGGAGGGTGCAGAGCTGCCTCAAAGAGGAGCAACTCCAGGAAGGAATTTTGTATCAGGCACACTTCTTTCAGGATTAGTAACAGATTTTCCAAAGGACCATGGCCTGAAGATCTATCATCAAACAGGGCGTACTAAAATCAGGCCAGATTTTTTTGGGATAGATAGCATGGTGTGGCACTGAAAAGATTTTAAACCATCAAAAAGCACCAGCTAACATGATACATAGTCTTCTACATACTATGTGATGTGGTTGTGAACCTACAGGGCTCCATCCCTTTCTGCCAACTCTCCTAGATAACATCTGGGATTGAAGGGGCCAGAAACATGGCATTACCTTATCCATGCTCTTTGTGCTCATTCATTCAAGAGGGAAGCGAATGAACCTTTGTGTTAGCTTGTTTTCTTAAATACCTAAACTAATCTCAAAACCCTGTGCTGGCAAGATGACTATCAGACAATAGCTAATGAATCATGAATGCAGCAAGTGCACCAATTGCGAATAAACTTCGTGAAAATTGGTTTTAATGGCAAAGAAATAGATTTTGTATCCAAAAACTTTGTAAGTGAACTTTTACTTCCTACCATTCATTCATTTGGTTCCTTCTTACTTATCTGAACTTACCATTTCACGTAAGATCTTTACAATAAGAACTGTATTTTTATATTTGTTTTTAAAGTACATGACAGTAGGATACCAGGTGTATCAGTTGAATAAATACCTAATGATGATAGTACTAAAAATTGTAACGGAAGTACAGCCATTAAAAATTTGGTTTTGGAATATGTTTTGAATAGCATATCATGTTTTCCCCTGTCCTATCATAGTTTATATAAAGACTTATTCGATCAATCAACTAAAACAAGTTCTACGCGGATCAATTTGTAAAAGCATGCTTTTTAGATTTTTTTTAATTCATTTTTAAATGTTGTTCCAAGAGAACATTTCTTCCCTTACTCATGTCACTTTTGATAGCATAGTCAGTAAAAATTTCCTTCTTGGTTTTATCCTGTTCTACCCTGTTACTCTTCTGTGCAACACACCAAACACTTCTCAAACTATTTTTGTAACCACTTTTTGTAAAATTAACTTTCCCCTATTAATCACCTCCTAGTTTTTTAACATCCGATGCAGGCCCAGTTCTACAACATTGCAATGCTTTAATTCTTCCAGTTTCTCATCACTGTCATGGTGTTGAGTCTGCACAACAAAAGGGTGTCAAGGTTCTCGTCACAAAAACACTGGAAAAATACAGGAAATTCAGATTTTTGTTATTATTATGTAAGGACTCTCATCCATTTCCTGATATCAGTACCTTTTGCACTCTCAGTGCAAGAATGAAGGTTTTGTTACATTTGGCATAAAAATGGCTATATGTGTTCTAAAAATAGAAGTGCATTCGGTAGCTTTAAGATAAAATTTACACAGTACACTGTGCTAATTCTAAGTCACATAAACCTGTGTTTCTGAGCATCATTTCTGAAGTGGTTTTATGGTCTTGTGCTTTCAGCTCCTGAAAAGTTCTCAGGGAGAAAGTGAAAGAAAAAACTTGAGTCCAAAGGAAACACATTATAACACTAAGTGAAAAGGCAACCAATAAATTAATATTTTGCTTTTGCATCTCTTTTATAGAAAATTCCCATCACAAGAATATGGCAAAAACAGGCTTTTAGCCCCTTACCGGAAGTTGCTTTTGGAGTAACATGAGTATACTGAATGGGTTAACCAGAAAAAAGAGCTGCCTTATAATACCTGCCATCTTTGATTATTATAATCTTGCAGACAAATATAATTACAGTGTGTGATGTCTGTTTATGTCTGTGAAAGCTTTGATTGTGTAGTCTTGTCTGTATTACACTGCAAAACAGCATAAACAATTATATTGTATAGTAACTCTAATCCAGTGCTAATGCCCTGAGCTATGGGTGTCACTTTGAATTGCAAGGATTTATGTGATATTTATATCCGCCTTTTTCAGGTGAATTTGACCACAATGCATTTATCATTATACTGATTTGTAGTATCTGGAAGCTGATTAATAGACTGCAGAAAGGAGTGGAATTACTTAAATAAGAGTACATAAAATAAAGTCATAATTACTCGAGTTTCATTATCTGACACAGGAATGAAAAGAGAGGCTGTAGTAACTTCATAATGATTTAAATATTAAGATAGAAGCTCTTGAATTTTAGAGATGGAGTTGGTTATATTCAAATTCCTCATAATGTTATCAACGTACATGTTCCCTTCAAAATAAAAGCTTTTATGTTGCACAGACCACACCTCTACCTGATTCTTGAAAAGTTCTCAGAACTTGAAGGCAACAACCAGAAACAAATAAGTGGGCATTGTATTTTATTTATATTTATCAAAGTATTTTTTAAAAACTTAATGTGTGAGAAAAGCAATGGACTGACAGAACTGAACACAGCAGCTTCAGTATGCAGCTAATGCTCATCTCTCAACTTGAGATGAAGTTGGACCTCTCATCTAGAGGTAACCAACCAGGTCAATAACCAAAGGTTTCTGGAGAGATAATAGGGAGACTTTAGAATATGTTCTCTCACTACGTGGTGCACATGTACAGCCCGTGTAAAGTGTCACATCCTATTTAATACTTGTGTGGGGTCACTAAGGGAAATAATGACACAGCATGCTCACTCTAGTGGGGGTGACAAGTCACCCTTACCAGTGCCCAAATTGTAAGAGATCTTCGGATTCCCAGTTCCTAGCTGCAACATAACCAGGGCATGAAAAAGAATGAACTGGAGGAAGCTGGTGTCAGAGCCCCCTCTTGGGGTTTTGGCTGCCTGGGCTTGGGGCCAGCACTGACAGTGCAGCTGTGCAGCCCTGAACCAGAGAGCTGTTTGAGGAAGAGCTGTAAGAAGCCTTAACAGAGGTTGTCCCCTTTCACTCAGGAGCTGCGTGAAAGCTGGGCAGGTGCCCTTGGTCCCTGCCTGGGGGCAGCCATGCGGGTGCCTGGCCATGTACCTCACCGATCCCGACCTGACCCCCTGACCAGGACTTCCTGGCTTGACCTTGGACCTGCCTTAAAGCTTATGGACTTGTCTGCTGGCCGACGTGTTGGCTAACTGTCCCCAGACCTGCTCTGCTGTCCTTGTTCAGGTGCTGTGGGACTGTGCCACCTGTCAGTTGGGCCATTGCTCCCTCTGCCTTGCTGCCACCCTCGGCTCTGGCTCACCACCCTGGCAGAACAGCCTGCTCTTGCTGCTCCTTCTCCATTGGAGCCCAATCTGATCCCAGTTTGACCACTGCTAGAATGAAGAAAGCACCTGAAGAGGGTAACATCTACATGTTAGTTCACCTTGTGTAGGCTTAGCTTTCAATTTCTGTGGGATATAGGGATTTCTTTTTGATGTGTGTTTCTTTTGTGTCCTTAAAATTTTGCAGACCCATAAATGGAGAGGTTGATAATTGGTACTTTTAATGAGACTAAGGTCACTAACCACTTTGACATCCCAGTCTTCTCATATGTAATGTTTTTACTCTCATTTAAATGTATTCATTTGGAAGTAAGTATCTAAGATCAAGCCTCTGAGTGACAATAACACAGTAATGTTTCTAGGGCACTGTAGTAGCAGCGAAGATGCATTCTCTATGTCATGGTAAATGTAAATCAGAGCAGGTAACATTGGCGTAGCATGCACAGTGTCTTGATTCTGTATAAACTCAGCATACAGTCACAGAACTACAGTAAGGCAAAATGAACATCCTCATTCATTCTGTTTATTCTCCAGCTTGCTCCATGTATATAGAAATAAATTGAGACATTTAAATTATAGCAAGCTTTGGCACAAACACTCAAACACACTCTACGAAGTGTATGATTTTTTTGTTTCTCATGGTTTAGAATCCAATAGCTAAGAATGTTTTAAGACAGAGGAAATTGCTTACATAAAAATGAGACTAGCATTTTGCCAAGACTGGTGCCTAATTTATCTGTGCAGCATTTATTTGTTTGCAGTTTGTTAATTTCCTCTTTGTCTAAATTTACACTGAGCTTTCATGAACGACCTTTCCATTTTTTGTATACTTACCATAATAAAAAGCTGAAAACAAAACACAGATACAGATACTACAGCTAGTCTCATGAATCACAGTTTTAAAAGTTGTAATCTAGTTTTCATCTCCTTCTTAAGAAAACAAAAGTATTTCCTCTTTAACTGTCTGTTACAGGACTGACTGTGTTTCCCCAGGATCCTGCAAATCTCTTAACAAATACAGTAAATAGTATTTATGCTGATACTGGTTTGTGTCATTTGCGGACTTTGTAAATCAGTTGTATTCATCAGTTAGATACCATATAAACCTTCTGAGATGCTGAAACATGAAAGACTCATTGAGAACTGTGTCATATTGGAAAAGCCCGGTTTGAGTTTTACATGCAGAAGTTCAGTCAGTCAGTAAAATTACAGTACAAAACCATACTTTTTTGAAAGTAAGGAGTACTAAATTCAGGAATATAGATTTTTCTGACGCAGGTTTGTGGGGTTTTTTTTAAATGCTCTTCCCAACTGAAACCAGGAATAACAGACATAGGCCAGATAACTAAATGAAGTATTATATGCACCTATTAATGAATTAAATAATTACTTTGAAAAAAGTTTCATTTAACACTTGAAGGCTGCAAAAAGGAAAACAGATTTTATCTAAGTACAGGGCAGTTCTTTTCATGCTTTCTTAAGCCTTTGAATCTGTTCTAGCAGACAGGAAGAGAACAAAGTGCTGTTGTACTGTTCCAAAATAGTGCAGGTTCTACACTTTCTGGGTGGCAACAGCAGATTGTTTGTGCATACTTACCGTGCACACACCTGAATTCCTTCATGGTGAGCAAGCTGGTGTTACAGCATAGGAGATATTATAATAAAAGCTACCCAAATGTTCAAAACTCATTTCAACCAAGGTCTCTAAGACTCTACTGTTTGGCTCTGTGCATGTACATACGTGCCTGTATGGATGTGCCCTGAGCCTGAATAGCTCATACCCAGAGGATTGCAGCTGTTTGGGTTTTAACACTGGTTTAGCTTGTAGCCATAAGAGTGTAGTTTTGTTTAGAACCTAGAAACACATTCTAGTATGTGAGTCCTCACTCTATCTGTATTGCTTGTTAAAAAGTTTTGCTGCAACTTTTCTGCCAAACATAAGTAGGTCAGGTTTGAGTAAGATCTAATTAGTAATGGGTCTCAGTATGTGTTCCGCTTAAACATTTACCGACACTTCATTTTCGAATGAAGTGCACTAGTGTGAACCTTTGACCATGAAAGAACATGCAAGACGCAACTTGACTGCAAAGATAGGTTTGCAACATAGTTAGACCTTTCTCCGCAACTGTAACAGTCAATTCTTTTCTACTATTACCTCATGATACATATACAAAAATATGTATTCATATTAAAGTTGCAGCCACTGGTGCTTTACCATTAAATCATGCAAGAGCTCACCTTTCTGCAAATCTTAAAAAGGAGCTCCTTCAGTCTGAACACCTAAGATGAAACATTTTCTTTTAATTAAAAGGAAACCAGCAGTTTGAAGTCACTAGCAAAACAAGGAATAAATGAGGATAGATCAACAAGCAGTACACAAAATTAAAACTTCATTCATAATAGACCCACATTTCAGACAAATGTTCTGGCTTTTTAATATGAAGCTGACCTAGCATTTTTTATTCCTGAGTCAGACAGAGAAACCTTGCTGTGCAGTGCACCGTAACAGCATGAAAGTCTGACCATTTTGCAGATTTATGGAATCCCAGTAGGATCTTCTTTCTAAATATAAACTATATGCTATACTCACAGGCAGAGTCTTCAAACAACATTAATGCTCTGATATCAGCATTGCTGTTGCTGGGCAAGTCTGTCATTTCAAGACTTGAATGAAATCTAGGACTCTCAACACAAATTTGTATCAAACACTTTGAAAATGACCTACAAAAATATTGTAAATGGATAAATAATTTTTTAAGTTAATGGAATGTTAGCTGAAAAGATCTGACTTCTTAACAAGCCTTTTTAATCACTTTAATTACCCTCGATCTAAGAATGACTGAATATGCAGAGTGTATAAAGGGAAAGCTATTTGTTTGCAGACAACCTTGAATGTAAAGGTTATACTGTAATTGGCTACTGGTTTAGCTTTTCTATCATCACCCTCACACATGAAGGTCTTTGGTGTCTGTTAAAGCAACAGCCACGCTACTGACAGTTCACTGGATCTTCAGTCTACTGTAACTTCGCAGAAACAGTTGTGAAGAAAAAATGTGTTCTCTGAATTATGAGCCAACTATAGATTATCTATAGGATATAGTTGATAACATATGTCCATAAATTCCTTTTATTTATTGTATGTTAAGTTTCAGCAGAATTGCATCTGTTTTCCATTTGGGAGGTAGAGACATGCTTGTACACATGTCCGGTAATATTTTTTTTTCTACATTAACATGGGATTTGAAATTATACTAAGGCAGAACACTTTATTTTCTCAGCTTTTTGTAGTGAAGAGACATAAAGTGACTTTTTAAGTGGAATTTTAATTGTCTATGACTAGCGAGGAAGCCAGAAGAGGGCACAGCAGAATACTTTGGGAGAAGGGTCTCCATTCAGTGATGGCACTGTTCACACTGAAGCATTTGTTCATTTTGCAGGGAGAAATGGGTTTGGATCCAACTGCCTGAGAGCAGTGAAGCCTCCAGTAGCCAATTCCTGCCATTAGACACACACACACCAGCAGCTCTCACCTCTAGAGACCCTGAGAGCCCACAGTCTTTCTCTAGAGATGGTTGGGACTCCCCTTGACCTCCAACAGTCAGCTTCTCCCATGGTCTCACCCTCAGACACACACCCACACACCCACACACACCCCCGAGCTCGCTGGCCACTTCGCTAGCTAGTCCAGTTTGATCTTTGCTAGTGCTCACACGCTCACTCACACGTCTGCATGCGCTCCAGTGGCTGGCACCATGGACACACGGAGCCTCCAACCCACGATCTGACCCCAGCTGCTGCACTCCAAGCCCCATACACACACATGCCCACAGACTAGAGTCCTGCAGCCAAGAAAGCATGGGGAAGGAATTTAATAAAAAGATAGGGCAGACTGCACTGATCAGGATGCAAGGCATGACCACGCTAGCATACCCACCAGCAAACTGTTTACACGACAGGCCCTTTTTGTCCCCTTATTCCTCTATTTTTCCCACACTTGTTCCTCCACAGATCACCTAAATGCCTCCCTTTTCCTGCCTTTAGTTTCTCCCCTAAAAAATCCATAGTAAATCCTGTGTAATCCTGAAGTGGTATGCTGCATCTCAAAATGTGCCCCGTACCCTTAGGCAGCAAGCCCCTTTGCTCAAGGTGCTCCAGCATTGACTCATCTTGATGGGTTTCATACTTGGACAATGGGGCTCAGGCTCTCCTGGAAGAGGTCTTATAGGATGTCCCTTCCTTTCAGTCCTTAATTTGCATTCTTCCCCTGCTTTTGTGCCCCTGTGCTCCTCTGGTCACATGGAGATGGGCTGATGGCTCCTGTGATGGGCCTGGAAGGAACACCACCCCACCTCCACCCCACCCCCCTCCGCCATTGTGTCTCTGTGCTCCTTTGTGGGTGAACAGACGAGCCTTTGCCACGTAACACATTCTACAGGTAGGGTGTATTAGTAAGGATTCAGTAGGCAAAACATCCATAAGACACATTATCCTCAGAACAGGACAGACAAGAAGCTGCTGGACCTCCAGTGTGGGTTTGTGTAGTAACAGCAATTTACGTTGTAGCAGATATAAGGACAGCTCCCCTCTTAACTTGTAATGTTTGTGATTAGAACAGCATTGGCTGCAGTAAATGATTCCTAAAACTGTTACCTGCTGTCACAAATAGAAGCAGAAGTTTTCTTATATTTACCTGGGTAAATGGATACAAATTCTTAGTGCATATTTAGGCTAAAGAAGCAGGAGAGAACACTGTAGTCAGGTAATTTGCTTGCAAAGTGAAAGTCGTGTTAATTGTTATGCACTATAACCGAGTCCGAAACAGGAGGTGCGTTTGTTCCAGTGGAGGCTCAGCTGGCAGGTTGTAGACCTTCCAGATCTAGTGGAGATTTAGGACAGAGGGCTCCAAACTTTGACTTGCCATCGCTGATAATTCTATGACAATTCTGTCAAATCTATTGATCGTATTCATGTGATTTCCTTGTTTCTGTATCCTTGCAATTTCAATCTGCAGCCGTTTGTTTTTGTACCCATTTGGAACTTTAATTGATATTAATAGGCAGGACTCTCTTTTGTCATCTTCAGTAGCAGAATGATAGCCAATGAACTTTTCAGATTAAATTCTGAGTGATTTTGTGGACGGGAAAATCTTATATTAAAAAAAGTATGCAAGGTAGTATTGTGGGAGAGATCCCTCAGCCAAGGATGACACTATTCCTGAAGGGTACCTTTCACATCTAACACATACCAGGTATTAGAAAGGACTCGGGATTCCCCATTGCAATTACTTTTATGAAATATATGAAATTATTTTAGAAAAAAATTTTGTATATCGTTTAAGAGAGGACACAGACCTCGTCTGAATGGATACAGCATTTAACAGGGTGAGTTAAAGAGTATTGATGTGGTGTATCTTGATTTAAGAAGTTATCCTTTATGTTAGTGTTACGTTGGCATTTATTAACCAATGATCTATGGGATACTGTGCAGCTTCAAGTCCGACGCTGCGTTGCTTGAAGTCCTTATTCTCTAGACCATAACCAGAGAATACTGGGGGCCTATTGTATATAGGTGAGTTATTTGACAACCTGGCAAGATAGATATCTAGCTGGCCAACTTGGTAACAAAACTTACTTTCAAGGTGTCCTGAAGTGAACTGCCATCATTATAATACTAAAAAACACACCCACAAGTCAAGAAGACCCTTGTCCAGGTGAATGCCCTTCCTGGACGCAAGTGTAGTAGCAGAAGAGAATGGCACAGCAGATATTATAATTATATGCAAATCACTAACCAATCATTGTAACTTTTGTATGTAAATATAATGAAGAAACTGGCATAAGGTGTGTTTGATTTGTGGAAATTCCACCTGTCACCCAGGCCTGAATAAATACAATATCTCTCCTGAGCATGTGAGATTGGTTGATTGCACACCGGGCATGAATCCGCTTTTCAGACAACAGTATCACAGCTCTCTATTAATCTCTCAAATAAGTTCACATCTGCTGTTGCTGAGATAAAGTAGAATTTACAGGCTTCTACATTTCCACAGATACTAAACATTCAATAACTGGCCCAGGCAACTATTTGAATGTCATCACATTAAATCGATAGAAACCACAGATATTACATTAAAATATTGTTAGATGTCTGCTAGCATGAGTGAAACAAGTATTTGGCATAGGGTGTTAAAATGAGATGACCTGGAAACAGGAAGCATTTAGAAATCCTGGATCAAATTAATGTCTGTAACACCTCCATTCAAATGAAACTACATGTTTGGGAAGGGATTCATTGTATGTAAGTCAACTATGAAAATAAACCATTTGTTGTAAATAAAGGGTAAAAAAGAAATAATACTGAATGTCTCTAAATTAGCAGTATGCTGTCCCGTTAAGTTGATTTCAGTCCCGACCATCTTATCTCAAAAATGATTACATCAATAATAGAAAAGGGTTTCAAAAAACATTACTGAGGAAATGTAAATGGCTTGGCAAATGGGAGTAATGTGTAAGATCAGCAGTTTCATTAGAGCAAAGGAGGAATGAGTAAAACACACAGAACAAGCTGAAAGAAGACAATACCTGCTATAGATATTCAATCTAGGGAACACATTGCCATGAGATAGTACTAATGCCTAATGAATTTCAGATTTGGAAGTTGTACAAGCTTTCATGCTAATGAACATAAATCAGCATATAGGAAGTTAAGAAAAAGTGCTTTTCTTCTAGGTAGACTATTTCAGGTACGCTTACTGTGGAGCCCTTAGTGACTTCCCCTGATGGATCTGCCAATTTATAGAGAGACAAAATGCACTGAAGTGTAGGAAATTTCTGGTTCACAATATATGTGTGGCTGTATTTTATTAAATAAAGCTCAGAATATTCTCCTGAAGTATGGCTAAACACAAGCTTGATTTTTGCACCAATATTTATTTATGCACCGTCCTTTCCATTTCTGATCCCTCTGTCTTTGGAATCATGAGAGCAAGAAATTTGCTGGGTTTTCCTGCTTGTTAATTTTTTTCCTGTTTAGATGTTCTTTTTGTGTGTTCATTGTAATGCACAGAGTAATACTAATATTTTGTTATTAAAAAACGGGAGGAAATGCACTGCTAAATACTTTAATGTTTCTCTTAGGGTGCTTCATATTAGGCTTGCCCCCCTCTCAACCCTTCTATATTTACCATATTTTAAAGAAGAAAAATGTAATTTATTGTCACCAGAAACAGTATTCTTAGTAAGGCACCATGAATGATTGCTGTCACCATTCAGAGATGGAACTCATATTCTGAGAACTAGCTTTAATAAAAACATCCTTTGTTCTCAAGAAAGCACCCATAAGATCAAAGTACTAGCAAGGCTACTGTAGCTGATCTCAGCTATAACATATTCTGTATGTCTAAAATGATTATGATATTTTATTTATGTAAACACCCTTTTAAAACTTCCAGATGAGTGTTAACCAGTTATTATAGTGTTTCACAAGATCTTCTTGGCAGAGAAACCTCTCTCTGCTGCTAGATAAAGCAAGATTTTTTTAATATCTATTATTCCTCAGCAATAGTGGTGGGTTCCAAAGGAGCCGTTATCCCAAATATCACTCCCAAATCACCATCTTGGGGTAAGGTGTGTGGTACTTTTGGGATATTTGTAATTCATCACACTCCCTTTTATGTTTACTAACTTTGATGTTAATCCATGAGTAGGCTGTCTTTCAGTGAATGAAATCTATTTTTACAGCTGCTTTAAAATTGATTGGATTGCAGGCACGCCTACTGAAATCACTCAACCAATTGAAGAAACAGAATGAGATTTGGATTATAGGGTTTCAGATAATACCAAGTCCCTTGTGAAAGGTATGTTATTTCTTCTCTTTGTTCTGCTTTTGGAAAAGTATAGCTGTGGGTTGGTGGTTTTTTTCAGCTGTGTAGGTCATGGGAATTATAAAGATTTCCAAGGCAAAATCACAGTCTATGTTCTGAATAAAGCTAATCCAGGGCAGAGTGTTTTGCAAAGGTATTTCGTATGTTATAGATGATCATCATTAGTGTTCTTTCAAGGACACAGAAAGATGTCCTCTAGCTATCTGTTCAAAACAATTAAAATATTTCAGTTTTGATTATTATTTAACCATACCATTGGTTAGCAAAACTCTTACAGTGAATCATACCGCACAACATATTACACAATCATTAAGGGTAGAAACCATTTTTGTCAAAGTGACAACCAAAGCTGGTTCCTTACAGCAGGGATTGAAAGGCTGCTGCCCTGCTAACCAGATTCCTAGCAGTCAGTCAGTCCTAGGAAGAGGAATCAATTCAAAGGATTTCAGCATGCACATCTTCCTAAGCCCAAGGTGTTATAAATAGTGATGCCATAGAGAAAATCAGCTGACTGGAGCTGGGGAGTGAACTGAAAAACTTGGTATTTTTCTTTCAGAAACCTTAAGGCCTGCTCTTTTGGATATCTCTGGACTGTTAAGGCACTGAAGTTAATTTCAATGCAGATTTTCATATATTCATTTTTTCACATAAGCCTTTTGTTTGCAGGAAAA
This sequence comes from Chionis minor, assembly GCA_013398295.1. NCBI lineage: Eukaryota > Metazoa > Chordata > Aves > Charadriiformes > Chionidae > Chionis > Chionis minor. Next base: position 639,696 of record VZSF01002953.1, read on the forward strand.
GCTGCAGGAAGAAGCCCTAGAAGAGTAAATTTCCAGTGTCAACAAATATATATGACATTAACTGTATTTTTTGACTAAAATAATTTTCATATCATTGCATTCATTTACATTCTGTAACTTTTCTATCTTAAAACATATTGACTGAATATATCCACACCAATGTTGAAAAAATGTGTAAACTTGTTTGTATGTATATATAATAAGAGAATTAATTTATATCAACCTCATAAGGCTTTTAGCACTGTCCACCACAACATCCTCAGAAGCAAATTAAGGTACAGTGACAGAGTTACTACCAAGTGAACAGAAAACCCTTCCACATTATCTGACTAGAATAATACATTGGTACAGGTTCCACAAGGATCTGTCCTGTGTTTCATTCAGTATTCTTGTTATTGATTTGTATCATTAAATAGAAAATTAACATCACATTTGAAGATGACACAACTTAGGAGAAGTTGCAAATGGAAGCCATAACTGCATTCTAAAAGTTCTTCGTACACTGAAAAAGTGATGCTGAAAAGAGGCTGCAGCTCAATAGGAACAAATGCTAAATTTTTAGATATAAGCAGCAATGATCAGCTATACAGACACAGCACGGGCAGTAACAGGTGAGGGAGGAGTTCTGCAGCACACGATCTGAAACAGCAAGTCTCATACCTTGTTTTTCAAGGCACATTGAATTATCCTTTTGGTTTGATTCATATCAGCTGGAGAACTTCAGAGAGCCTTGGAGAATTATACTTAAAGAAAGTTGTGCACATCTGTACGGAGTCCAGAAAGGAGGAGCTAAAATCGACAGAGATCTGGAAAACATGCTATATGATTACAGGTTGGAAGAAAGTAGCTAAGAAAGGCTGAGAGAAGGCAGCAAGGAAGGGAATATGTTATTAACCTGGCCTGTGCTGGATACATTGAAAAAGAATAGCCTAAAATTGCAGGAAGGAAAAATGTAAACTAGACATTGCAATCTACCATGTAAATAATAAGTATGATAACATATGGGTGTAGATAGATTCAGCAGATTGTAGAATCACCAGTAGCTACATGAACCTTAAAGACAGGTTTGGTGGCGTAGTTCACCCCAAAGTCAGTTTTTATTACCCCATCTTAATCAAAACCCAATAAAGTGACACAGTCTTAATCAAAAGCAAGCATTAATCCCATTTGCAGAAATTTGATTGTCAATTTATACATTTACCTGAAATGTAAAGTACAATTTATCTTCATAAATATGAAGGTACCAATGACTAAGCATTGCTTGAGGAGGTAGGAAGGAGCATGTTCCCTTTTGGTTTGTTAATGATTCACCTCTGAGCAACACTGAGTATTTCAGCAGGTTATAAAGGCATCGAAACGTGCCCAGAAGACCTTGACATTTTCAAAGCTGGGAAGGGAAGGCAATGGAGTGATGAAAGGAAACTTTTCACCACTGAGTTAGTATTAAGAAAACCAGAAAGAGTGGGTGGGAGGGGTATTTTGAATATGAATAGCTCTGAAAGATAATGTGCTATAAAAATAAGTATGACTCCCCACTGACAGATTCCTTTCCATTAATACAACTTGAAGATGCAGGGTTGTACATCAGCCAGAAACCATGAAGTATGTTTTAGCCTGACAGCTAGATACAAATAGGGTGAGGAAAACTTTTGGAACTTACTAAGTACTAGGTAGAGGTATAGTCATTTTTTCATTTCTGTTCCTATTGTCTTAATACCTGTATTATCTTTTTTGTTTGTTTTTATTTTGTAAATTTATTTCAACATTGTCTCAAGCCAGGTGAATTTAGTTACTCTGTGACAGAAGACTTATTCCATTCCAAAGTATGTGCTGAATCTGCAGACACGGACAAACACGCACTCTAGCATTTCCCAGCACATTATTAGAATCTGACATTGTCTCTGCTCTAACTGGAGAGCTGATAATGTAGGCATCTACAGTTAAAAAGTTTTTAGGTGTCAACCAAACAATTTGTTTGGAATGTGTCAGACCATCTTTAAATCCGTTGCTGAAGCCTTTTAGGACCAGATTTTATAAGATACATCAGGATTAATTCAGATACAGTTCGTTCGGGTTTTGGAGGGTAGATTAGACAATTTCTTATGGTACATTCCTATTTTCCAAAAGCCTATGAGTATGCCTACTATGCAATCAAAGAAGGTTGAAGCATAGATAGGTGACAGAGATTACCTTTAATCCAGTTAACATAGGCAGTAAGAGCAATGAAAACCTCGCAGATTCTTTAGAGCTGTGTAGACTTTCTGGCATCCAGGATGCATGATCACAGGCTCCGTTTTTCTAAGGTGCCATTTCCTGATATTTTTACCTCTACCATGTTCTCTTTTTCTAAATTCAACAACAGTTAATATATGAACCTCACTGGAGACCTAGCTATTTTTTTTCATCAGGGTCCTTACTATGTGCCTAAGTTAAAATGGGACAAATCTTGTCCAAAGTGGGTATCACTTTTTATACAGCAAGCACAAAGCCCAGATTCAACTGAATTATTGCAGATTAGTAAATTTGCATGATTAACTGAACTGTGATTGCTCTCTCTGTGGATGTCCCTAGAGTGCAGAAAGTGAAGAAAATATGACATAGCTTAAAATTAAATGAGAATTTGATTGACTAATTGTCTATATCAAGATTTACCTAGTTACCTACAAAAGAGAACAGTTCCTCAGTGATCCCCTCCTATGTCCCCAATTAAAAAGTAACAAAACATTTATTTCCAGAAAAAAAAAGATTGCTGAGAAAATCATGGGTATTGCACTTTATAATCACTCTTTATGTTTTGGTCTATGTTTTTATTTTCTGACCTATTTCATAAAGATAATTGATAAACTAATTGATACCTTTGTAAAAGGTTTAGAAGTCTGTCTGTGTAAGAAAATATGGCCATTGAAAGGAATTTAAGCAAAGTCTTTTTATTAATAGCATACTCAGTTACCATAGCTCAGCTGACATACATTTACTTCCACTGTGGTCTCTTTATTTTTAGTCCAAGACTTTAGTTTCTTAAGCCAGACCTTGCAGCACTGAACGAAACAACTCAATAAAACCAATTTGGGTGCAATACTCAGAACTGGTACTTACTGCAATATCCAGTGTTGGTGACAGGCTGTCTGGAGCCCTGCCAATGCTGATTTAGCAGTATATGCCAGCTCAGTGAGTCAGAAACAGTTTTCACATGTGCCAGCTCAATTGTGCAAGGTTGCTCAGAAATCCCTTTCAATTTCCAGGCAGAATAATTGCTGTATTTCCAATCTACTTTCCTTAGGAGAAAGGAACAAAGGAAAACAGAAGCATCAATAGAATGGCTTTTACTATCAGATTTGTAGCCTGCTCTGGAAGGTCACTGCTTTGAAAGTATTTCTCTGTAAGTGAGTATTTAGGCCATGTGATAGTGGGTGCAGCTTTCTGTCATTCAAGTATGCAAGAGAGAAAAGTAGTAATGGAAAAAAATAAGTGCTATGGAACAGTAGGAATAAAGGTTAAAATAGTCACTTGCTTAGGGAAAGAAAGAGTTTAGCAAAGACTCAGGAATGTACATGTGTAATTCTATGTAAATTTAGCCCACATATCATATCTGAGAGCAAAAGAGAAAGATGGAATACAAGTATGATCTTTGTAAACATGTCTTCAATGAAATGATCTGGTAACAGTATAGCTGTTGGGATAATAACTTTCCCCGGAGTATAGAATGACTTTGTAGAAAATGCCAGTTTCAGTCCAATTCCTGTAGAGTTCCTCTGTTCAGCTCACTATGGAATATGAAAACAACATTTTTAAGAACCAAGCCAAAATAGCTATTCATCATTTGCCTAGGACAGCATCATTACTGACTGGCTGCATAAAAAGCAATTTGTAATTTAGTCTTCATGGAAACCAGAACCCAACTGGAATAGGTTTATATTGCTTGATTTAAAAAATAGTAATAAAACTGGATAAGGGGATAAAATGTACGTTATAATAGTCACTGAAATCAGTAACCATCACTTACTGAGTACCTGTGATAGGACTGGTACAGTGTAAAACAAAGAAAAGGTGCCATCTACTCAAATTTCCATGTAAGGAAATTACAATCTCAGTAAGACAAACAACATTGCATGAACACCCAAACCCTTGTTCCCTACCCCAAAATCTAGTTACAATAGCTGGAATAGGTGATTGGAAAGAGAAATTCTGCCTTCCTAGGTTTTGAATGAATGACCAGCATGCCCAGTAACACTAGTTTTTCCCAAGGGGTGAAGCACTTCCTTGTGCTCCCACCTGTCTTTCTCATGTGACAAATGACCATTAGTTCCAATGGGTTTAAGAGTCAGATAACTTCCTATTTTTAACCTCCAAAAAATCCCTCTCAGCATTTTTGTACCAGTCTCTCTTTCCTGCTTCCACCACTGACTCACAAAGCTGGCTGACCTTTCCATCAGAATTCCTTCTTGATGAGTTTTTATGCCTCTTTTATTTCATGTCTCACCTTTACACAATATCAAGCAGCCCTCTGTAGCTAAGGACTAGCTTAAGCCATTCTAATCCCTCGAAAGACTGAAGAACAGTTTCCTTCGTTTCCTTCTAGACATTATTTACCTTCTACACTTCTCCAAAAGGAAATACTCAAGAGTTCTTAACGTCTGATGAGGTGCTTATAATAACCACTTAGATGTTAAAATTAAAAGGAAAAAAATAAAGATTTTTTTTTAATACTGACCCCATGTCCTCCTTAGGTATGGCTCACAACAAAAATTGAAATTAAAAGATGCAAGGGAAATATTTTTTTTTCAAGTTTAAAATTATTTTATCATTGTTAATGGAAACGAGCCATCTTAACAAAATCTCTAAGGACCAAATAGGTTAATTTAAATGTCAGTATACTTTAAATCTAAAGCAATGTCAGTGTAAGTAGGCACTGTTGAACCAAGATTGGATGGGGTTTCGAGTGCTTCAGCTTCTCCTTTAAAACACCCACATTGAAAGACACGTGCAAAAACTGTAAGTCCAAAAACTGTTAAAAACTATAAAATCAAACACGTCTTCAAGTAGAAAAACTGGATACAAAAGCTGAATTTGCAAGTGTCCATGTAATCCATTGTCTGCAGTGTTGGTCATTCGTAAACCACATTCTCACATTGTTCATAGCAGACCTTAAGCATCTCTGAGAGAAATGTAGCCATCTGAGAAATGTAGCAGGTATCATTGCAAAATATTGCATGATATAATGATATTACAAGTGTCTTAGTGATATATTAAGCCAGATTTGTGGTCTGGCGGTCTGTACAGTTCATCTACTGAGAAGTTCATCTTGGCAAGGCAAAAACCTTGGAACAAAAGAGATGAACAATTTAGACTTCATTTCTGAATGATATGTATCTTCACATAGGGATATATGCGTGGTCAAAGGCTATAGGGATCAGCAAACTTCAGCTTAATCAAGCATAACCTGAAACCCAATATTAAAATAACTTGTGTGGTCTTGTTTGTTAATCAGTCTGTCATTTTTTCTACTACTGCACTAAGTCTTCTTACTGATGAAATGTCACAACACGTTTCTGCACAGTTGCTGAGGAAAGTGGATGTGTTGGTCAAATTCCTTTCAATAAAATATCCAGCTTTCTGCAATAGCAGCTTAGAAATGAATGACATAACAGGGAAGGTTTGAACAGCACTAATTAATCTGATGGTTGGTGTCCTGGTTTGAGGTGAAACAGAACCCATTTTCTGTTCAGTAATTTTGCTTTGCAGCTAAGCCTCTTCTAACTCACTGAACTCTCTGAAACTCTCTGAAATGAACAGCATATTGTGGAGACACTGTTCACTCTCAGAGTGATAAAACCTGATTAGTTGTAATTTTTGCCAAGGAATGTTATGCAGAGGGGCTCCTGCTTATACTTATTGCTATAAAACCAACTTCAGCCAACTTTGTCATGTGCTCCGTTGGAGGGTCAGATCAGAAAAGCATAGAGGGGTCCCACCTGTGGGGAGGAGCAGACAGGACAGGTGACCCAAAACTGACCAGCAGGGTATTGCACCCCATCTGCCTCATGCTCAGTATAAAAGCTGAGGGATCAAAGGGTCAGCTCTGTCTTCAACGGCCGTCATCCGAGGAGGACTCTGGCTGTTTGTCTGCCTTTGATCCCAATCTGTGCATTCCGGAATCCAGCTCCGGAATCCAGTTCCCATCCGTCACTGAGTCCAGTCTGAGACTTTGCCAATGCCTGCCAGTATCATCATAATCCTGGGAGCTTGATATGGTTTTGTACATACTTCATTATTTCCCTTTTATTATTTTATTATTAATATTTCATTAAAGTAGTCTAGTTCTTTCTGAACTCATAAGTCTCTCTCCCCCCTCTCCTTGGAGAGAGAGGTGAGGGAGAGCATCTGTCGTTCATCTCAGTGGCCAGTCCAGCCCAAACCATGACAGCTGGCAAATGCAATACTGGGCACAGTGTGTTAATTATGTTGTCTACATGGGTGGCAGTTCCTTTTGACATTTGTCTATGTGTATGCAACTTAAAAAAAAAAAAAAAAAAAAAAAAAAAAAAAAAAAAAAAAAAAAAAAAAAAAAAAAAAAAAAAAAAAAAAAAAAAAAAAAAAAAAAAAAAAAAAAAAAAAAAAAAAAAAAAAAAAAAAAAAAAAAAAAAAAAAAAAAAAAAAAAAAAAAAAAAAAAAAAAAAAAAAAAAAAAAAAAAAAAAAAAAAAAAAAAAAAAAAAAAAAAAAAAAAAAAAAAAAAAAAAAAAAAAAAAAAAAAAAAAAAAAAAAAAAAAAAAAAAAAAAAAAAAAAAAAAAAAAAAAAAAAAAAAAAAAAAAAAAAAAAAAAAAAAAAAAAAAAAAAAAAAAAAAAAAAAAAAAAAAAAAAAAAAAAAAAAAAAAAAAAAAAAAAAAAAAAAAAAAAAAAAAAAAAAAAAAAAAAAAAAAAAAAAAAAAAAAAAAAAAAAAAAAAAAAAAAAAAAAAAAAAAAAAAAAAAAAAAAAAAAAAAAAAAAAAAAAAAAAAAAAAAAAAAAAAAAAAAAAAAAAAAAAAAAAAAAAAAAAAAAGAAAAGTGAGAACATGGAATTTTGATATTGATGGATCACTGAATTCCCAAGAAAGAATATAGCTGGTATTCTCAAGAATTCCCAACATGAACCTGTGACAATCATATAGCCTTTCCCATGCCTTAATCTCTTCCTGCAGTAAAACTAGTGAAGAATGGAATAAGTCCACTAGATTAACTTGGAGGATTTAAAACCATCATCCAGTAAATTCATTATTAAAAACACTTAGGAGGTGTAAGGCAGGGTGGCCATTGACATACAGAAAGAACAGATATACATAGTATAAGCGGGTTAATGTGCAATCATTGGAGTGCAAGAGACAGTCTGGTCCAGCCATTCTTTTCCCCCCCTTGTCTTAAACCGTTTCCAGTGGCAGTGTTGATTTTTGTTCTTTTGAGGAAAATAAGCTGGGGTATATTGGAAATCGGTCAGAAAAAGAGAGAAGCTTTTCCCCAATAATTATTAAAGCAGCTTGTCGAGAAAAATTAGAGTTGGAAGCTAGCCATGGTGGGACACATAAAATCAAGTTCCAGAACTTGATGTCCAGTTAGGAAAGAGCACCATGTTTGATGGATCTGGTAACATTGTTTGTAAAGCTTTTGCTGTTTGTTCTCGATATGATATCTTCTTACAAAAAAATATTGTATTATACTTCAAAGAGAAGAGCACTGACTTTGTTTAAGTGAGACCAACTTTTTGTAGTGGCCCTTTGGGACAAATCTCAGTATATATTTTGGTGGTATATGAATACAGATATATCTTTTTCCCTCCTGCTTTTCTCATCATTATGCATTATACCTACATGACACTATTATCTAACAACCACTCTTTAGACTGAAGTTACTAGAAACGATAAAATGTGAGTAAATTTTCTTATGTAGAGTTGTTAGAGTTTGAATATAGAAATGCTCTCAGAAAACTTTTACTTCAGTCTTGATTCTACCTCCGATTTGCTATACCGTGTCACATACATGTTCTTCCCAGATTTTCCAGTAACAGCACTTTGCTTCTGTCCTTTCGAATGAGTCTGTTTTAAGATGTTGGAGCACATCCTCTGCCTTTTCTCCTACTACTCAGAAAGCACAATCCTGTTTCTACTGATTACACTAATATAGTATATTCCTACAGACCAGAAGGGGATGAAATCTGCTTGAGAGCTCTTGCAGTCAACAAAAATCATGAGGCTTTCAGCTGTTTGTAAGCTTGCCTTGTCAGTTTGAGCAATAGTGAAAATTCAGCACTGAATGTCATAATTCAGTACTGATAGCCATAAACTGGGCAGATTACTTAGCATTTATAAAGGTACGACATCCCTCAGAAGTTTCTCAAATTTTCTGTAGAGTAGCTTCATGCTTTCAGTTCAGCAGTCCATCCTTTCTACTTAACACTAATTTTATAAAGCTTCACAAAAACCATTCATCGCATCATTCCACAATAATTTGCATGTAGCCCACAAGATACTTCCTAACTCAGTCTGCAGTGAATCCAGAGGAATAACCCAGATTCTCATCTACGAGTTGATGAATTACAGTGTTATATGAGAGGAGAAAAAACCTGAAGCCTAATGTTTTCAGGTTGCTCGGATGTCATGAGAGTAGTGCACCAGGGCATCCCTGTTGCTAATTAGAGTCAGGTGAAGTAATTTGAGTAAGATAAAGTAATTATCTGGCTGGAAAAATATGCAACAGATTGGGTGTATGAGTTGTAAGATTTGGGCTGGTTTATGATAGTGGCAACTGAGCACTTACTTATTTACCCACAGTGAAATCAGTTTACACTGGTAGACTTACCTAGATATAAGAAAGCAGTAGAGTGATGCTCCTGACAAATCTAAAATTCAAAGTTTGATTTTACAGATTAAATTTGAAGCTATTGAAATGAATACATTTGAAGGAATTATTAGAATGGAGAGAATGAACACTGAATACAAGGAACCCTCAAGTAGGATGTCATCTTTATTATTTAAATGAAGAATATATAGGGCTACATCATAACTTTATCTGTTCAGCTGAAATGTGTGAACCTGCATGGGCAAAAATGTATACGTTTTTGTGTTAAACTGATGAAAACGTTCCAAATTTACCCTCTATATTTTTCCTTTTACAGATACATATCTGTCAAGCTCATGATTACTAAACGCAGTTCTGTCACATTAAAAAAATGTATCTGTGACAAAGATGAGATGACTGTGAACAAGGCCAATGACACTGAGCTACAGCAGGACAGAATAAAGCAGAAGGTTTGATAATGAGAGATTACACTTTCCAGCTATTCTTGAGGACCAGAGGGAGGGAATTATTTGGTTTATGCTGGCAGCAATTTCCCTAAGCCATGTGAGATGGCATACCTCAAGCTGTTGCAAATGTAGGCAGAACAACCACAGGCCATGGCTCTTGGTTGGATCTAGATTCCCTGGGGTATAAAATATATTGAAAAGGCTCCTAAATAGGGGCTGATCACTTAATTTGACTGTTTGAATGGAAGTCCCACATATTCTTCAATCACTAACACTTGTTCACAGCTCCCTTGAAGCTTAATAATCACTTCTGATTTTTTTTTAAATTAGATTAGCTGCTCATGGTTACAGTTTTACAACTGTAACGTATCAAATGTGTTAAGCAGTACTTATGCACTGTCCCCTTTTCTAGGTTCTGTAAAACTGCACTGAAGAAAGGTTAATAAGTTCCTGCTGTGTTTAAGTTTTCTACAGGTCAGTTTTAATAAACTGTTTGTTTCTTCAGAAATGTACAGTGGCCACATTAATCCCCAGTCCTTGAAAACTTAAAACTTAAAACAACCTTTCCCAAAGAAGTTTTGAAAAGAGGAGTATATTAGTATTCATTTGTGGATATTTAAATAGCCCATGATTTATTGTTTTTCCGGTAAGGAAATCGTGGTTAATTGCAATGGTTAAAGGTTGTGTTGTACAGTTTTCTGAAGTGACAATACTTATAGCCTTTTGTCCTTTATAATGTCACTGCAAGAAAAAATCATTCAAGGTTTTCAGTTTTAGCGAACAAGAAACACCTTTATCAAAATATGAAAACCATATATTCTTATGCAAATTCTATGGCAGACATATAAATGACCCTTTTTGTCATTCCTCTACAGGAGGTGATTGATTCATGCTACTAGTCTAAAATATACATACAAATCACAGCATTAAGAAAAATTTCTTTTCATAATGTCAGATAATGTAAACTTTATTATAAAATACTTCACAATTACATATATTGTATTTCAATTTAAATATAGTCAGGTGTTCTGTAAGGGTAATATGCCTTAGACTGAAGTAAGGCACTTAGACTAAAAGTGTACTGACTTTATCCACCTAATTATGTCTAGGTAGGTAAAAATGTAAATGTGTGTATGCGTGTCTGCTTGTGTGTGTACCATACAGACCATTTGTAAACTGCCATAAAGATTAGTCACCCAATTAGTTGCTACTGTATATTCTTTTTCAAAAGATCCAGATAGAGGATACATTGGCAAATGTTCAGACCATCTTTATGTTATTACATCTAATTGTAAACATCAACATATTTAATTATCATGCAAGCATGAACAATTATGTCGTTACTTTGTAAACATACATGAAAGGTTATGCATCACTGCCATATATTATAAAATATTAGTAATATCATGAAAGACAACCATACCAAATTTCTTCCCTTGTCTTTGGTGTACTCATCATTTGAGAAAGTCACAATAATGATATTACTAACACAGAAGGTTGTTTTTCTAATGGAGAATATAGGGCCACAAAGATGATTAGAGGGCTGGAGCATCTTTCTTACGAGGAAAGGCTGAGGGAGTTGGGTCTATTTAGCCTGGAGAAGAGAAGGCTGAGGAGGGATCTCATCAATGTTTACAAATACTTAAAGGGAGGGTGCCAGGAGGAGTGTGCCAGTCTTTTTTCAGTGGTACCCAGTCATAGGACAAGGGGCAATGGGTATAAACTTGAATATCAGAAGTTCTATCTGAACATGAGGAGGAACTTCTTTCCTTTGATGGTGGCAGAGCACTGGAACAGGCTGCCCAGAGAGGTGGTGGAGTTTCTGACTCTGGAGACATTCCAAACCCACCTGGACGCCATCTTGTGCAACCTGCTGTAGGTGACCCTGCTCTGGCAGGGGGGTTGGACCAGATGATCTCCAGAGGTCCCTTCCAACCCTTAACATTCTGTGATTCTGTGATTCTATAATATGTATCTATTCCATCTGAAACATTGAGAGGTACTTGCATTATCTTTCCTTTAATATCTTGTTGAAAGTACTTCTACAAGTTTATACATCCTTGACAATATTTAGTGACACCACAGGCAACTGAAGCAAACATCCGTTTGCCTTCTGAAGAGGCCTTATGAAAACTAACTTGCACATCTTTAAAGATATAGGGGAGAAAATAATCTAGAATTGTAAATGCTTTTTATTTTGGTTGAAAGCAGATAGGCAGTAGGCTAACGAAAAAGTAGTAATTCTTTATTATTGCTTTTACACTGCCTCTACACATAAAAGACGCTAATTTTAGATACTGTCTCAACTTAAGGTTGTCTAACACTTTACCATTTTGATATTCAATTTTGACTTGTGTTTAAATTTGTTATATTTTCAAACGCTGGACTGAAATTTTCATGCCAGGTGTTGAATGCTGAATATTTTTCAAAGACTTGTTAATACTGTAAAAGTCTTTCACAAGGAATTCTTAGCCCATGCCTGCTTTGGAGCAGAAACCTCAATTTTCTCCAGCCAAATACAGCCAAGTTATGAAGCTTTAGATACTACAGTTCATCTTGTACTAAGGAATATCACATACTAGATCTTAGTAAGAACACTAGGCATGCATTACTCAATAGTGCATGACACTATATGCACTAGGCATCCTTCAACTCCAGCCATCAACCAACAGGCCTGTACAGTCTGATGTACTCCAATTTAAAGACACTAGGTCAAGTCCAAAAGTGCTTTAGGCATGTAAGCACCAAAATGCATCCATTCTAACAAACCTGCTAAGACCACAGGCTCATTAGTTATAGGGCAGCAATCTGACAGTATAGTATTTCCAGCTTAATTTCTCCAGAAATCTTCTGCTATGAGAAAGATACCTGTGAAGCATGCTGGGAAGATGATGTAACACCAGCTTAAAGACAATAGCCTACTACTCGCCAGCTATTTTTCCAGATATACTACCAAAGTTCTGTGCTGGTGATTATATACAAGATGGAACACGATTACTCTGCGGATAATTTTTGCTATTTGTTTTCTTGCAAAAGAAAATCAGAAATTGTACGTATTGCAGTGCAATAATGTTAATTTTCTAAGTTAGAAACCAAAAACTTAAGAAACACAAGAATTACGGTTGATTCAGCAATGTTAATTCATCCCTTATATGTATGTTTTATGCTGTAGTCCTTATTTGTCTGTTCTTGCAAGAATTTTTTCACATTTTGCCTAATTGAATACACTACGCTATGTTCTGGAAGCGTATCAAGGATAAACTGTAAGGGAGGATAGTGACCAAAAGAAAACTGATTCATCCATCATGTAACTAGGAAAGTCTGTAGGAGCGGAAATGGTAGGTGAAGGATAAGGGATTTGAATTGTGAGAGTGAGAACTGAATCTACCACAAAGTTCTAATGTGGTGGTAATCGAGACACTTAAACCAAAATTTTCACATATGGCTGCTAATGGCTGCTAAAAATGGCCACATTTTCTGGGTACCTATTTGAGTCATCCTTGGCAGATACATAGAAGTGCCAAGTGATCTCAGCTGTGACTGAAATGAGTTGGATCTACGCTTTTTATTTTAAATGCTCTGAAAAATCAGGCCCAACTCTTTCAAATCAGCTAAATATTAGTGAGAACTTGATCATTTTAGTTTGTTTCTGTATTGGGTCTGACGGAGACGGAGTTAGTTTTCCCCATGGCAGCCCTCATAGTGCTCTGCTTTGTATTGGTAGCTAGAGAGGTGTTAGTAACTCACCAGTGTTTTGGCTACTGCTGAGCAGTGCTCGCACAGCATCAAGGCTGGGAGGGCATTCATTATTACTACGCTTGTCTTCCGAAGCAACCGCGACACGTATTGAAGCCCTATCTACTTCCCAGGAAGTGGCTGGACATCACCTGTTGTTGGGAAGTAGAGAATAGATCTTTGGGTTTCCTTTTCTTTCATGCGCAGCCTTCGCTTTTGCTTTATTAAACTGCCCTTATCTTGACCCACAAGGGTTTTTTCCATCTTATTTTCTCCCCCTCCTCATCCTGCTGAGGAGGGCAGTGATAGAGCAGCTTTGTGGGCACCTGGCATCTGGCCAGGGTCAACCCACCACAGTCCTTTTTGGCACCCAACATGGGGCATGAGGAATTTGATATAAGGGAGAGGTAATGGGCAAAATATGAACTGAACAATATTAGAGAGAAGAATAATTGTGGAGAATTTCAGTTGTAATTGTGATGCAGGAATGAAGGGTGGTTTGTGTGTAAAATGTCCACTTTTGTTCAGTGTTCTGATGATGTTATTTTGATTGTGTCATGGCAAATTCTTTTTTGTTGATGTGAGTGAAGCTTGTGAAGATTGTGTGATGAATGTGGATTTTAATGATTGTCATGGGTGATTCAGAGAGGCAAGGGGTGGAAGGTATTGGGTTTATGTGGCAAGGTTTTGGTAGTGGGGAGGCTACAGGGGTGGCTTCTGTGAGAAGCTGCTAGAAGCTTCACCTATGCCCAATAGAGCCAATGGCAGCCGACTCCAAGACAGATCCACCGCTGGCCAAGGCCAAGCCCATCAGCAATGGTGGTAGCGCCTCTGGGATAACCTATTTAAGAAGACGAAAAAAGAACTATGCAACTGCAGCCTAAGAGAGGAGTGAGAATATGTGAGAGCAACAACTCTGCAAACACCAAAGTTAGTGAAGAAGGAGGGGGAGGAGATGCTCCAGGTGCCAGAGCAGCAATTCCCTGGTAGATCATGGTGAGACAGGCTGTGCCGCTGCAGCCCATGGAGGTTAACAGTCGAGCAGATATCCACCTGCAGCCCACGGTGGACCCCACACTGGAGCAGGTGGATGCGCCTGAAGGAGGCTGTGATCCCATGGGGATGCCACGCTGGAGCAGGCTTCTGGCAGGACTTGTGACCCCATGGAGAGAGGAGCCCATGCTGGAGCAGGTTTGCTGGCAGGACTTGTGACCCCATGGGGGACCCATGCTGGAGCAGTCTGTTCCTGAAGAACTGTACCCTGTGGAATGGACCCATGCTGCAGCAGTAAGTGAAGAACTGTAGCCCATGGGAAGGACTCACGTTGGAGAAGTTCATTGAGGACTGTCTCCTGGGGGAGGGACCCCACGCTGGAGCAGAAGAAGAGTGTGAGGATTCTTTCCCCTGAGGAGGAAGGAGCAGCAGAAATAACATGTGATGAACTGACTGCAACCCTGATTCCCCACCCCCCTGCGCTGCTCGGGGAAGAGAAATCGGGAGTGAAGATGAGCCCAGGAAGAAGGGAGAGGTGGGGAGGAGGTGTTTTAAGATTTGGGTTTATTTCTCATTACCTTCCGTATTACCCTACTGATTTGATTGGCAATAAATTAAGTTAAATCCAAGTCGAATCTGTTTTGCCTAGCAACTGGTGAGTGATCTCTCCCTGTCTTTATCTCGACCCACGAGCCTTTCATTATATTTTCTGTTCCCTGTCCAGCTGAGGAGGGGGAGTGATAGAGCAGCATTGGTCGGCACCTGGAAGCCAGACAGGGTCAAACCACCACAGTTTCAAAACTTTAATTTCTTGTGCAGACTTCCTTAATGCTGGCAGAATTATTTTGCAGGTTCTTGAGATTTGAATCATCTTATGGTTTTAATACAGAATTTTTTGTTGTTTTGATGTAGCTTACATAGGTAGACTTAAAGACCCAAACTCAAATGACCTATATTGCACCAAAGCACCTATGCTTAGTGTCAAATTCAGAAATTATATTAATACTTGCAATACTGTTTTCACTTGTGATAAGCTGATTCAGCCTCTGAATGGATTTAGCACTGTAATGTTAGACTGACTGTAAGCCTTAGCCAGTTAAACGAAGTTTCAGATGGGCATAGAGAAGCTATTTCCATTGCATTATCCAGGAAGTTCACTTCCTTGCTTGTTTTCACTGTTCCTACATCCACTGGAAATGTGGAGTGTCTTCATCATTTTCAGAAACTTATAGACAGCATCATGCAAGGACATATGTTGAAGACTGACATAATCAAGCATACATCAAAGATTTCAGTTTCTGACCTCTGGGCTACTTCCAAGCTAGCTTTCATCTGAGATGGGTTTTTATTTTTTTAATTAATTAAATTAGCTGACAGTTTATTTCGTGGTGGTAACAAGATCATATTTATAAACAGGATATATCCTGTATATCCTACTTTGCAACAGCAGAGTTTTAGTAGGAAAATTGGCAATTTCTAACTAGTTGAAGAAATTAGCCTTGGAGGATCACAGAATCACAAAATGGTTGAGGTTGGAAGGGACCTCTGGAGGTCATTAGTCACACCACTTGCTCAGGCAAGGTGAGGTAGAGCAGGTTGCTCAGGACCATGTCCAGTCGGGTGTTGATTATCGGTTGATGGAGACTCCACAACCTCACCATACTAACACATTTGCATTCAAGTTGGCTTATATTTATTTCTACATTTTATTTCCTTCTTGAAATGCCTAAAAGTCCTCCCTGCTAAATGGTTATACCATTATAACATAGCAGGGATGAATATTCATCAGTTTTCATCAACTTCTAACCTATTTCTAGGACCACTACTTTCTTAAATTGAATGCAAATTAAACATAGTACCTTCCAAATCTGATAACCCTATCAAATAATAGAAGCAGCAGATCAAAAACCTATAGAATGAAAGTCACAATGATTTTGACTGAATTCAGTCCCTGTTTGTACAGCTTTTCATCCACTGTACAGACTTAAACTGTATAGTCTGCATTTTCTATGCAGGCACTGAGCCTGTAAAGATGTAATGCATGCTTAAATTTAACGGATTTTATCTCTGTTGAATTCCAAAGCATTAAAGTTTTCTATGTTGTAAAATTTCCAGGTTTCACATGGTTAGTCTGCCATTGTAGAAGAGTGGTTTTGTGGTCCGTGTTTGTGGTCCGAGAATCAATGTTTCCTGCAGTTTTGTTGAATATCATTTGTTCTTTCTGAAAATCAAACTTTTGAGCACTTATAATGTATCACCACTTATAAACTGATAGTGTTCTTTTAACTGTGATGGGTTGCCAGGTACATTCTTTTTGAAGTCTAATATATTTTCCAAGTTATCATTGGCAAAAGTGTTTGGCATTCCTCTTGCATTATTACCGTAGGCAGGTTTCCTGGAGGATAATTCTTTTGTTACTGCTTGCCATCTTCTGCTGAAGAACATATTGAAATTTGGTAATAAAGTGTATGTTCTTCTTCCTATAAATCTGAGAATTCTTGATTCCGATGAAATATTGTGAAAGATATTGCAATAGTTCAGCAGAGAGTTGGGGAGAATAAAGGGGCAGCAATGTCTGTAGCTAACACAAGTAACCTTCCTGCATAGAGAATTCATCATTGCCTTTATAGCTATATACTCAGGTTTCAGTTTTCAGTCAGTAAGAGGTAGTGTAGGACAGGGGGTATGCATGTGTGAGGTGTAGGGGTATGATGAGGTGTAGACTTTATAATAAAGAAATGTGAGTTTTCAATCAAAGGAAAAGCTTTGATCTTGGAAGGGAATGTAGGAAAGGAAAGATAGAGGAGTAGAACCCTCAGCCTCAAAGTGTCAGGTGATGGAAGTTTCAGTGCTGAAGTGTTGGTCCTGAGTGCAAAACGATCAAACAGGAGGAAGAGGAAATTGTAACATGAAATAGGGGAGTATTTCTGAAGAGAGAGCTTAGTTCTCTTAGAGATTTTAAGTTAATTACTGGAAAATTAGGGGAGATTCTGAGATAAGAATGGTTGAGTTACATTGTCAAAACTGGGTGCAGAAAAAGTAAAATCAGGTATAGGATTGGTGGTATGTATGTTGACATAAGAGGGTAAGACTTGAGCTAGATTTGAATGAATGAAATTGCGAGTAGAGACAGGGAAGAGGTGACATAGTGATAAAAATTTATCCCAACCTGTCCTTACTACAAAGTGTCCCAGTTTTCTATTTTTGCACTGAAAGTGAGATGAAGAGTGCCCCCTTTTTTCTTTTTTTTTTTTCTGAATTCCTGGCCAGCTTCCCTTTCCCTGTGCCAGAATGTTTCCCTGAGAACCCCTGAACACAACACCCCAGTTTTTCACTTTAAAAATATGATCAGTCTGCAAGGAGATAGAAAGAATCTGCAGATTGCTACTGACTTATCAGTTATTTTGGCATCATTTTCCACATGACCTATCTTGGGAGATATTTTAACTCACATTGTGAGTGATGCTTCCGAATGGAAACGTCAGTCCTTAATGGTTGATTTTGCAGCACCAGCCAGACTCATAATTGTGATCTGAGTAACATCTTGGTCCAATGCTTTTCATATTTGCTATCTTTGCTTTCAGCTACACCAGCATAAATATACTAGGATTCAGTTAACTGTCTCAGTCTATGAAGTACAATTTATTCTGAATTTTGATCTACTGCATCATGAGGGACAATAGAGGTGCGAGGACTTTCTAGAGTGTGATTAGTCTTTTGGTAACCATCCACCTTCATCACCTGAATGAATATTTGGTATACCTATCTGACAAATAATTACTGATTTTCAGGCAAATTAATTCCAAATGTCTGTCATCACTGCTAGAAATCTACAACATCACCAGAAGTCTCTGGAAGTAAATGTAGGTTTGATGTTTTAAGGATAGACAAAATTGGTCAGAAAGGAAAATAAAACAACTGGTCTTTGACAGAAAAGAGAAAATAAAGTCTGACTTCCTCATCCGTACTTATCTGGGAGCAACTTAGGAATTACCTTTCAGCACAAATCCAGTGGGGAGGAAACAACACAATCTGCATTCGCTTGGGTCCTCGGACATTGGCCATCCTACTGGGACGATGGTGCTTCTTCCTCTATTTGGCAACAGAGGAAAAGGAAAAGAACTTTCCTCATCCATTAGTGTCAGAGAATACTTTCCACTACCATTTAAAATGCAGTTTTCCCCCGTAATGAGTAAGCCATAGTACTTAGCTTCCCAAAACAGCCTCTGGATGGAAGTGCAATGTGTTCCGATACAGTTTGCTTTCACATGTGCAATTTGTTTGTGACTCATGAATCCCCATCAATATGCCTTCTGTAGAAGACGTTATAAATGCCATCAATCCTTTATTTGTATTTGAATCACATGTATAAGGGACTGAGATTTCATAAGATACCAAGCAGATTTTGAGAGGTCAGCAGTTTTCATCTCCAGAACAAAAAAAACCAAAAACAAAAAAAAAAAAAAATCATTTATGTGCAAGATTTTAGTGAAAAGCCAATGTGAAAGAGCAACAGAAATTCCTGACAAAGCCTCCCCCCTTCAATCCCTCCCACTGCCTCTCTGTTGTCATCCTTCTTAAGTATCACCTCTCCTTTCCATCAGGACTGGCACTCAAGGATACCAGATGGCAGCCTCAAGATTGTAGCACCCTTTAATGTCTGCCCTTTACTGTCTGGCAAAAGTGTTGACATTTCTGCCTTGAATGAGAACTGAAAACATTTAAAAATATATTCAACATGAACAGTCAGTGTCTAAGATGTTTACACACTGCTAATGGGCTTTGACTTTAATAGAATGATCCTTAGGTCTGCAGAACCCACAGTCAGGTGTGAACTGGATATTTTCATCTGTTATTTCCATTTCATTAGAGAAATACCCAGCCTTGCTGCCCATGGTCTTAAGAGCTGTGCATACTGTTTCCATTTGTGGGTTTTTTTGCAAGCGTCAAACAAGCTATAAGAGTACAATTTCCTAGAACAGCCCCCGGGAAGCTCTGCCTCCTCCTCTGGGAGGAGTTGTTACATGGGTAGGATCAAAAAGAGATGAGACTCGTAATTTTAAGGGGTAGAAATAAGAAGTTCATGTGCTACTAAACACTTGAGTCTTGAGCAGCTACTGGATTTTAATATTCACCATCACAGGTTTCTGTCTTTAGTTGCGGTGTGATGTCCAGGAGGTAAATTGTACAAACACCTCTGTCGCTGAAAGTAAAATTAATTTATTTGGTTGGCTGAACTGAGCACAGAAATGATAGAATGAATTGTTCATTTCTACTAAGAGTAAGCTACAGGGAAATCTCTGGAAATCTTTTTTCTGAGCGACTCAAAATAGGGACCTGAATCCATAAGAAGAGAGGTGTTTTCTGTAAAATGCAAAATAGTCTCTACGTACGGTAGAGCAGAGTTACAAGAAGCTCCTGGGATGTCATGGTATCGGGCACTGGCTGAATGCACCCCTGACACTTGTGAAGAGCACACTGGTAACGTGCTCTCTCTCTCCCGCATCTCATCCATAGCACAGTATTACTTCAGATGGGCATTAAAAAAAGCCCTGTTTGTCTCCTCTTCATCAGCAGCTATTAGATAGCTCTTACTATAAAGGTTTTCAGACCGCATTCCATGTTTTACATGTTTGCAGAGTTTTCTTTTTTGTTGTTGTTAATTTGTCTTTAAATATTCCCCATTGTTAACAGGCAGAAATTTCCCACTAACAATATATGTGTCCCTTTAATCCTCAAATATGTGGAACAATTCAAGACATATGGGTGACAAAATATAGGACATCATTTAGCAACAAATCCCTCGGATTAATGTATACTGCTTAAAGATTTAGCACAGAAGGACTACACATGTCTGAGAAATGAATACTACTTTCTGCTTGCAAACCCTGTATTTTGACAGGCCATATTGTCTTGAGATAGAACATCAGAAAAAGAATGAATAATTTAATCAGAAATAGATGAGACAAATAGTATAACGGACAGTACATGGATTTCCTTCTTGAAAGCTGAAGTCTACCCATGCTTCACATGACCGGCCAACCATTCCACGCTAAATGGTGAGTTGATCGGAAGCAGGTTTCTTCCTGTGAATTTCTAAACCAAACACAGAAAACATTCAGATTGCTAGCAGAGGCAGTGAGTTGTTCTGTGGATTTAAGGAGGCACATAGCTTTTAGTGCCTTTATTAAAAGTCTGTGGGGTCATTTTAAGATTAAGACTATTACCCGGTTGATCTGAATTTTTTAATCAATTTTTATTCAACAAAACAATAAAAACAGTAAGGTTCATTTCCATAAAAATATTATACAGATTTACTGTTTGCATCCAAGCTTTTATCTGGAATAATATTTCGTATAATTTGTTTATCTGAAAAAATTGAATACCGTTGTGCTTCATTAGACATCTCCCTTTTCTTCCTCAGCAGCATGAGGAACTGTTGGGCAGAGTTATTTTTAGATGGAATGAGCAGAATGAGAAAATCTGTGTCTTATTTAGGAAAAAATACATATATTGAGAACTAAATATGAATGGTTTCTTTTGATCAAAAGAGGTGGAATAAGCATGTGGGACACAAATAGCTTGTGTCAAGGCGTGCTGTTCCTGCATTTCCTTACTGTTCTTTCATATTTTAAATGCTGTTTTATTTCATCTTCACATTAGAACATGCTGAGTGATAGGGTTAGAGAGATGCACTGTTTTTAAATTTGCACGTCTAAACCCTGTTTATTGGTATTTTGATGACATCTAGTGGTGACAAAGCTGTTAGCCAATTCTGTGTCCTGTGTTGGTGTAGCAGGATCATCGCATTATGAAGAATGCTTGTGGATGCAAAGCTGGCATTTTGCAAGCTGTAGACAAAAAGGCTCAACAACAGTTCTCTTCTCTTCTTTCTGCCTAATCATAGGGAACAGCGAATTTCTGGTACTTTCAAATACAAAGAAACTGCTATTCTTGCAGATTATTTTAAGATTTCAAAGTCAGGTTGGACTGATATTGCCAGGAGCGGTAGCAAAAGAGAAGACAAAAACTGGGGTTAGACGATGCCATAGTGAAACCCTGAGAGCCAGCTTGGTCTTCAGTCTCCACCCACTGCCAACAAGATAAAAATATTGTGTAAAAATTTTAAGTGCTTGTATGTGGTAAAGCAATACCTGGTGCTGACAGAAAGCCGCAGAAAACACGGTGGGTTTACATGTGTCTAAATGAAAGAGAACGAATCTCAGCTGCCCTGGTTGTGAATACCAGACCAGTTTTACATATGTTAGATGGTTGCCTTTGTTAGAATTCACATCCATATCTGCGAAATCAGTCTCAGGCCCAGTGTATGCAATAAAGTAAAAAAAGAAATCAAGCTGTGACAATTCTCTTTTCTCTCCCTCAGAGAATTAGTGTTGAATAGAGATACTTTGGTTGAACAGCACTATTTTCTACAACACAAACATTTTATTTTTAATAAATATTTATGAGGAGTTGGCAGGGGAGGAAGAGGTTATATTTTGTTGATTAGAAAAAACAGTGATTCAATAAATGACATTAAGCTACTGGCTTTTCTGCTTTTGTTTCAATACTATGAATATGTAGTGAGAGAGTGTGTGAGAGAGAGTGTGTGTGTGTCTGCGTGTGTGTTTGAAAGAGAAAAAGAGTGTGTGTGAGACAGGTGGCAGTGGGGTTGCTATAGCAATTACTTGTCACTAATGATAGGAGGGTAATTACTGCAGCAAATTCCCACATAGCTATTCAGCACACAAGTTAGACTATTTCCCATCCTAAAATATTCTTTCTGTATTTGCAAGATTACCTTTTTCACCAGATGGCTACAGGCTACATTTCTAAAATTTACAATAGTGTAAAATCAGAAGTTCATTAATTATGGTGTCCCTGAAATCAGAATTTAGTTACCCCATTGATTTTGAAAGAGGCAGTGAAGTTCTGTCTTTCAGAGTCTACTTTTCTCGAGACACATTACAAAATTTTGTTTTTCAGAACACTTTTTGCAAGTTCAATGTCAAAAACATATTGAGGTCACCTTCAATGTTGCATTCGAGTAATCGAGATTAGTACGTGATTGAGTCTGACTCATCACTTAATTGCACAAGATGTAAATCAGGTTTTTCTGCAGCGAACTAATAAAATTAAACTATTAATAACTGTGCAAACAACTACAAATCAGGCCACATTTGAAGGAAAATAGACTCAGGCATTGAGAGTCATTGAGAGAGTTTCATTGAAACATGTTCATTAGTATATTTTTCGTTTCCTCGCTTGCCATTATTTGTAGCTTAACAGTGGCTTATCACCTCATGCAAATCAGAAAAAAATCTACATTGCATTTCACCTTTAGGCTGGCTCTGTAGTGTTTAAAACATTTCTAAATATACATGCAACTTCTTTGCTAATAGATATAATGACTTTTCTTTTGTGTGTAGCATTATCACCACTAATAAAATGGTCTAAAAAGGTACGTATCTTATTTCCTCAAAAACATGGCGTTACCTTGGCTACCGTATTTTTTAACAATTCTCTTTTCCTTAATGATTCTCTTTATCCTTTTACCTGCCTCTTACTAATGAAAATATGGATTACGGACGTTATCTTTTAATTAATCAGTAGCAAATATGTGAAATTGGAAGCTGCTTTAGAGTTCATTTTTTCCCCTAGCTGGCTGGACTGTGATGATTTGAGGGAATACACAATAATTTCTGTCTTTTCAAGAAGACAAAGTAATGGAGTTCATAACTACAAGCTGGAAAGATAGCACCTAGGCTTCCTAGATGGATGAGATTGTCCATTGTGCCATAATTAAAAAATGTTCAATGCACTCCAACTTAAATGCATTTCTTTCTGACTCAATTGTTATAAAATTTAACACTGCTCATCTTGTGGTTACTGGTAATAAAAATAGTGCAAATCTGCTTACCTAGGCTTATTTCACTTTCCATCCTCCAGACAATTTACTGATAAATTCACTTTTCCCATTTTTGTTTCTCCAACACTGCATGTTATTGATGTAAAAAAAGATAACTGTTATTTGGTATACTAATGCTGCTAAAATATACACTTGTAAAATGCAATTGTTTGGAGTTACTTTTTAGTGTAATTGAGTTATTTCAATTCATAGATAAAAACAGGTTAATATGCCGGAAGTTAAAATCCACTTGCCAGCTGGTGACCTTATACAGTAATTAAAATAATACTTGCTATAACAACATGAATAATTGTATGTTTAAATAAGGGTTTTCACAATTTCCTTCCCTTTGTTTATGCCTCAGGTGAACGTTTCATAAATGGGAAGGTTGATTTATAATCTGCTTCTGATGTGTGAATCAGTAAATCTTATGAATCAGTTTCCCCTCAAAGCCGGCACTTGAATTCCCAAGGATTTCATGAGAAGCACTTCCCTTTTTCTCACTAAAAATATATAGCTTGATGCCAATTAAAATTCAGCGCACAGTGTATCTAGTAACCCTGATAATCAGTAAAAACATGTCAGAGAGCAAGATGGTGTCTCCAACTGAATGGAAATCTCAACAAGCAGTTAACCTACAATAGGAAGAAACTCATTACTGGGATAGCTTGCTGCCTTACAGCACTTGAAAAGCTGATTAAAGAAATAATGACGCAAAACTATATAAAATCCTGGCAAAAGCGGTAGGGAGGATAATGACAGATATTTCAGTTTGCACCAATACTTTTGGCTCAGAACAACAACAAAAAATATATTGATTGGACCGCTACACGTTACATTAATGTACCAGAATGACAATTTCTTCCCCAAAACCCCACATTGTTTTTATCGTTTCAGCTCTTTGACTCTTGATGACTTGAGTTCAAGTCCCAAACGGACTTCTGATCAGCAGGGTAGCCGATTTCAGAATAAAGAGAGAGAGAAAATGTGTAAACTTGGTGAAGTGCTCCGCAAGCTCCAGCTTGCAAATCTCATGGAGACTGCAGCCCATCCAGCTCACAGACTCTCACCTAATACAACATGCTGTAAGTTGTGAAGAAATGTGTTTAAGTATAAATAGTCTCTACTGCCTTCAGGAAGTAAAACTGTTCCCTTAGTTTAGTCAACACATTGCTTGCTGGGGAAGCTGAGAGGCCAGTGTCCTAGGCTCACCAGTGATTTCTCCCTGTAAAATGAGAGTTAGCAATAATTGTGTGTATAATATTGTCTATTAGGTGATGCATAAAGGCTTGCATTGTATGTACATACTGTAGTTGTATAGAAAACATTACAGAGTGAGCCTGCTTTTAGCTTGATGCCTCATACAGTGGTAATTAAGGAGAACAGTCTTTTGATTTGCTACTATTTGCAGTTCTGCAGGAAAAACTGAGTTTAGGCTATCTTGTGCTGTGCATTGTTGCCATGTTTAATCTTCTGATTCGCTAGGAACAATTACATGCGACACCTATGGGGAATTTAATTGCTTAGCTCCTGCCTCTACGGCAATTGTAATTATGGTGCAGTACTATTTGGGAAAAAAAAAAAAAAAAAAAAGAGAGAGAGAGAGAGAAGAAAAAAGTGTGGTGTTTTTTAGAACATAGCACTGAATAATACCAAGGTTAGATTTATACAACAGCATAGCTCCAAGAATTAGCTTCCAGAATTAACCCTGTGTTTCTTTTGATGAGAGGCCAGACAAAATAAAGCATTGGTTATTGTAAATATCCTTATATAAAGCTTTCCATTCAAGCCTATCAAATGCATTTATCCTCCCAATATATGTGGGAGTTAGCACAGCTTCTCTTTGTTCCCCTCCTTTTCCAGCTGAGGAAACTAAGGCACAGAAATGTGCTGCTTGATTTGTCTTTATGAAAAATCCAAAGGAGAGCAAATTAGTATGTGAAAAATTTTGAATTTCTAGTATTTCCAAGCTCCTTTTACTTGTCATGGATGCAGCTTTGAAAGAAACATAATGGACAAAAGACACGGCTTTTTAAGCTGTAAGACCTTTAAAATTTCTGTAAAATGGAACATAATAAATAAATGAATAAATGTTGCTCTGCACTAGTCTGCTGATAATTCCTGTTGAGCAGAATTGAAGATGTCATTGTCTGAATCATCCTGCACAATCCCAACCAAAGGAAGTTGTAGACAGGATTATCCTATGGCATTCTGAACGAAATTTTAAAGAGCATCCAAAGAGCACTACTGTATTAGAATTTCTTTTCTTCCTTAGAGAAAAGAAAAAATGATCACTGCTTCATTTGCAGTAAGGTATTTTTATTTCTTTCATCTTCTAGATGATTTTCAGAACTGGTCTTGATGGCCATTCATTTAGAGATTAAACTCGCATTGGGAAGTCCTCCAGTGGCTTCACGAGTTAGCACTCTTTTAGAAGTGGTGTACAGATCAAAATCAGCACCAATCCTCCACAGAACAGAGCCTATTCTAGCTGAAAAACTTATGACATTTAATACTAATACTGAGGTTTATTTGTCTCAAATAAACACTAATCATAAAGAAGTTAAATTCACTCACGATTTTCCATAAGTTACCTGTTCACCTTCAACATCTGCTATACTCCCCTTTAAATGATACGCAACATGGCCAAACATGTGACCTATAGATAGCAAAAAGGCAAGCCACGCCTTTGGCATAATTATACTGTACAAGAAATATACGTTTAAGATAACTACTAGGTTTTTCTCTTTGCAGCCTATCAAACATAAGTTTAGTCATGCCAGAGAAGGTATAATGCTATAATTGCCTGTATGAATCTTGGTAGCATTTAAACAATGTGCTGCAAAAGTGAAGGTGCACAGTACGTACCCCTGCAGATCTGCTGCTGTGATTAACCTGAGAAAGAAAGTAACTAAGAGAAATGTGTTTTCTTCAGATAATTATTAACTTCTTTTGATACTCACATCAACAAAACTGACAAGATCTCTTTGAAAGTCAAGATTACCTTTCTGGAAGTTTTGCATTCTTTGTCATCAAAAGAAAAAACACCTACATTGACATTTTAAGCTTTTTCCCAAGTTTCATATTAAAAAAGCATAGGTTTTGACAGAGATCCTTGAAGGCCAAAGGGAACAAATCTCATACAAGAGCCACTATAACTTTTTTCACACAGTGCATCCTTTTTTTTTTTTTCCCAGTTAGTAACTCTAACTATATATAGGTATGACAACAGCTAGTCATTTCACTGAATTGGCAGTTCCATGTCTGAACTATCCGTATTCATTCTCCCCACTTTTTATTAAGACTTCTTCTGGTCTGGTACAATACTGGTCAGGTTTTCCAGAACATAATCCGTGTGTTCAAAGCCAATGTGTTAATCTCACTGAGAAGTCAGCACATGGGAAGTGTCATTTGAAGACCTGTATTTTGCCACCATCTGGCCAAAGAGAATTGGATAAGTCACTTGCGGTCTTTGTCCTTTGCATTTCTCATTTGTAAAGATAGTATCAACCCATATTTGCAAATTGCTTTGTGAATTCTGTCGTAGGTTAAAGTCATTCTTGCCTTCACTGTACCTTAAAACCATGTTCTGACTTGTTTCCTCCCAATTTACATATCTAACCCTCAACCAAGCTCGAACTGCAACCCTTGTTTTATAATGTGAACAGTGTAGGCAAAGTACAGAAGAGAAGAGACTCTAAACAGTGAATCTGAATGCACTTTTAAACATGCTTTTCCATTGCAGATATTTGCAAATGAAACCCTGTGATGCAGCATTTAATTCCCACGAGAAGTGCTATTCTCATTATATCTTCTGTCTGTATACAAGCTTCTGCTGTGTTACTTGTATTGCCATTTTCAGCAGGGACTCACAAGAGAGAAAGGATGGAAACTCAGACAGAATTACTAAACTGTAACACAAAGATAATGAACTCTAGTGCAACAGGACAGCAAATTAAAAGACTGGGAAGTTGTTAGCCCATGTAAAAATAAGAAGAAAAAGAGCTTTATTCCATACTTTTGAAGCATTCTTCAAAGCTCCGAGAGCCTACTAAACGAAGCAGTCCAGTTAATCTGCCTAGAGTTCCTCAGTTCGGCTCCCTTGACAAAAGAAATCCAACTAGACATTTTTAAGAGCAATTATTTTTTTATGAAAAGGAAATAACTAAGACCTAGAAAGACACATTAGGGGCTAGAAGACACACCAATCAGGAAATGGTTTAAGATCCCCATTCAGCTCAGTTTGTTTTAAAGTATTTCAACCCCCCTGAATACAGCAAATTCTACAAATAGCCAAGTGGCTGGGAGACAGCGTATATTGCCAAACAGATTTAAATGCAAAACCAAGACTCTTGTTTTCCAAAGCTGTGGAAGGTGATTATAACACTGTCTAGTCTCAAGGCAAAGCTAGTCTCCACTGATTTTATGTATTTCCCTACCAGAGTCCTCATGTTGCCCTTCTGTGCAAATACACCTACAGAAGAACAAGCCCATACAGAAATCTGGTAGTTCCAAAAATCGCATGGATTTGGCAAAATCATGTCCTGGCTCACAACATTATCAACACAACATTATCAAGCATTCAAGTATCATAAAACACTCCCTGGCCTTTGCTTTGGGACAAAAATTATAATGATTTAAAAATACGCATTTTATAATACATTTTAGAATTTTATTGCTTTTCATTTTCAAAACTCTAGTGAAAATTGAATATTTTTTTTTTGAGAAACATGAAGTCTAGGAATTTATATTTTTCTTAAAATAAACCCTCAGAGTCTCCTCTATCCAAATAATTTTAGCAGCTGAAACATACAGAAATGTACCACGTATCACAAGACTGTGATAAAATCTGAAAGATGACAATGTTGGATCCATGGGCTGCAGTTTATTGTTCCAGAAGTTTATGGGTACTGCCATGTGAAAGGGCAAAAACCTGTTGTAATCCTGACCTTTTCAAGTAACTGGTATTCTGCAAATGTTCTCACACTTCTAATTTATGGAATGGAGTGAAATTTCTTTCTTTCTGGAAAAAATAAGACATCTGAATCTCTTCATCTGGATAGAAAGCTGAGAATCGAAAGCAATGAAGGCAATATTTCCAGATTTTTGTGGGAAAAAAAAGCACTGCCACTCAGGAAATCGGATATTCAGCTGTGTCTGCAGGTATTAGAAAGCTACAAAATAATCTTTCAGCAGAATGACAGAGACTTGCAAAGTCCTTTGCAAGGCTTGCAAGACAGAATAATTCAGAATATTTCTAACAAGACTATTGATTGCAAAAGCACATTTTCTTTCCACTTACATTTCTGATTTTAAAGGCCTGCACAATAATCGTGAAGTATATGGAGCTGAAAAACCAGTAAAAGCTGCATACAGAATCTCTGATCAAAGACAAGCTATTTGAGAAATTTCATAAGCAACTGCAACTATTTGAAGGATAAATTAAAACCATCTACTGAGAGATAATATGTGAAATAACGTCTGTTAAATACAAATTAATAAATGGGCATTAAACCAGAGCATGAATATAATAAAATGGCAAAGACCAGATTTGTTCCTAAGACACAGGGAAACAATTTCAGAGATTTTCAGCAAAGCAGCACTGTGTCAGACATGCAGTGAAAGCAAGTTCCAGCACAAGTCGCACCACACAATGAAAAGAAAAGCAGAAGTGTATTAATAAGCATGTAACTAGAAGACAAAGCTGTCATGATGACTGCAGTCATGCAGAAAAAAGATTCTTGGATCTCATAAAAACGTAGAAGACAAAAGTTTTTTTCAGATGACATACTTGTGATATTGGAAAGAAATTAACATTACAGATGGATTAGGAATGATGGTGACTTGGTGGAAAAAAGTACAAATTCTGCCTCTCTTATGTGCAGATGCATGTTGCAAATGCCCAGTGGGGTATTTCTAGAATATTAGCCATCCTTCAGACTGTGAGACAAGTTTTTTAAAAGTAGAACCCAGAAGGACGTTCTCATTACCTGAAGAAAAAGGTCAAACAAACCAACAAATAAAATCCACAAAAAACTAACTTAACGATATTCGAAAGTTGTATCATAGGTATAATACTGAAAACCCTGTGAAACACTTGTATTATACGTAAGATCTCATACCCTTGAGACTAAGTAAAAGCTGACCATAACTGAATTCTCTGTCATCTGGCTGGAATATCAGTCTTTACCACAATAAAGCAAAACTCTTTATGAACTGTTATAGAATAAGGGCTTTAAGTAGGTGAAAACAATTCTTCTTGACAGAAGTGCTGCTGTGTTATTAAAGATAAGAGAATAAACTGCCCACCCCAGTAGGTAGAACACAGTTGCAAGACACTGATGTGAGAACAGAACTATGGCAAGAATGACCATTGTGTGTAGAAGAAATGTTGTCTTTAATACAAAAAACTGAATTCAAACTCTCAGAGTAATGGTCAAGTGATTCACTCCGTGGTCGTGACAGCTGTTCTTGCAGATCAGTCTGGTGACACTCATTCCTGAGAATCAGCCCTGCAAAAAGCACCGAAGCTAAAGAAAACTAGGGCTAATACAGTTTTCTGGTTCCTTCAGGATACTCAAAATACTACCACCTACGTTACTTCACTGATGAATTCTTACCTAATCGCTAATAGTCAAAGTCATTGCACACACAGAAAACAAATGCTAGGAGAGAAGCCTACCTGAATTATTTATTTGGATAATAAATCCCAGGGATTCAATATTAAAACCCTATGAACAAATGTCCAGTGAGACACAGAGTCACTTCAGCTAAAAATTTGTCTGCGTCCCAGAATGTGCTACTAGATTATTTTATTGGGTATTTGTTTGGGTATTTATTTTTATTTGGCATTACGTTTTGTTTTCATTTGCATTAAACGGTAAGCAAAATGCAGTCTCAACTTCAATGTTCCATTAGTCTTATTTAAGTATTAAAATAATTGATTGTTCCATGGAACCTAGCTTCATTTGAGCCAGATTTTGTATCCTTTTGTCATTATCTTTTCCCATCCTTCAAAGAATGTTTCAGGAAAAATGTTTATAAAAACCTCTTTTTGTTCTGCTAACCCTGCAAACTAAACATGTTCCATTTATTTTTAAATTAAGTGAAAATTAGCCAGGTGTGATAGATAAGCTTTTATACACAGGTCTAAATATTGACAAAAGGAGACGTGTCACTGGAAAAATCATCAGTCTAGCAATTATCACGTTAGCATGTTAAGTGGAAAAAGATGTGAAACTTCCAAATGTGTCAATACAGATTATTTCATTTCCACCAGCTATCGGCTATACTGTGAACATCAGTGCCTTAATGTATATTCAGCAGCAGGTCGGTTTTTGTGAGCAAATACCTTAACGTGGCATCCAGAATTGTCGGGTTTGCAGTGAAATCATGTATATCCCCCTCAGAAATGCACTGGCAAGCAAACATTTGACATTTCTAGAAGGCTAGACAGTACAGGGGTAGAGCAGAAGACAGGGACGGGGACAAGCAGTCAGCAAGGACTGTCTTTCCCACAGACACAGCAGTGACTTTCGGGTCCAAACCTGGCTGGACAGGGAAGAGAGGAGAAGGAGCTGGTCACCATTTCCCCAGAAACCATTTCACCATTTAGCAGCAGAGGACAAAATGTGCTAAAACCCTTTTTAATAGTAGGTCCAGAAACCAGCTGTGATTTTAACAGCTGGTTCTGCCAGACTAAATCCAATCTCCTTCAGTACAGTCCCAATCCTTGTACAATTCCTTCCGCAAAACATAAATGGGATTGGTAGTAAAAAAAAAAAAAGCTTTTTCCTCTCTGTCTTCCAACCTCTGCTACTCATTTCAGGTCCCTACATATTAATAATTTCTCAGATAAGGAATGTATTTGCCATTGTCTTAATCTAGTCAATGTCACATTACTTGCAAATCAGTTTAACATTTTCTATTGCTGCTGTCCATCAAATAATTTTTCAAGAAGTTAAAGTGCCTTCATTAATGAGTAGCAGATAAAGCGACGAAGACAGAGTAATGATCCATGTAGGTGAACAGGGTGCATTTAAAACATATATTTTGCTTTACAATGTAAATAGTTTAACTCATTCTAACAGCCCTGAGTGGACTAGTGGCTACAGCCCTGAGTGGCGTAGTGGCTACACTAGATTTGAAGTTGAAACTCCTTCTCTGGTGAATATTAGCACTGGCAATTTTAGGGCAGCTTATGAGAGCCAGAATCACAGGATAATAGCTCCCAGGATACATTATTTTGGAGGGGAAATTTACAGAAACATCGCACCCCTGTGTGATTTAACAGCATGAAGTAAATACCCTGGAGACCAGTTAAACTTTCTTTCAAGGATCTCATATAATCTAAGATTCTTTAATATGATTTTTTTTAAAAAATTACTTTTAAAAAGCCAGTGTTACATGATGTGTGCTCAAAACATGAGACATTTTTGGTAGCAATTAATCTGATATGTATCAATATAAGGTTAGTAGCACGCACAGTGCCTCAAAGAAAGCCTGGGGAACTCTATATAGAAACACACCAATTTCAGTGACTTTGGCTCAGACCATTCCTGAATGACTCCAGGCCACAGTGTGCAATTTGTATGGGTAGTTTTGTTAAGAGCTACAGTACACAACGACTGTATTCTGGCTAAATTGTGTCCCACCTTTGCAGACTCCTCTAGGAGGCACTGTAGAAGGCATATGGGCAAGATAGAATTTATCACCCCTTTTGGTCACAGAAATCCAGTAACTGAGGTGCTGAACTTGTTTATAACAGCATTCATTGTACCATGGTCTAATAGACCTTTGTAGGTGAAGACGAACAAAATCTCCTTAATTTTATTTGCACTGATTTTTCCTTAGAAGCGTCCTTATTTGGTATTTAAAGCCTCTTTTGCTTCCGAAGTGCATTATGGAGCCTGCTGGTGGGATAGTGAAAAAGTTATTCAAAGTCTGAAATGACTTTTCCACAGAAACAAATCAGCATATGCTAATTTTTAATAAGTACTGGCAGATTACTACTAAGGTGAATTACCTTGCCATCTATTTCCTTCAAGAATTTTACTATTCTTTGACTTCTACGCAAGAACTCCCAAGCATTTAAAACAGTGACAAGAAGATGACATTCAGATAAATATCACAATTTTTATGTAAAGTGCACCTATGAACAAATAGGTTTTTCCTATTTTTCATTGTGAATAATTTGCATGGTATTAAATTTAAGATATTGCAATCATCCCGTTCTTCCATTTTTCAATGTTCTGAGGAGTCCAGGGCTTGCAATCTCCCAAAACAAGTAAGAAGTATTTCAAGCTAAAATTTCAAAAGCTAACGAGAAAGATATTTTAAGACTTCCTTTATGTCTTTTTTTAATCTCCCTTGGTGCTCAGCATCACACAAGATTTGGCCCCAAGTCATGAAGATTTTAGGCAATAGTTTCCCCATGCTTAAATTTTAAAAGTAGTTGCCATAGCAACTGCCAGACACAGCATATGGTGTGTCTGTTACCTCCAAGATAACAGAGCAATTTCTAAAGAATTTTCTTTACAATATGTTACGAACCTTTGTACTTTTTACAATTTTTCAGAGTGCAGTATAAGGTACTGTTGTTCCCTGACATTCTCTTCAAGTTGAATGCTCATTTTGTAACTCTCTCTTTCATATTAGGCAAATATTTCCCTCTTTGCCTTGTCTTTTTATTCGCCCAATATTCAGCAAAACATGAAAGAATGAAGTGGGGAAAAGTAGACATCTATTAGGTTCTATCTAAAGATTTTACTTAGTTTTGCTACAATGTTACCTTTCCTTCACACTGACAATACAAAAGCCAAAAATAATACAGAAAAAGACAGAATACAGAAAAAGGCAGAAATCTTATTAAAACTTCTTTAATATATAGGTGCTGGGCAGTCAGACATTTTGCAGAATGCCTTCAGCCCTTTGACCCCCATACTTGCCCAGCTTCTCATCTCAAATGAAGAATTAATATCTGTGCAAAGTGGCCTCAAACAAGAGGAACTTGGAAACACACCTGTAACCTCTTTTTTGGCAGGTGGTACATTGTCCTTGAACAGCGAAGACCTGCACTGCAGACCCTCTTCCAAAATGGCTTGGCTTTACTGTGTGTAGCTCCTGAAGAGAGATCCCCGAGGACAGCGTGCGAGTGGGGTGACACTCCCTACCTTCCTCCACACACCTGAGAAGATCCCACTGTCCAGTCGAGCTCCCAGCAGTTAAGAATTTCAATGCTCGCCTTGCAGAATCACATGTAGATTCAGGAATTAAGAGAAATGGGCCTTTATTCCTCCTTCTGCCCCATTGTGGTTGTATAGGCTGAGACAGGATTAAAAGAATAGTTACTAGGATACGTAATAATGTTCTGCTCTGTAATTCTCTGTCCCCTGAGTCCTTCATTCTGACAACTTTCTGCAGTTAAGGCACCTTCTGCATAGATCTTCTAAAAAATTAAAAAATAAAACTCCACCAAAACAGGATGTACGAGTGCAGGTTTAATTCTCCCCCTGAGGAGAAGCTAAGAAAGAGAATGAACCACTCATTATACACTTAGCTTAATGCACAACTACCAGGTGCTGACACTACCCTGATGAAGATAGAAGATAGTGTAAGAACAGAATAAAATATTTTAAAGGGGACTTTGCATGTTTGGGGGTTTTTTCCCCTTATTTACTCTTCATTTACCATGGTTACTTCTCAGGGAAGGGGCAATCAATCTGTAATTGGAATTGCATGTGATTGCCTTCAAGAAATATTTGGCCAAATGTTTTGCAAAGAAATGCTTATATTTAATTAACAAGTTGCATGCTTCATTGCAGCAATTTATAGTGTAGATATTTTTTTTGAAATCCTCTTTTGCTGCCTCGGCAAGGGGAGAAAGAGACGAAAGAGCATAGCAACAGGTACTATTTCTGGGCAAGTGTAGCTTTCAGTACAGGCTGAATGACTGTGCCGTGGGAAAAACAGGATAATTTTTTGTTGCTAAAAGAGGCTAGCGACAGCATTTATTTTGCTAGTCATAGCAGTTAAAGTTAAATAATAACCATAGTTACAGGAAAAGCAATGGTAGTAACTTCAAGTTTTAGCTGTTAAAAAGCATGAAAGAGAAAGAGAAGCAGGGTCATGTGTGAGTTTTCACCTCATCTTAGTCATGTCTTATCAATTTATTAGCCTGGATCATTTAGGAAGAAAATTACCTATGGTGTCCCGACTGATTGAAGGATAGTAAGAAAGTAAGGTAAGAAAGTAAGAGATATGTGTTAAATTACTAAAAAATACATTGTATTTATTGTATATAATGTAAAAGTTGTGATGAAATGAAAATTCTAAATGTAGGAAGACATGGTTGTCATACACCTTGTCTCACTTTTATTTATGCTGCAGATAATATCATAGTACATAGGCATATCATGAGTTAAGGTCACTTCAATACCCATGAATGTAATGTTTCTCTTAGATTGTAATTTCACAGGTTGTTATGGCTTAGTTTTCCTTGCCAGCTCATGGTTAGCATTATCTGTTGCATTAGACATAGGCTTGACATTAAGGTCTTCGCAAATCCCTTAATGACTCTCTCCTTGATCTCTCTCCTACTTAGTCACTTCCTTCTTCTGAAACAACCTCTTTCCACTTAATCATGAATTTTTCTAGTTCTGCTCTCAACAATCAACCACAACGTCCATGGACACTGGCTGGCTGCTCACCAGGCCACAGGCTATGTAAGAAGGGGCTGAAAGAGGTGGGTTCATTCAGTCATAAGAATAAGCAAAGGGGAGATCTTATTGCTGTCTTCAACTACCCACTAGGAGGGTATGGAAGAACAGAGCCCAATTCCTTCTAGCGTGCACAACCATGGAATGAAAGGTAGTGGACACAAATTGCAACACGGGAAATTCCAATTAGTTGGTAAGAAAAATATTTTCACCATAGTTAAACAGTGGAACAGGTTTCCCAGAGAAGTTGTGGCATCACCACTGCTCAAAACTCTATTAGGCAAGGTACAGACTAACCTATTTAAATTGGTCTTGCTTTGAGTGGGGCCAGATGACCTCAAAAGGTCTCTTCCAAGTTAAATTATGTGACGATTCTGCAATTCTATTGAACTCCAGTTCAGGAGAGCTCAGCAGGCAGTGTTTGTCATTGAAGAAACTACTCTAATTGAAAATCTGAGCGTGCCTGAGAGAATAGGTCCCTCTTGTAAGTGAGAGGGTGTGATTTATCCAAAAGGAGTTTGTGCCACAGAGGGAGAGGTTGGTTCTCTTTTGGTTGTATTTGTTGGATCTCTTTTGGATGTATTTTTTCAGTATTGGCATCAAGCACGTTGAATTTAGTGGAGTTATTCCTGATGAAAACACAAACAGCACAGAATCAACTCCTAAACGCAAATGTACCTAAAAGAAAATAACTGATAAGTTTCTTTTCAACATGACTTATTCTGTTTCAGGAAACATGGAACCCAATAAGTTATTTTCAAAGCCCCTCTATAATTAAGTGTAAGTGAAGTATATCACTACAGTGTATTAGTGACTCCATGTAAACATATTTTCCTCCTGAATGGCTGCAAACAAGCACACCATAACCTCAGTTTTAGCTTTTTTTCACATTGCAAATTCATTTTTCTCTTTGCAAAATGTCACTTTCTTTCCAGCAGGTTAATCCCAGGAGGTCTGGTAACTACAATTACTCCATTTAAATATTCCACATATCTGTCAAGACTCAAAAGAATTCTGTAGTGTCAGTTTAAATATAAATATATATAATTCTAGTTAATAGTCATCACTTCAAGTCTGTTATGAAAACCATATTACTCATTCAGAGTGTGTGTGATGTTGTGTACGTATGCAGTATTTGTTGCAGCATTTTCATTAATTTATTGGTTAAAAAAAAAACCATACTAACTGCAACACATCAATGATCTCATGCAGAAAACAATGCTCTTCAAAGGTAAGCTTGTCTGTGTAAGTTTTTATTCTAATTACTTAAGGAAAAAGCACAGACATTTCCTAGCTTTTTATACAGAGAAAGATGAAAATGTATGTAATACCGTAAAAGCAAATGCTAGCAAAATGTATTTGATGCTTTTCATATCTCTATCATTTCCATCTAAAGAAAATCTTTTTAATTAACCAGTGACTAGAACTTCATTCTTTTCTTGGTAGAGGATAGGAAGGTTTGGGGGAGTTGACAGTTTTCTGCCACCTTATAAATAGCCTGAAACACTACACAATTAAAAGACAAGCATCTTAATGGCTTAGAAACTAAAATTGTAATGTTGATCAAAAATGTATCACAGCTTATTTTCCTTAAGTTGAACATGCTCATCAGGTCTTTATTTACTTAGCCTGCTAGAATAGCCTTTGGAATACAGGTAAAAGTGTACATGCTTTTACAATGAAAGTTTCACGGTAGCAGAACCAATATTCTTATGCCCAGCAAACACAACTAATACCAATGAATAGCATTTCAAAGTTTTTAATCTCCATGACAACCCACCTCAGATTCTTCAATAAAATGCCACTTTACATGCACACAAACATACTCATTTATGCACACCTACCATGTGTTCATAAATATCACCAGTGCCGTGCATCTTAAAACCATATATAATATCATTGATGTCTTTCTTTTGGGAAACTAATCAGTCAGCACTCCAGCTAAAAACTTAGTTTGTATCTTTCTTCTTATATTAACTGTTGAATAAACAAAAGGCAAAGAGATACATACAAAATACGGTTCAAATATATAAGGACATACCTTGAGTTTTGGCAAGCATCAAGAGAAATACCTGATATATAAATAAATCAGAAGAATTACTTCAAAGACCTACACAACAGAATCACAAATTGCATAGCAGAATTATTCACAGTACTTTTTGGTCTCAGAAAGGAAACAGTTGACTTAAATATTATAAGCAGAGTGCTCACAAAGCTGCGTGAGTAAGGATCTAATTATTGATATGAATCACATACTGATGTAAATTTTCCTCACACCTAATACTGGAAAAATCAAGACAAGTGTTTAAAAAACCAAGACCAAAGTTCAGTTTAAGCCACTCCAGGAAATGGGACATTACAGAGATCTGCCCACACAAAGTAAAAAGATACCAGCTGCCATTTGCCCAGCTTCTAATACTTTATTCTCAAAATTCACTAATTACAGTCCATTATCTTGCCCATTTTGTGTTTTTAGGACTTGTTCCCTGGACTACCCGTGCTGCCACAGCTGTAAAATACCTGCTGGGGGGATGGACCACATCAGCGCAGAAGGCAGTATTGTCCCAAGTGAAAGAAAAATGTACGCTCAGCCCTGGAAGTGGGTCTGCCAAACTTTCACAGGCACGACCCAAATGGATCACCCTAGCTGCAACGCATAACCCCCTCCAGCGCGTGGCTTCAAAAGGCAGCACACCCTTTGCCCCCAACCCTCTGGAGCCTCCGCTCCAACGCATCTTGCCAGTGTTTCTAAATAACCTGTTTTCACCTCTCATATCTAACACCCCTACCCAATAGACTTTATTAGCCTGGGTTAATTGCACATTTCAAGTACTATTTGTACCTGTTACACTACCCTGCAAGATAGTAGCCGATGAACTGAGCAGGTCTCTTTTTCCTGCCTTCTCCCAGGGTGTGTCAAAAGGTAGCTGAGCTATCAGCATCAATTTTGGGGAAAGCACTTTTCTCCCCACACACACAAAAAGAGAAGAAAAAGTCAGAAGCAGCTTTCAGCTGTGGGAATAGCCTTATCTGTGGCATCCCAGGCCATCCCTCACTTGCTCCCGAGTGTGCTCATCACAAGACCTTTTATCCCAATTAGTATGGTCAGTGCTCAGCAGGTGACATAAAACTCCTGCGAATCTCACTGCCAGTCTGGAAGCACAGGTGAGAAACTCAGCAGAGAGAACTCTGAAATATCACCAGGTATCTTTTGTGATAGACATGAACAGAAATTCTCAGCATTCTTCTTCTCATCTGTTCCTTTCTACCACCCCTGCACTGACTTCTACTACAGAACAACACTATACACAAATTTATAGAGGAGCCAAGGCCACTTCAGTGTACCTGTATTTGCATGGTATGTCACAGCACCTTAAGGGCTTTAGGAAGGGCTCGAGGGCATGTCGAAGACCTTCAGGGTGCAGATGAATGGCTTGGCCCTTCAGAGTCTCAGAAGGCATTATGCATGCAGGCTAGTTGGCTCTAATACTTTGCTAAAAGACTCTTTAACAGAAAATGTTTCAGATAATGTGAGGTGGCAGGGCAGGGGGGGCATTCTGCAGTATCCGAGTGATGGATGCTGCGCCACCCAGCTGGTCTGCAGCCATCCTCGAGCACTGATCTATCAGTAACTCTGCCTGTTCATTTAAGATTAGCTGTGAACTCTGTAATTAAAGTGCCAGTTTTACTGCCAGCGCTAACTTTTGCTGCTGCCTTAGGTATCCATAAAAAAAAAAAGAGCTTCCTGCAATCCAAGTACATCTCCCATAATGTATTAATACTAACAACACCATCTGTCCCAAGAGCCTCCAGCGTGGCCACTCCACTTCCTATGACTCTATCAATAGTGAAGACATATTGTGCATTCTAAAAAGACATTGCATTATACCATAAACCAAAGGTAACTTGCTTAAGTTTCATGGATAAATGTCAAATTGAGTTTATTTTCAAACTTCGGTACGTAGAGTCTGCAGTCCATTTCACTGCAAGCCAACAAAATGAGTCTGTCAAGATCATAGAATCATAGAATCATAGAATGGTTAGAGTTGGAAGGGACCTTAAAGATCATCAAGTTCCAACCCCCCTGCCATGGGCAGGGACACCTCTCACTAGAGCAGGTTGCTCAAAGCCCCATCCAGCCTGGCCTTGAACACCTCCAGGGACGGGGCCTCCACAACTTCCCTGGGTAACCTGTTCCAGTGCCTCACCACCCTCACAGTAAAGAACTTCTTCCTAATATCTAATCTAAATCTCCCCTCTTCCAGTTTAAAACCCTTGCCCCTTGTCCTATCACTAGACTTCCTGACAAAGAGTCCCTCTCCAGCTCTCCTGTAGGCTCCCTTCAGATACTGAAAGGCTGCTATAAGGTCTCCCCGGAGCCTTCTCTTCTCCAGGCTGAACAGCCCCAGCTCTCTCAGCCTGTCCTCATAGGAGAGGTGCTCCATCCCTCTAATCATCTTAGTGGCCCTTCGCTGGACCTCTTCCAACAGTTCGATGTCCTTTCTATGATGAGGACTCCAGAGCTGGACACAGTACTCCAGGTGGGGTCTCACAAGCACAGAGTAGAGGGGGAGAATCACAAGACATATTCCTCAAAAAAATTCCTCAAAATTTCCTGCTCTACCTGTAACTTCTTCATATAATACTGTCCCTGTGAAGTGAGAAACTGCAATATGAATTCTTATTGAGACAGAAACTCATCTGCCTCCTTCTAAATCTGGCAAAAAGACAGGAAGTCTAAAAGGGCACAATTGAATTCTTTCCCTAAAGAAGACCTAAAATCTTTTCTCATAGTAAAAAGGTAGAGTTCCAGGGTGACAGAGGTATATACAAGAGTTTACAAGGCAAAATGAAGCCTTCCTGCAAAAAAATGTCTGGAGATGCTTCCTCTTCTAGCCTTTCTTCATTGATGGCCAGTTGCATCACCTCTAAGTTTTCATTATCCTCCCTCCATTAAAATGACCATGTAAGTTACCAAAAAGGCAATATATAATATATATCATCTCCTTTCATGCATGTTGAATGCTACGTGGCCTCAAAATACTAATGCTTGATTGTACTATCTGTCTAGACTGAACATCTAAATTTCACACCTAGACCTTCCCTGAAATGCTTTGTTTTGTAAGCTGGTGTCGATGGGGCCAAAAAGAGCTCAGCTACAGTATTTAGGTACTCATTACTAAAACACAACACAAAGTAGGAGTTACCCTTTATCTGCATTTCTAAGATGTAGAGAGCCCAGGGTTGGCCTGTCCACCACAAATCATTGCAGGACATAAACCTGTAGAGATTAACCTTATGGTTTTCTCACTTTTTGTCTAAGGCACTGTAAAATCAAATTCAAAAGGCAGTGAGTTGGACTTTTCATGGTGCATGGATATAGTTCGGAGTAGATTAAGAAAGTCGCAAGTTCAGAGATACTAATTCTTGTTAATCATAATGCTATTCATTACACTATAGCTACCACACTAGTAACAACATTCTAGGTAAAGAACCTTGTGAAGTGAACAGGTAGCAAAAAACTTCCATTGCCACGTGTGTTTCTAATGGGATTCTAATATAGGGACCAGAGTTTTTACATGGAATTAGCAGAGCTTTTGAGCTGTCAAGACCCAATGCAGGTTATTAGAAGATCTACCCATGCAACTCATAGCAAGAATAAGTACCTTCTTCCTATTTAATGGGTTTAAGTGTTAAACCAATGCTTCACTTTTTAAAAAAAATGATTTATATGTTCATTTTATAACTACTGCATCACGCAGTTAATTCTCAAGTCAAAAATACTGTTTGTCTAGGATTCTAATGACATTTACAGGGCCTACAATTAAATAAACAAAAGATACTTTACCATCTTTCAGTGTCTTGTCCCTGTAAAAATTACATACTGTACTTCTACAGAAATATATCTTTTCTTCTGTTTAGTTTATTACCTACAGATAAAAAGTTTTAGGTATCTTTTTATGTCTTGTAGCGGTCGTCTCTAAACTATATGTAATTACTTTCAATGAAAAAAGAAAACTATAATGGGAATAGCTTTATTGTCATATTTTTACTAGTGGGTGTGAGAAGTGATTTAACTTACAGGTACTGATTATTTAATTGTATTGATATAGAGCATACAGCCTACCATGACTAGTGAATCATTCAGACTGACAAGAGGAGGTGTAAAAACTCTTGCTTCTATTCTGCCACATCCTTCCAGTTTTACAAAGGAAAATGCTTTATTCATAGGTGGGGGTTACTAAGCCATTAAAGTTCTTGATAACAGCTATGAATGCATAAAGCAAACACGTCAAATCTATACGGTATAATTCTGAAATTAATTGGGTAGTGAAACAAACTATTCCAAGAGATGACTATATCATCAGATCCACTATATAGCTGACTGTGAGCCTACATATGGTTTAAAAATAATCTTTGTAAACTTTACAAAATTAAGCTTACATATAAATTGCTTATTCTAATGTGTTCCATTCCATTTGTTAGTGTGTGACCTTTATTCAACACAATCGTTGCATAAACCCATTTACTTGTTTAGATGCGAAAAGACACCACAAACTATTAAAGTCTTAGCTACAACATTATGTATGAAAGTAATTGTACTGTGTATTTTTAAACCTATGGCCCTGCAGCAGTAGTTGATTAAAAGAAGATTAATTTAGTCTGCAAAATAATTGTGCTTTGGACAATACTTGACCAAAAATAATTAGCAGAATTGAGATAAATTCCCAGTCTGGTTTTCAGCAACCCTAACAGAAGAAGCTACATATAGATAGGCTTGAATATAACTGTTTGAGTTCTACAGTAATGTTATACAGGAAAAATAGGGCTCAGATTTTTAGACAGCAAAGCACAGGCTTTTGACTCAAAAAGGGCTGTTTTTCTTTTCTTCTTCAACAGTTTTGTTTATGTTTTCCACTAAACACAAGATGACGAAAAGCAAGCAAGCAAGGGATTAACATCAAGTTCTTAATTTCTTTTCAGTACCACTTTTCAGTGAGGATAATTAAAAATAAGATACAAGCCTCCCGCTTTCTTTAAATAGTTATAACTTTGTATAGTTACAGCCAACTATAGATTTTAAAATTCTACTTTTCTCATTGTTTTTCCTATAGTATTTCAATAATATATATCTTTCTGTTTGTGTGGTCTTTTCACTATGTAGTATACATATCCAAAATTGTTATCTTTTATTTTCAGTATCATTAATAATTCCTTTATTAGTATAAATGAATATTGTAAGAAGCTGAGTGAAAGTAATATCCTGAAAGCATTAACTAATTTGCCAGTAACAGAAACATTAAGTGTAAAATGAGATTTTTCTTTTTATTACTTTTTTTCTTGTTATTAACAGAAGAAAAAAAAATAAGGTAAGACCTGTGTTAGATGAGATCCAGCACTGGTAAAAGAGTTTTGAACTAGTGATTATATTCACTAAATAGTGAAAGAGTTCCTTTTAAGTACTGCCACGTGCTTGTTTTGCCAGAAATGAAGTGGGTTTCAACAACTTACAAAAAATCTGCCTGGTACTTCTAGTCCAAGAAGAGCAATGTTGTTGAAGGGAAATCTTTTCTCCCTTTTTTGTTTTGTACAAAAGACAACCACAATGGGTCTGCCTGCAGGGCAAAAATCTCAGAAAATGAGGAAGTTGAGAATGGCTGTATATTCTGTGCAACTTCACAAGTGACACATTAGTAATAGCTCATGGGAAGAAAGCTGGCACATCTGGACAACTCTGTGGTCAAAATAAGTCATATTTTATGGAATAAAAATGAATGAAAATTTTGGCTGGCTACCTATCTTCAGATAAGGAAGCTAGACTGTACTAAATAATACATCAAGAAAAAATTATTACAACTTCATTTGGATGACACTTGAAATGAAAATAATTCTGGTCTAACGTGAAGTTTGCAGATCCTGACAGAAGAATCTTTGTGCTGGTAAATTTAGCATTGCTTACTTCTAACAACTGGGATTTCATGATTGTTGATGATTTCCAAGTTGCTTTTTTAGAACAGCATATAACAGTATTTTTATTTAAACATGAGCTAAAATATATAAGTATAGCAATTCACCGTATTTATCAATTTATAATTAAGAAAAAGGATGAAACTACTAGAATTGAACTTATCCTTTGAAATGACGGGACTGAAGAGAATCATACAAACAACTTCGAGACTTGAATAGGGAGTGAGAGCATTGATACAGGGTGGAATCATAGAAGTATAGAATCGTTTAGGTTGGAAGAGACCTTTGAGATCAACGAGTCCAACTGTTAACCTAGCACTGCCAAGTCCACCACTAAACGATGTCCCTCAGCATCACATCTACACATCTTTTAAATAACTCTAGGGATGGTGACTCAACCACTTCTCTGTGCAGCCTGTTTCAATGCTTGACAACCCTTTCTGTGAAGAAGCTTTTCCTAATATCCAATCTAAACCTCCCCTGGTGCAACTTGAGGCCATTTCCCCTTGTCCTATCGCTTGTTACTTTGGAGAAGAGATCAACATCGACCTTGCTACAACCTCCTTTCAGGTAGTTGTACGAGGTGTTATGAGAAGTGATGAGGTCTCTCCTGAGTCTCCTCTTCTCCAGGCTAAACAACCACAGCTCCCTCAGCTGCTCCTCACAAGACTTGTGCTCTAGGCATTTCACCAGCTTCATTGCCCTTCTCTGGACATGCTCCAGAACCTCAACGTCTTTCTTGTAATGAGCAGTCCAAAACTGAACACAGCATTCAAAGTGCAGCCTCACCAGTGCCCAGCACAGCAGGACCCTGGTCCTGCTGGCCACACTATTCCAGATACAAGCGAGGATGCCATTGGCCTTCTTGGCC
This sequence comes from Chionis minor, assembly GCA_013398295.1. Taxonomy (NCBI): domain Eukaryota; kingdom Metazoa; phylum Chordata; class Aves; order Charadriiformes; family Chionidae; genus Chionis; species Chionis minor. The sequence goes on from VZSF01002953.1 coordinate 683,162, forward strand.
ACCTGGGCACACTTCTGGCTTACATTCAGCGAGCTGTTGACCAACACCCCCAGGTCCTTTTCCGCCAGGCAGCTTTCCAGTCACTCTTTCCCAAGCCTGTAGCGCTACATGGGGCTGTTGTGACCCAAGTGCAGGACCCCAGCACTTGGCTTTGTTGAACCTCACACCATTGGCCTCGGCCCATAGATCCAGCCTGTCCAGGTCCCTCTGTAGAGCCACCCTACCCTCAAGCAGATCAACACTTCTGCCCAATTTGGGTGTCGTCTGCAAACTTAATGAGAGTGCACTCGATCCCCTCGTCCAGATTTCTGATAAAGATATTAAAGAGAACTGGCCCAAATACTGAGCCCTGGATCACACCACTTGTGACTGGCCGCCAACTGGATTTAACTCCATTTATCACAACTCTTTGGGCACAGCCAGCCAGCCAGTTTTTTAACCAGTGAAGCGTACACCTGTCCAAGCTTTGCGCAGCCAGTTTCTCCAGGACAATGCTGTGGGAAATGGTGTCAAAAGCTTTACTAAAGTCCAGGTAAACAATATCCACAGCCTTCCTCATCCACTGAACAGGTCACCTTGTCATAGAAGGAGATCAGGTTAGTCAAGCAGAACCTGCCTTTCATAAACCCATGCTGACTGGGCCTGAGTGCCTGGTTGTCTTGTACGTGCTGCCTGATGACACTCAAGATGATCTGCTCCATAACCTTCCCCGGCACCAAGGTCAGAGTGACAGGCCAGTATTTCCCTGGATCCTTCATCTGGCTCTTTTTATAAATGGACATCACATTTGCTAACCCCCGGTCAACTGGGACCTCCCCAGTTAGCCAGGACTGCTGATAAATGATGGAAAGTGGCTTGGTGAGCACATCTGCCAGCTCCCTCAGTACTCTTTGGTGGATCCATCTGACCCAATAGACTTGTGTGTGTCTAAGTGGTGTAGCAGGTCGCTAACCATTTCCCCTTGGATGATGGGAGCTTCATTCTTGCCCCGTCCCTGTCTTCCAGCTCGGGGGGCTGGGTACCTGGAGAACAACTGGTCTTACTGTTAAAGACTGAGGCAAAGAAGGCATTAAGTACCTCAGCCTTTTCTTCATCCTTTGTTGCTATGTTTCCGCCCACATCCAATAAAGGATGGAATTTCTCCTTAGCCCTCCCTTTGTTGTATTTATAGAAACATTTTTAATTGTCTTTCACAGCAGTAGCCAGACTAAGTTCTAGCTGGGCTTTGGCCCGTCTAATTTTCTCCCTGCATAACCTCACATCTCCTTGTAGTCCTGCTGAGTTGCCTGCCCCTTCTTCCAACTGATATAAATTCTTTTATTTCCTGAGTTCCAGCCAAAGCTTTCTCTTCAGCCAGGCCGGTCTTCTTCCCTGCTGGCTCATCTTTTGGCACGTGGGGACAGCCTGCTCCTGCACTTTTAAGACTTCCTTCTTGAAGAATACCCAGTGTTACTGGCCTCCTTTGCCCTTCAGGACTGCCTGCCGAGGGACTCTGTCAACCAGGCCCCTAAACAGGCCAAAGTCCGCCTTCCAGAAGTCCAAGGTAGCAGTTCTGCTGACCCCACTCCTTACTTCTCCAAGAATCGAAAACTATCATTTGGTGGTTGCTATGCCCAAGACAGTCTCCAACCATCACTTCACCCACAAGTCCTTCTCTGTTCACAAACAAGAGGTCCAGTGTGGCACCTTCCCTAGTTGGCTCTCACACCAGCTGTGTCATGAAGTTATCTTCCACACACTCCAGGAACCTCCTAGACTGTTTCTACTCTGCTGTATTGTATTTACAGCAGACATCTGGTAAGCTGAAGTCCCGCACAAGAACAAGGGCCAGGTTGTTGTAAGTCTGATAAAGAATTCTATTAAAATACTGTTATTCAGTGTCAAATTGCAAAAAATATTTTTAGCTGAGGTGAAAAATCATAGAATTGTAAAGCTTAAGGAACAGATAATGCAATTATAACAAGATACAGGTGAGCTACTTAAATTAACGTATTCCACTTAACAACACAGTGATCATAATCATTTTGCAACTCTATTATACCCAGAGCTATGAAGAATACATTAGAAAATCATTGACTCCATCTAGCGGTGATTTTCTGTAATTTTCACTTGCAACTCTTTCAGTAGGGAACTGTCTTCCAAGCTTTGATTCTAATTCGTCACACTTCAAGAAACAACAGATAACAACAGCAATCCACTTGATTGACAGATGAAACGCTTTTAGACTTCTCATAGTATTGAAGTAAATCAGTTTCAAAACCTATGCTTAAGTGTTTAGATTTTAATCTCAGGAAAATCAATTGGTAGTAATGCCCATCTCTCTTGCAAGAATGCTCAAAATGTCTTGTAAAGAAAGTCAGCATCATTTTTGTTACACTTGGGAAAGCGCATGCATCTCGGCTTGGGAAGCTGAGACAAGGGGAAATGGGACCATTTTGGCCAGTGCCAGAATGTAGAAAAGAACCTGAGCCTCCCCAACCACTCTGCTCAGGGTTCCCCTGCGGACAACCAGGGTGAGGGAGGCAGAGTCTTTCTCCTTGGATGTTTTTGGCTCAGATCAACAACAAACTGGAGGTGACTGGCATGCCATAATGACATATGAAATGAAATGGTATTTTTTCATTTTATAACTTAGAGGAGGGAGCCATATCATCGCAGCCACCACCTCAGCCATTACAAGTAAGCGTGTTTGCAGTCTGCTGAGATGATATAAAACTTGTTAGACTTTAGAACCTGCTCTGCTTACACAGTCCCCACTAGTGTACAACCAAAAGAAAGTGGCAGCATGGCTTGAAGAAATTTACATTGCCAATCCCCAATGATCTGCCTTATTCTATAGAAAAAAAGAAGTCGCAAATCCCCAGGGCAGTAACTGTCATTTTTCAAAAGCCTTTAATCCAGATGAAGTAATTTTGCATATTCTCATTTATATAACAATTAAAATGTATATTGCTTGCAAAGTTGGAGAGGCTTGGAAAGCAGTATGCACCAGGCTGCCACATGTTTATTCGGTGTCAATGAAAGGAAAATGAAGTCCGTAGTGATCAGAATCCAAAGAAACAGAGACAAAAGTGACTTTAACATTGTGAAGGTTTGGGGCTTTGGAGGAATGTAAACATCAAACAAGGTTAATTTTTATTTCTATTTTTACAACAATACTATTAAAGCATTACGGTAGCTGCCATGACAGGGAAATAAAAACTTCCCAAATACCGTTCCACTCTATGTAAAGTCAAATACATAACACTTCCCAATTAATAATTTGGAAAGCAATCAATAAATTGTGAACTGGTCCACAGCTATGAGAAAAACATCAATTACTGATATAAAGAAACATCATTCCATAAGCAGGATAGTTGGGGTTCAACTCTAGCTTGACCTGATAATCACTACCTTGTCAGTCATAGTCTGCCCTAACACCTAGGACGCTGAACAAAGGATTAGCACTATAGTGAACTGTGCTTTCAGAGCTAAAATTTGACTGTGGAAAGCATTCGCTGGTGAAATTACCCACAGATTATTTTGAGGAAGTAAACTTGGCAAACAGAGTGCTCCTCCAAAAGCAGTGTAAATAGTACATGCCAATAAAGAAACTCACTTACCCTCTGCTGGTTTTAATCAACTACAGTTGATTCACAGAATTTGTACAGCCAAGCCCTCTCCCACTCAAACCTATCTTCCTTTGACAAAAGGACTAATGAAACTTTGCTGGCCTGAAGGAATTCTTAGCTACTAGCACTCATTCTCCCAAGACATGACATGTGTTCTGTACTTCCAGGACAGTCGTATTCTACATGCTGTCCTTGTCAACACCTGTGGATGAACAATGCATCTTTAAATAATTCTCTACACAACTGAGAGTAACTCCGTTAGCCAAACAGTTTAAAAATGCTAGAATTTCATAGGATACTTATCTCTCAGACATGATTACAAAAATAACAAAAAGAGGAAAGGTTCTTTTCCAGTTTTCAGGTGATGGAGATACAGGATGACTTCAGGTCTTCATATATAAGCCAACTGCAGCCTAGCAAGAGATCAGTCATTTAGTATATATTAAATCCTCTACAGCATCTAACTAATAATTTGGTATGAGTAGTTCTCTTCTGACTGTTCATAAGAAAGATGTAGATCAACACAATAAATGCAGAACTTGAAACAAATACAGTATTATATTTTTCATGGTAAGTGACGCAGCAAACAGAGTAGTAATAAACACAGCTTTATTAATGTATTAAAAAGACCAATGTCAGGTACTGGCACTTTTCTATTCGCCTTCTGAATCATACCCCAGAGCTGGTCCTCAGTGCACAGTTCTAACACTGTGGTCTGATAGCTGTATACTAGAACCTTCTTCTCCTTTTACACTCATACCTTAGGGAAAGGAAAAATGCCTAAACAGAAGAACAGACTTTTTAATAGGAATAATTTTCCCTGCCTCTAGTTTTAAAACTATCAATTTTATAATAAAACTCTTTATTTGTAACTATTTGCATATTTGAAAAGAATATAGCCTGTACTCCCTTGATAGTGATCCAATAAAAGAATGTATTCAAGGAACTAAATAATCTCCTGCTATTATTAATCATTTGTCTAGCCAATTTTCAGATCTTGGGCAATTTGTAGAATGTGAAAAGTCTGGATAATCATGGATTGTGCTAGTGAGTTTCAGCTCTGAATTTCTGCAATGAGATAACACTTATGAGACAACATCTCAACCAAACTTCTTTGCGTTCTCCAAAGAAGGTCTTCCTCGGTAGAATGGGAAGATAGTAAATTAAACACAGAATGCTTACATAAGGGTAGCACAACTGAATTCAGGTGCAGAATATATCATAATCACCAAAACAATCAAGATTGCCAGTTGTCTAGCCATTTCAGGGCTGAGAATTTAACCTCACTTGAGCGCCTGAGGAGAAATAATAAAGAGGTTTAAGATCAAGTTTCCTTTCTCTGTAAACAGAAAAGAAATCATCGGTAACAAATACAAAAATCATGACGCATACTCATTTGTCACCAGTGAATAATGCTTCCTTGGCTGGTGACAGCTCATCCCGCGTGTTCCTTACACCTGTCGAGGAACTTCAGGAGAGCACTGCACAGGCCCTTCCCTCCCAGACTCTCTACTGCGGCAAACCAAATGTAGATATCGTAACCCCCTGAGACCTTCCTGCTCGTTATTTCAGTGAAGTACAGTCAGCAGAGGGTTCACCGAGGCCAGCACCCTTTTTCTTCGGCCTTTGTCAGACTCCGGAACTAATTCTCCATGCTGAAATTCCTATATTAGCATATAAATCTTTTGAAAAGAGACTCAGTGTTACGAGCCAATAAAATTGCAAGGGGTGTTCTGCATCTTGGAGCCGAGAACTTCATTCATATGTAATTCGAAGGCATTTGTGCAGCACAGGACAATTACGCGCTCCCTCAGGGTACCACCAGCTTGGTTTCACATTCTGTCTTGTCTGGGATGGATGAAAACAAAGGGCTTGCAGGGTGCACTGAAGGATGATCTACCATTATCTGAGAAGCCAAAATTAGCATCTTAATTGTCACAGTTAAACCCAAAGGTCTTCAAAAAACATGTATTAAAAAAACCCCAACAACTCAAGTTTGTCAGGGCAGCTTCCTTTTCGGTGTGTGAAGCTTTGTCCCCGTCTGTCAAAATTATGAGGGTCTCATCCATCTTAGCTGTGAATGATGTTCAGAGCATCAGTATCAAAGGAAAAGAAAATATGATTAACTGGATATTAGGTGAAAGGAATTTAAAGTGAAGTCTCAATGACAGTCAACCCTAAAAAAAACCTTCTCCCAAGTAACAAGCGACAGGACAAGAGGAAATGACTACAAGTTGTGCCAGATTGGATTGGATATTAGGAAAGGTAGATTGGATATTAGGAAAAACTTCTTTACCAAAAGGGTTATCATTGGAACAGACTGCCCAGGGAGGTGGTGGAATTGCCATCCCTGGAGGTATTTAAAAGACGGGTGGACGTGGTGCTGAGGGACATGGTTTAGGGGTGGTTTTGGCAGTGTAGGTTTATGGTTGAACTCGATGATCTTGAAGGTCTCTTCCAACCCAAGTGATTCTATGATTCTATTATTCTATAAATGACGGTCAATACTAAATGACAATTCAGGGATGTGTTCCCATTGTCTCCAAAATATGAAGCTCTTTCTGACATCCTCATTAAAGATCAGCAAAAAAATAAATAAAAAGTCCTATTTTATCAAGAAAGAAAAACTAGTGCTGGTCACCTTTCCAGCAGGGTTCTCCATGAGCTTTTAGCAGAAGTAACATGCTGAGGAGGGAACAAACAGAAACCTTCTTCAAATAAAAGAGCCATCACCTGCTGCACAGTTTTGGTTGATTTTGAGATGCTTGCGACATTTCTGTTTCTGCATCCACTGACTGCTCCCTCATCTGAGCCTTCTTGGTAACCTGTTCCACCCTGCACTGACATGGATTGTTAATTATTATTCAATAAGTAAGCTGACTACAGTTTGGCTGAAGAACTTCAGTTCAACAGATTTCAGTTAAGTATGCTTACTTCTGCTTATTTATAAAAACGTCAAGATTTCCACAATAAACTAAACAGAAAATTCCAGCCCTTAAAGGAACAACCTCTCTGCACCCTTTTAAAATACGTATTTTATTTAAATGCCCAAAGAAAATGTTTTTTATATTCTCCTTAACCTTTGTAAATAAGATTCTTGCCTCAGGTGGGTTAGGAATTTCATAAGCAAGGCCAACCATCTCCCAAATTATATAAAGTATTTGTATGTTCAAACGAACATCTCAAGAAACCTTAAACTGTTTTAAAAATATAAGAAATAGAGCAACACTTTGAACTTCAAAGAACTAAGTGGCAGTAGAATACCAAAACATTTTCCCAGCTACCCATTTTCCTTAAAGCTCCCTACTGCACAAAAATGATACAATTTTCTTCTGGCATTTTTAGAAGTCTCTAAAACAAAAGTATTTTTCTTTACAAAAATGAATTCAAAGTGCTGAAGAAGCAATACGAGACCTTCAGAAAACAGGATGTATCTTTGAAGTTATCATGGCTGGTTGTTTGCATATTAATCTAATACTTTGCAAAGTATCACCAGCATCACCCACAATCTGCAGTTAATGACTCTACAAAATACTTTCTGCAAGGCAAGTATTAACTGCCATTTAAATATAAGTTTCAAAAATAAAGCAAAACAGAAACTATTCAAGCAAAACAGGACATTCATACCTACAGGCTAGAGCTTGTTCATTTGGGAGATGGGGACTGGAAGATGCCAAGTGGAAGTTTTCCTGCCTCTTATCTACAGGATGCAAAAGGAAAAACTTTCTAACTTTTTCAAATGAACCTAAAAATCTCAATAAAAAGGCAAGTGAAAAACCCGTAGATACATAAACTACAACTGGTCATCCCATGTAGAAAAGTAATCCTAAGTGCTTTCTCAGCTTCAGGAAGGGTAACAGATACAAGGTGTGTAATCACTTTCACCTCAATACCATGGTTGTTCCGCCAGGGTTCACCTACCCAACGCAATTGCCTTGCCCTCAGCAGAGCGCTGATCACGGATCACAGTGCTCAGATACATCAAAAGAGAAGCACCATTTAAACTTGAAACTCGGAAAGGAAAAATTATAAGCAATTTAGCTTATGTCCTGTCTGAAAGGCCAAGGAGTAGAACAGAGCGGTATTGCATTTATATAGACACATTAAGCTCCTGACCCAGAATGAACACAGCAATGCAGGCAGCAGATGAGCTCTGCGGGGTGAAGCCACACCGTCTCACAGCAGGAGAAATATCACCCCTAACCACTGCTGCTCACATACCTGCTTATTATCTGAGCAACCTGGTACCAGGAGACCTGAAATTGCTGTTTTGAGAGGAAACTCCTGCTGCCAAGAGGTGGTGTGTTTGAGTTCAAAAGACACCGAGGACAGTCAGAAATGGTTTCGGATCAAAACATTCAAACAAAGAGCAGAAGAGACGATAGGGGAGAACTAGGAACTTGTGTTTTGTGGTAAATAGTGAGCTGGTACTTTACAAAGGGTTATGTGAAAACAAAGGAATCAAGAGAGCCCATGATTAAAAAAAAGAAAATTAAGCTGTCCACCTTTCTCCTAAAAATAAAGAATAGAGGCCTGATTAGTTATTATTTTAATTTTATTAATATATAACCTTGCAAGTTGAATATAAAGTGCTGTTATCATGGTTAGGTCCCCAAAACTTAACGAGCTACGCCCTGGCACATGGCTGCCCTATGGCCTGCCCAAGGCAGGGCGGGTGGAGCTAGGTGGTCTTTGATGTCCCTTCCAACCCAAACCATTTTAAGATTCTATGACTGAGCATCTCTACCATGTGATTTGAACTTCTAGGAAGCCTACCATAACTCAGATGTTTAGAGGAGCATGCTATTGCTTGTCCAGAGTTTTACGTAAGTATAGAAAAATGTTTGAGGCTTGAGGAGATTCAACTGAACTTTCTAACTGATGAGGGGGAAGGAAGATTATCACAAGCCTCTCAGAAAAGAACTCATTATGGGATAGTTTAGAGCATGCGTATGATTGTGCAAAATCCGTATGAGATCTTTAGGGGAAAGGCTGAAGACAGGGAAAGCGTGGGATGAAGGTACATTGAAGATGAACAACCACAGGAGAACAGAGAGGCAATGGGCCCACAGAGGCCAGTTCTGTGAAAACAGGCTGCTGGTCAGCAGACTTGCCTGGCCAAGTCCTAACCGCGTTCCCGGGTGGTTCCTCAAACCTGGACGCCAGGTAAGCTCTCTGTCCTGTCTGTGCGTGCCGCTGGCAAACTTCAGGCCAGGGTAGGCTGCGAACAGGGTGAGAGGTCTGGGACCTCGCTACTGGAGAGCGCTTGGGCCTGGGTGGCAGGTACTGCAGAGGCGCCAGGTTTGATAGTGAGGTTACCAGGGGGAATACAGGTCCGGCCCATATTGGACAGACCCACCTGGGTGGGCGGGGGGTGTTGAGGCGGGAAACCTGCTTCCAACACCATCTGCCGGGTGAGCGGGTGATGCGCTGGGGACACTCGCTCCGTATTCCCACCGGCTGGACCTCAAGCCAAGGGACCGCAGCCGCCTGGCTGTAGCGGACAGGGAAGGAGAGCTCGCCCATGTCCCAAAGCCCACTGGCCTCAGCTGCCTTTTGATGTAGTCTGCTGCTACAGCGGCGCTCCGATGGCAAAACATTAGCGTAAACATCAAACACAGCGCTTTAGCTGAGAAACTCCGTTTCACTGCGGCAAAAGTCACCGCATCCAAGAGCGCTCCCCGGCAGCAATGGGAAAAACGGGGCAGCCCTGCGGCCTTAGTGGGACAGCTCGGGCCCCTTGAGAACACGCTGCAAAAGAGAAATTTAAAACCAAAGGAACAAAGTGGATTTCTCGGGGGTGGGGGCAGGGGAGGGAGAGAGAAAAAAAAAAAAGCACTTCTCGTTTCCTTAGGCAAGCACCCCAAAAACAGGCATTGTGGAAGAGGCTGCCTGGCACGCGGGAGTTCGCAAGGGCTAAGGGTGGACAGCGTGCGGAGACCCTGCGGCGGGCCAGGACAGAGGTTAGCGACAGGCCACCGGGCCGCCACGGCACCCCGCGGCCGCAGCCCTTTCGTCGGGTTTTGCTCCTGCGCGGCGGCGCCCCTCGCCTCCCCCCTCCCCTCTCCCCTCCCCAGCGCCCCCCGCAGCCAGGCAGCCCGCTAAGGCAAACACCGAAACCGAGTGGGGGACGGGCCGCGGCCCGGTGCCACAGCGCCAACCCGCGGCCCGCCGGACCCTCCAAGTCGAGCACCGATCTCCCGGACGGCGCGTCTCCTCCCGCCCGGCGGAGGTGGCCGAGCGCCGATGCCACGGATGGCGGGCGGGGCTTCCGCGAGGGCGGCGGATGTTGGGGTTTGAATTTTGTGTCGGTTGGCGCGGGTGTCGGGGCTGTCCTGCGGGGTGAGTAACGCCTTCCGCGGGCGCAGGCTTTGCCCGGTCGCCTCTGGCCTCGGGGCGGGCCGAGCCCGGGGGCAGGGGGGCGAGGAGAGGCGGGGGGGGCGGTGGGCGGCCGGGGCGCGGGAGCCCCCTGCTTCTCCCTGAGGGGAGCGGGGGAGCAGCGTGCGACGGCTTCCCAGCCCCTGCTTTGGGGAGCAGGGAGAGCGGAGTAACTCGGAGGAAACCTTCCCTCTCCTTGTCGCGCTGCTGGGAGGAAAACTAGCGGCAGGCGAGCAGCGGGACGGGGAGGCTGGCCCGGTGCGGCCGCGGGAGGGAGGGAAGGAGGGGGGCTCGCGGGGTGGCTCTTTCCACAAAAGCTGCCCTTCCCAAAAGGCGCCGGTGAGGTTGGGCGTTTGAAGCCGTGCGAGACTGGGACAGTCCGTGGCCACCGGCATCTGGATCAGCCGGGGTTCCTGGAGGGGCGGCGGGAGTCTGCCAGGAGACGGCAGCCGGGTTGCAAACCGCGGGGGGAACCGGGCGCCCCGTCCCACGGGCAGTGGGGAGGCGCGGGGCGGGCGGTGGGATGTGGGAGGGTGTCCTTTGGTCGGCACGCTAGGGAACACGTATGCCTGAAGCCTGGCCGCGTTGGGCCTGGGGTTTTTTGTTTGTTTTTGTTTCTTTTCCCACCCTCTAGTTAAAAAACTCTTAAAAACACGTGACGTTCTGGAGCAGTATCGAGTAACAGAACTTAGCAGAGCCTAAATATCCACTCTGAGGAGGTTTTTAGCCTGTTTAAGCAAAGTGGATACGTTTTATTTACACTTCGGTTTTTATAAACACCGCGTGATTATCTGTTCCTGTCTTGCAAATAGGCTGGTGGGGAATCGCTTTGTTCCCCTAGAAAGCCCGGTGGCTTATGCACGGAGCCTGGATGGTCGTTCTCGCATACCTTTTAACTTGCAAATTTCAACTCCAGGTTCGTTTCCCAGAAGGAGTTGAGAAAAGTAGAAGGAACTGGAGGTGGGGACGGGGGAGGAGCACCGATTTTTTTTTGTTTGTTTTGCTGGCGCCAGGGAAAGGTAGGGAAGTTGCTTTTCTTGTTTCTAGCCGTATATGTGCTTTCCCCACCTGGCTGGGCTTTTTACAACACGCTGAGGTTAAAATCCGGTCTTGTGTGGTTATAAGGCGAATGTTTTCTTTGTTGTATTACCCTAGTGGATTCAGGACCTTGATACTGACTAACAGTGACCGTTCTCGGGAAATCTCGAAGAGAAAAGAATGTGTGAGCTGCGTGCTTGTCTTTCGTTCCCCTTCTGCCTGATTACATATATTTAGTTTTTGTAATTTAGAAAGAGGGAAGTGTGTTTCTGGGAAAACTGGAACCAGTTATTTCATCCGAGTGTCAGTAAAGTGTGCGTTCGTAAGAGCCTCTTGACCTAGTTTTGTTGTGTTGTTTGTGTTTGTTTGTTTTCCTTTCAGACCGTTTTCTGCCAAAGGTCTTGTGTACAACTGCTTCGGTTCTCTAACCAAGTGCAATGGCGTAGATCAGTTGCCTTAGGCCTAAAAGACTCCTGCCTCCTCCCCGCTCCCCCCCCCTCCCTTTTTTTTTCTTCTTTCTCAATACAACTCCTATCCAAAAACTCCAGTAAAATGGCTGCGGTACTTTATTTGCAGTACTCTGGATTAGGCTAAGGTTTGTTCCTGAAGCCTGTACCTGGCAGTCATCTAAACTGTAAATACAGAAAGTCCAATAGCTTGCAATCTGTCATGTTTCTGGTTTGGACGTGGATTTGTTCCCTGCTCACTTCGGCGTGTGAAGAAAGTTGTCCGCAGTCCTGTGAGGTCAAGCATAGATCTGCAGGCAATGACCTGTGATTCTTGCAAAACTTTTGTAATGCTTTCTGTAGCTTCCTAAGAGAAGGCAAGTCAAAGATCTACAGATAGGTTTCTAAAAGGGTTCCACTTTGCAATGGAGAAAGAATAATCATCTTAGTGCTGCTGTGAAGAAACATGTATTTTTCATTTTTTTTCCAAGGTGGGCTGGGATGCGTGGTGTGGCACATGGTAAAGGCTAGCTCCAGGTATATCCATGTTAACGCATTTTGGGGCTCTAATTTTTAGAGGCATATGATGTTTGAAAGAAATGTGGATGAAGTCCATGTTTCCAAATAAATTACTCTCCACTTCAGAATGTGACATACGTAGTCCTAAATGGTATAAATTCCCCTGTATGCATGTCTCTGTTTTGGATTTCTCCCCTTTTTTTTTTTTTTTCTTTACTTTTTTGGTCTTAGATCAGGATTTATTTCTTTGACTAGGCCAGGATCCTGCATTTTCTCCAAACAATGGAGACTATCTTACATACTAGAGACTATTGAACGTACTATCTTACTAGTTACATCGCTACCCTAGCCAGTTAATTTTTTCTTCCAAGTTCCTCATGTTAATACCATCTTTATTTGAGTGAGCAGTCAGTGAGCAGGAGTCACTGCCACTTCCTTGGTCGTCCTCGGATCGTTATTTTTGAGGTTTAAAATAACTACAAACTCTTCTGTACAATTAAGTTTATACTTAACTAGCTGTTGCGTTGGACTCTCTTCTCTTTCAAAAATAAAGTATCTTAATAGCTTAGGGAAGTAGTTAAAAGTTGTTACATGTTTCATTGGTCTGGGAATATTTTTTCTGAACATTTGCATCCTGCTTTTGGAACCCCTGTCTCTCACAATAGCAGTTAATTATAATATTCTTCTGTTCTTGATCCCAATTTTACTTGACTGAGTTTGGTTGGAATTTTTTTCCGAGTTAAAATAAAATAAAATGCAAAAGTGGTATATAGTGGTCGTTGTTAATGCACTAGATGTATTTAAACACCTCATTTCTTTTTCATGACAGCCAGCCAGAAGAACTCAGGATGAGCGAAAACAGTAATTTTGACATTCAAAGTCCACGTAAGTAAGGTGTTTTTATTAAATCGTTATAGAAATCTTTAATCTGCATATATAATACCAATTATAACTTGCTTTATTTGGGCTCCAAGAACACGTGGATTTTCAGTAATCAAATTGGTTTGGAACCACTTGACTCACGGAATGAAAAAGAAAACACTTGTAAGCTTCCTTGTATTTGTTTGCTATAATTGAAATATTGAAAAATAGTCTATTCTGCAGATGTTTTAAGAAAGTAACCTTGGGAATTCAGCTGCCAAGTCAGACACAGCTGTGTTTGAGATGTATTCTTCAAGACTTTCTTAGGCTGACCTCTATTCTCACCAACTACTATGGCTGTTCTTGATGTTAGAATATTGCAATATTGTTATCTTATGTATCTATTGAGAATTGAAGGGAAGATATTAAATGTCTGTCGAAGTATGTTAGTGGGCTAGGAACTGCAGTAATGGGGAAATCCTCAAGGTTTCGGTTGACTCCAGTGTTGTCTCAAGTCCTTGAATGTTTTGAAACTAGCATACATTTTAAAAGCACTGGTAGCATACGACATGATACAGTCAGGATACCTTTGTATGCTTTTCACAAAGGTTATCATGTACGTATACAAAGAAACAGTTAAGTTGCTTCATGGATTCTAACATGTACAACACTGAAAACAATTAGATGACCTATTTCACACGCATCTGGACATTGTTGGCCGTTTGATAATTATCTTTAGGTGTTTCAGGAAGAACATTTCAGTTGGGAGCACTATTGGCTTGTGAATTTACCTTGGGTGATAGCCCTCTCCTGAATCAGCAGACAGGTGGAACTGGTGAAGTATTTTATTTTTAGGAACTAGAGAAGGAACAAATAGTACCCTCTTCTGTATTTACTATGGAATGCAACATTAAAGAGAGAAGTACCTACTGTTCTTTATCCAGTAATCTACTTCAAGATGAATGTGATTAAAAGTGATGAAAGTTACTGCTCTACAACTGATCCACAGTAATTCTAGTATATTCAGGGTGATTGTAAACATGATTCTATATTTTAGCCTGTGTTCTCTGTGGACGGACAGACGACTGCCCTGAAAAGTACGGAGAAAAAAGGACCTATGTGGCATACAACCTCACTTTTCATTATTACTGTTTGGTAAGTATGTGGTATTGGTCTTGGAGCTTGTCTGTTTTAACTGGAGAAAACAGCAAGTGCAACAAGTATTAAATAGTAATGACAACAGTTGTTGTAACAGCTTGAACTGTCAGCTTTAACTTGTAGCCTTGAAAGCTTGTACTTGTCAGATGTAGCAGATGAAATAAATAAATCTCAATGGGCCTTTATTCAAAGCTAAATTCAGTTCATGATCCATTTACATGAATGAATTAGTTAATTCTCCCAACCTATTGTAGCAATGAAGGTATGTGTTCAGAGAAAGGGAACAGATTGCACCTATATATACACCTCTAGAAGAGAAGTGTCGTTTGAAAACTTTGAAAGTGAAAGTTCCACCCCTTGTGGAAAAAGTAGACAAAAGTTGCCTTTTTTTTCTTTCTCCTTTCTCCTGAGTTCTTGTTTGTCTGTGAGTTATTCTTTGACATTACATAGGACATAGAAAGGACTTAAGAAATAGTTCTACTTTTCAGTTTAATAGTATGTACCCTACTGATCATATACAGTTGCAGTATCACTGTTTAGTAAAGGCTTATAATTTGAACAAAGCCATGGATATAAACTACAGTTGAGTATCTTTTGTTATCACATGACGTTTTCCAAGATTCATATTCTTAAAGGTACGCTTAAACTACCTTTAATAGTACTCTTAAATTTTTGCAGGTCTTTAAAATAATATGACTACTTTAAAAAAATAATTTTTGTTTATAAATAAATGCAGTTTAAAATTTTTTCCCAAGTTTTTTTTTAAAAAAGTCTCAAGATTACCAGGAACAATTTGGGGGGTTGTTTCTTTGATTTTTTTTTTTTTTTTTTTTTNTTTTTTTTTTTTTTCTCAACCAGTTCTGGCTTAGTATGTTTGATACTAAATCCTTTAAAGACTAGGCAGAGTGGAGGTTTTCTGATGTTACATAAAGATAGATTTATTTTTTTTTCCTCTGAAATAAATTTTAAGCAGATGAAGGAGATTTAGGTCTCTTTGTGATAATTTTTTCTCATCCATAAGGCTGTATGAAATGTTAGGGAAAAGTCTTTTGCTGATGGAGCAGAACAGGTAAAAAAGGGCATGCTTGCAATGCTGAGCCTTATGATTTATAAGATATTTCACTGTGAGCTTCCTGCAGTCATCTTTTAGGTTTTGGTTCCTGCTGCTTTTTAAAAACAAACAAACCAACCCACGTGATTTTACTTAAATACAGTGAATATTATATAAGAAAAGAGTTCTTCTAGAAAGAGGCCAGTTAGTGGTGCAGTTTCATTTTTCTTTGCCAAATGTCTCACATTTGGAAAAAAATATTTTCTTAATTGGTTTTGGTATAAAATTTTACATTTATTTGACTCAAATATTGATAAAACTGTGGTTAGAAAACAGTGCTATGTTGAAGTTACAAGATAAGAATTATGAAACAAGATTGTAAAGAATATACGAAGCATCACCTTGTG
The DNA here is from genome assembly GCA_013398295.1 of Chionis minor. Taxonomy (NCBI): domain Eukaryota; kingdom Metazoa; phylum Chordata; class Aves; order Charadriiformes; family Chionidae; genus Chionis; species Chionis minor. The sequence goes on from VZSF01002953.1 coordinate 698,631, forward strand.
AAACTGTTATTTTAGTTATTTAAAGTTTGTGATGTAACTGCCTTACATAGTAACTTTAATCTAAATTATTATCATCAGGCTCTTCAGTTACTTGATTCTGTTTTTATTTAATTCTCCCCTAAAGTGAAATACTTTTCCTTTCAGGTTGCACTTCAGTACAGATACTTCCTACTGTGCTTCATTATCTCCACGGCACAATTGTCATTCACGTTAACTAAACTAATTTTACTTCCTCTGAAGCTTTATATGCTTAAAGTAATTGACAATTATCTGAATAGTCGGTATATTTCAAAAAGGAAGGTAAAATACACCACCTTGGGCTCTATAGTATTACATAAGACTTTTATTTTTATGTTACTGGTTACTATTCCTTATTGTGTCATATCAGACAAAAATATAGAGAAGTTTGGGATCAGTTTTTTATTCATAAAAACGTTTGCACGCAAGCTTGGTTAGGCTAGTCTCTCTTACTTGACAAATACAGTGTAGGTAATTTTAAATCTTCAGGTAGGTGAATGTTTTAAAATATTTAATTTGTTTTCATAGTTGATGTCAAGTGGCATTTGGCAGAGAGGGGAAGAAGATGAAGGTGTAGATGGATTCTTAATCACAGATATTAAAAAAGAAGTAAACAGAGCTGCAAAACTGGTAAGAATGAAGTCTTTCATATTTACAAGGAGAAAAACGCTAACTTTTAAGTGCACTTAGTATTCTGTGTGGGGTTTGTTTTCTTTCTCCAATGGGCTGTGTGCTGAGCCCATTCAAGCATCTCAATTTTGCATTTAAGTAACAAGTATATTGGGTTCATGGAAGCAACAAGGGACAATAAAATCTGCAGAAGTTTGCTAATATTTTTACCTCCTGGGTAAGTTGCAGATAAATGAATAAGACCAAATTACATAGCATAATACTTCGTGACATTGTTCTGAGCCTCAAGGTGACATTGTATAATTTTATAGATGCAACTAAACTACAGATACTGATAAAATAACTTGCATTTTGGCTTACATGTCACAAGTCAACATGTATATAAAATAATACCTAATCAAAGTCTGTGAAATAACTATGTATCTTTTCAACATAGAGCTAAAACACAATAGTCTTGTCACTGTTACAATCTACTGGCAAATATTCTTTCTTGCACACTTTATAATTTTTCTATTGGTTTAATTCCTGTAATTTTACTTGGACTTTAGATGTTAATAGTCTGTTATTTCCAAAACAAATTATTCCTAGAAATGTAATATCTGTAAGAAAAAGGGTGCTTCAATCGGATGTGTAGCTCCCAAATGCAAACGAAGTTACCATTTTCCTTGTGGGATACAAAAAGAGTGTATTTTCCAGTTCATGGAAGACTTCAGGTAAGTTCTGGGGTTTTGTTGCTTTTTCATTTTCAAATCATTATATTTACACAGGAGGTGATTTGTTTTTTCATGGGTTGTCATTGGATAGACTGTTAATTACAAATGGCATCTGGGTTATCTAAGGAAAAAATCTGATTTGTGGAAAACACGAAGGCTAAGCAGTTATATTGCATACCTAATACCTATAAACTAAATTCTCAAGCACTTTTAAAGATATAATTAAATGCTGCTACAAGTAGTTAAATTGTTTATAAAATTGAGCATTGAATCCTAAACTCGGGAAATAAACTACAGAATGGTTGAGTTTGGGTTTTTTGTTTGTTTGCCTCCTGTGTCTTTGTTAAAATGGCAATGGTTTGGCTGCCTGTCTCTCTCAGCAGTCAAAACAGACTCTACCATTCTGTCATGTTTCAAAGCACGAGACTTCTAGATCTGTTTACTAGAGGTGGACTGCAGGACAAATGGGTTTGATATCAAATGTCAAAAAAATGCGTTATTTTCTTCTACTATCATCTGTCCAGCATCTTGGCTATAGTAAAAATACTCTTGAATGCATTGATAATGTCTCTATTCTGCCTACTGTAAGCTGAGTTCGTAGGGTGGAAGTCTGACAGGCACTTCAAGTTCTTAAATAATCAACTTCAATTAAGTCAAGCCCATGTAAAAATAATGCGCTTTCAGAAAGGTTTCTTCTAGAGCTGCATTTCTTGGCTGTCTTATTTCTTTGATGTGCTAAATTATAAAATTTATCACTACCTAGACTCTGCAGAATCAATATACAAAGTCAAAATTTCTCCTGTAACATCACGGTAACATTGAAATCTAGGCAGAACTTGAAGTTCTGAGGACAGGAAATGCATTATTTGGACCAAAAGAAGTTTTGAGAGAAAGGGGATATATGAGCTCTGTAATTTATGGAGCATCATTTGGCAACACGCTTCTTCCTTACTGTTTTATTGACTTGCTGATAGATACATAATTTGTTTACATGTGTGTTGTGGTTTAACCCTGATGGGCAGCAGAGCACCACGCAGCTGCTTGCTCACTACCCCCAGTGGGATAGGAAGAGAATCAGAAGGTTAAAAGTGGAAAAAAATTGTGGGCTGAGATAAAGGCAGTTTAATAGGTACAGCAACAGCTGCATGCTCCAGCAAAGCGAAACAAGGAATTCATTTACTACTTCCTGTCAGCAGGCCAGGGTTCAGCTATTCCCAAGAAAGCAGGGCTTCATCATGGTTGACAGTTACTTGGGAGGACAAATGCCATAAAACCCTGAATGTCTCCCCTTTCTCCTTTTTTTCCCCAAGTTTTATGGCTGAGCTTAACATCATGGTATGGGCTATCCCTTTGGTCCGTTGGGGTCAGCTATCCCGGCTGTTTCCCCTCACAACTTCTTGTGCGCTCCCAGCCTACTCGCTGGCAGGGCAACCTGAGAAAAAAGGAAAAGCCTTGCTGTTGTGTAAGCACTGCTCAGCAAAACAAGTCCTTGGGTTATCAACGCTGTTCTCATCACAAATCAGAAACACGGTGCCATACAAGCCACTATGAAGAAAATTAACTCTTACCCCAGCCAAAATCAGTGCATGCCTGCCTTTTTAGCTTGTTGCACAGCATTTATTTGTGGAAAAACAGATATAATAGAGAACGGATATCATTTTGCTATCCTCAGGTTTTATAAGGAATGCTCTTAAAATGTTGTTTTGATAAAGGAATGTTAAATTATTATTTTTAGATCTTACTGCTGGGAACATAAACCAGTCCAAAAGTTTCCAGATAAAGAATCTAGAGGAACGTCACAGTGTACAATATGCCTGGATTTGGTTGAACAGCTTCCAGCGTACAATGTATTGAAAAGTCCCTGCTGTAAAAATGCTTGGTTTCATCGAGAATGCTTGCAGGTGACACGGATTCTTGCTTTCTTTTGTCTTTGCATCTAGAACACATTTCTGTTGGGTTTAAAAATAATGTAGCAGTCACTTAAAATTGTGTAAAATGGCTTAGAGTTAATGTAGGCAGTAAGTATACAAATATGCTAGCTTTGAAGGACAATGCTAAAATTGTGTTTTGGAGATAAGTCTTACAAGAAGGATTTTTTTTTAATGCTTTTAATTTTTTGGCCTCCCCCATGTTTCTGCATATGTGATACACTTCATGCCTTTAATTATTTTTAGGAACTGAAGTCCAACTAGGGCCTTTGTCTTCTTGCAAGCCATTATGTGCAGAATCTAAATGCCAAAAATGTCATTTATCCATCATCCATTCTCTTTGCCAAAGTCCAGAGATGGAAAAAGTTATAAGGTGGTTCTTGTAAACTCATTCTAGATATGGAGAGGTTGACTGAAAAGGATTGTGCTTTTGTTTATGAACCTGATTCCAGTAGGTGAGCTCTTGTCCTTTAAAGAAGAAAAAAAATGCTCACTGTTTACTTCACTGTCAAGTGGCATCATGACTGATGTCAGCTTTAATGTTTATGTCAGGACAGTATCCATGAATGTAATGGTTATAGATATTAAGGCAGTATTTATTGGGATCCTAAGGATGGTAGTAATTCAATAATCGGTTTGGTTTTTTGTTGTGTTTTTTTTTTCCTTCTTGACACAGTATCAAGCTTTGAGTGCTGGGATATTTTTCTTTAGGTGCTCGGTATGTAATAACAAGGACAAATTTCAGAAAGAAATGTTGAGAATGGGCATACACATTCCAGAAAAGTAAGTAATTTTGTAAATAATCACTTCCATAAAAACTTTAATAAAATGTTAAAAACACCTTTTATTTATTCTGTAGAACTGCGTCTATTAATATGTGAAACCTCAGTTCTGCCTTCAATGGTGGAATTGTTTAGTTTGGTAAGAAGTACCCTGTTTCCTTTTAGTTACACATAAAAATTGTCAAATGCCAAATTAGTTATCATAAACATTAAGCAGGAAGCTCTGAAAATTCAGTTTTAATGCCATTATTCAACCAGGGACCTATTTAAAAGATCAAACCACTTCTTAAATAAAACAATTTTGCATTAACATAGAGGCTGCTGAGAAGGGTGTTTTCTTTGCTCAAGTTTTTAAATTAGCTGAATTTCTGTCCAGACAGTATTATAATCAACTGATTACTCAGCCATACAGCTTCCATCTTCTCCCAAGGGATTGCTAAGGATATGTTTAGTATAACAACTGCTAAAATTCTGAGCTGTTTTTCATAAGCTTCCACCATTTGACGGGGCTCAAGATAGCACAGACAGACAATGATCAGAATTATGATTCTTTGTTACAAGTACTGTTCTTTAATAACCATTAGTCTTTTCAGAGACTACCATTAATTCTCTCCAGAGACTTAGTCTCAAGATTTTGGAGAGGAAGAAGAGTCAAAAACTTAATGAACTTGTTGTACTGGCTTGGAAAATTCTGAGTTAGTTTTCATGAGACCTTTTTCAGTGGTATATTGAGTAGACTGCCAGAACAAATACCCATGTCTGCTGTGTGAAAGTAGATTAATATCAAATGGAGCAAACGCGCGCTGAGGTCATGCGAAAAATACTACTTTGATTAAAGTAACTGTACACAAGAAAAAGTCTGTCAGTGTATTTTATAGTATTATTTTTGTCCGTAGACTTTTTTGTTCCCCCGTTCAGTTATCTAGTTCCCTAGAATATTAAGTGATTGAAATATCTTCTTGATGTTATTAGACACGTCTTTTCCAAAGACAGAGTAACCCATTTAAACAATCGGAAATACAGTTGGAATAACAAGTCTTCTGCCTTGTTTCATAGGGATGCATCTTGGGAACTTGAAGAGAATGCATATCAAGACCTACTGCAGTGTTATCAACACTGTGACATTAAAAGATGTCTCTGCAAGAAAGGAAGAGACTATAATGAACCTGATAGGTATGACACTTTCGCAGGAAGGTATAACCTAGGATGGAATAGTTCTTTACTGTTTGTTTTTTATTTAAAGTTATTTAAATGCTTTAATACTTCTCAGCATCAGGTTTTAATGTCAACCCAAGACACTGTATGCAAATAAAATGTTTTACTCCCTGTAATCATAAGATTGCAATACTAATTTTCTCTAATTTAATCAGGTTATAAAGGCCAAGAAGACCAAACCAATTGATTATCAGTTTAATAATCATTTGTCCTCATTTGATACAGAGCTGAAGCAGAATTTGTACATCCATATAACATGTAGAATAGCACGTGCCTAAATTAATGTTGTGTATCTTTCAAAGCTTCATTCAACAATTTAGCAATTGTTAGAATACTTAACACCTTACCAAAAAATTGTTAAAATACTAGACTTAGCTGAAAATTAACTGTGTAAAATCAATCTAGCTGCGTGCTATCCCTCTGCATGCAAATGGCAGCTAGAATATTGCTTATAGCTTAACGAGAGGCTTGAGTGATCATGTAAAAGGCTTTACTCTGTTCTACCTCTTAATTTGTTATTAACAAGTTCGTTTTCTGCATTCTTTTCTTGTTTTATTTGTGTGCTTCTGCAAAAGTGTATCTCCCATTGGCATGACTAGACTCAAAGCCGTCAGAGCCTCTACTTTGACAACTTGTTTCTGTAGTACTGTGGTAGGTTACTCTCTGTAGACATTAACTTTGCCTTGTACGGATTTGACCGAATGTTGCTTGGTTCATCCGTGGTATGTGTGCACCTCAGCATTTACTCTGCCTTTAGACGTGGTACTTTAGGCTTCCAATATTTGAACTGTTGTTGAACATGACAATAGTCATGTTGTTCCATTGTATGTTTAGGCAAAACTGAAGAAATCTAGACAAAAACCTAACAGATACTTAAACACTGCCGTTAATGTAGAGTATTATTCAGAATGTGTAAGGATAATCAGATATGTCCATTTAAAAAATTAACCATTTGAAAAAGCTGAATGGTTGATACCCATATAAAAAACAAAGGACATTGCTGGCTAGTCCTAGCAGATTAATAAAGTTAAGTTTTGTTAATTTAGTGTCTGAATTATACTTAGTGCTGAATATTCTTTGTTTTAACTAGCCTCATTCTTCTGTCTAATTCTAAATACATGAGTTTTTAATTTTAGTAAATGGGAAATAAAGCGTTGTCAGTGTTGTGGTTCCCGTGGAACTCATTTGGCTTGTTCATCTATGAAGTCATGGGAGCAGAACTGGGAGTGCACGGAGTGCAGAAGTATCTTAGCAAAATCAGGTAAAGTTATGGATGTGAGAGTGACTTCTTAAAATGAGAAATTACAACGCTATGTATTTTAGATCTAGCAAATTCACTAAATTAATACAATTTAATCATACAGGGAACTATAGCAAACAGAAAAAGCGTTCTTTGGCTACCTCTGAAAAGACAGATGGCACAAGCTGTTTGCTGGAAGAGCCATCTCCAAAGTGCCCTCGGCAGTCACCTGGATCTCAATGCAGTTTTCTTCGGTGTGTAATCTCCTGTTTTCAAGCAGAGACTGATTATAACATAAAGTGATGGCTTGTTCCATAGGAGAAACTTCTTAGGCTAAATTGTAAATTGAATAAAATTGGAGTAAAGTTTAGTGAATGAAATTTTCTGAGTATGCCATGAACTCTGTAAATTTATTATAGCTATTCATATTCAGTGTCATGTAAACCATTTTTCAGTTTGATAAAATTAGATCCTTGTAAAAAGAATCTTAACAATTTAGAAGTAACTTCAAATGTACAAATGGCAAAACTGAAAGTTAAGGTTGCTTATCAGTATTTTTTTACATGTTAATAGTGTGCTAGAAATCTAGCTTAAAGATGTTTATATAAATGAAACTAATAAAAACTGCTGTAACAACTTTTCAAGTCTGTAGAAACCAGTTTTTTTAAGTTTTAGTTATTGTATCAGTCAGTACTTCCATCTCATGTTTGGGATGCAACTAAAAATGGATCCTAAAACCACCACATAAAAAAATACAGAGTTATAGTTATTTTCAAAATTATAGTTCAGACACTGATGGATTTCATGTAAATGAACATACAAATGAGATTCGGTACTGAAATAGGGGGAAATTATATTGCTACCTTCAAATAAGAAGTGTTTATGCATTCTTCAATCGTATCTCTTCTTAAAAAAACTGCTTTGGAGTATAGATCACCAAAGATAATGTGCCAGAACAACTTGTCACCCTGCTCACACCTAGAACTTCCAGCATCCAACAGAGTGACGATGTCCTTACCTCCACGGATGTCAAACAGGAACTGTTCCTCAAGGAAAAAGTATTTTCTTCTTTTTTTTT